>OZ038402.1:24074532-24321637 GCA_964036045.1 Eutreptiella sp. 'Long Island Sound 2002'
GTTTGTTGTTGTTGTTGTTGTTGTTGTTGTTGTTGCAAGGGTCGCTGTCCACCGTGGTTGTTGTTGTTGGTATTGCCGATGCTGGGGTCCTGCAGATGATGCTGTTGTTTTTGCCGGGGTTGTTCTGGCTGTGGTCCCGGTGTTTGTCACTGTTGCTGTCGTTGTTCATATGGTTTTCGTTTCCACTGCCTGTGTTGTGTTGTCGTTGTCGTTGTGATTTGCTGCTGCTGCTGGTGCTGTTGTTGACGTCCTTGCCTTTGTGGTTGTTGTCGTCGTCGTGGTCGTGATTTTGCAATCATCGCTGCTGCTGCTCCTGCTGCTGCTGCTGTTGCTGTTGTTGTCGTCGTCGCTGTCGCCGTTGTCATCATCGTCGTTGTTGTAATCGGCATGGTTGTTGTTAATGACGATGATGTTGTTGTTGTTGCTGTCGTCGTCCATTTGTTGTCATGGTTGTCGTTATCTCTGTCGTTGCTGCTGCTCCCCCCCCCCCTGCCTCAAAAACCCATTCCGGATCAGCGATACATCTGCATGTTTTCCTGCCTCGCCCTTCCCCCCAGGGGATGTCCTCTGCCCAGCGCGGTCTGCACCCCCCACACCCCGGGTCCTCCCGCCCTTCTTTGACCTGCAACAGGGGAGGGGGGCAATGAAAAATGCATTTTTTTGTGCATTTTTTCGCATCTCAAGGAGGCGGTCTTGTTTTTTTGCATTTTTTTGGCATCTGTCTTGCCTTCAGTTTCTTTTTATTGTGGCAATCCATGAACAAATTTGTGTCACATGCACCAATTTGACGGGGGGGGGGCAAATGCATTTATTTGCATTTATTTGCATCGCATTTTCTGCAGTCTCAATTTGCATCCCCTCCCCCCCGCCTGCAAGTCAGTTCCCTTCTGCCACAATGCCCTCCCGCCGTCGCAGATGGACACCGCCTCCAATAAGCGCGTCCGGATGTTGTGCCTGTTGACGAGGCGCCAGGGCGACGAAGAGGACCTGTGGCAACGGCAGCAAGAGCAAGTGGCCTACATGAAGGAGCGGCTGGCGACGGTGTGCCCCGGCACTGCGGCGGGATCAGGGCAAAGGCAACACATGAACCGGGGCTGGACGCAGAGGAAAGGAACGAGACGAGTGTGGGGAGTGTGGCACAAACAGACGCAATGGTCCAGGGGGTCCGCCTGTTCAGATGCCCGACCCCAACAGCCCCCCCCCCCCCCCCATCCCCCTCCGGGCCTCCGGCCACCACATAGGTCTTGGCCATCATTTGCTAGAGCCTTAGCGCTGAAGGCACCTGAAAACTTTTTTCATGTGTGCAATTGAGAGGCTTTTCCCTTTGTTCATCACATGGCTGTCCACTCAAACTGTTCAGAATTTGTTGGGTACCCCAGATACAAAGAAAAAACTGATTCCCCACACCTGCACATGCCAAGGCATGGGTGACACCAACGGCAGCGGTGGAAAATGAGGGGGAAATAGTGGGAAATGGAGGAAAATGCGGGAAAATGGGGAATTGTCACAAGTGCATGATGCAAAATGTATGAAAGTGTTCCAAGATGAAAGGAAAAGGGAGAAAATTGGAGGACAACAGGGGATGTTGAGACACCCTTCCAATTCTTCCAACACACATTTCCCCTGTTTTTCCAGCAGCTCGGCACGTTCCCCAATAAAAATCTGGTCTCCAGAGTCCCCAGACGGAAAAATGGGTGAAACCAGCACTCCCCGGGGGTCTCTGGGAAGCCAGAGACTTAAGAGCATTGTTATTTGGGCGTTGTATTACCCCGCAACCAGGCTTTGCTGTTGTTTGGATGTTGCTTATGCTGGTCCCGTGGGGGTCCACCTGTTGAAATGATACACGCGGACAGGGCTGTGGTGGCTGAAGGCCCGAGAGGGGGAGGGCGGAGGGGGCTGCTCGCCATGGAAATTTGGTCCGCCCCATCCGGTGCGGCACGTCTCCATTTGCCGAAGGGGGATTTCCTCCGAAAGTGCTGGGGTGGTGACCTCGCACATGCCCATCCGGTGCGGATGGTTTCCGTTGCCGGCAGACTGTCCTCGGTGCCGAACGGAGTTGTCCTCCAAAGTCGCTAGGGTGGGAGCCTGGTGCATGCGCTGGGCGCAGACTGGCATGCTGACAGAATCTCTCTGGTGACGGAAGGGAGTATTCCCGTGGGCAGCACACAATGGGGCTGGCAGTGATCCGCCGGCTGTGATGGGTGAGACCCAAGCACACGCACAAGCCCCATTCCCCCCCCCATTTCCCCCAATGTTCCCCCAGTCCCCCCCAATTTTCCAGGAGAGCCACTGTTCCGAAAAAGACCAGAAAATAGAAAAGCCGGAGGTTTGGAGGTGTAAAATAAAAGCCCACAACGAACAGGGGCAGAGCAGCAAAGCGCTTGGGTGACCAACTGAATCGCCACAAACTGAGTTCAGTTCTTGTGCTTGGGGCTCCCTCCACTTCCGGCCAACAACAAGCAACAGCAACCCCAAATAGAAGCAACTCTCTGAGAGGCCTCACACGATCCACCCAAGAGAAGCAACCTTTGTTTGTATCTGGGGAGCCGAGGGGAGCCGGGGCATGGGGGTGTGTGGGGAGGGCGGGATGTGAGGGTGCAGGAGTGTGAGGGAGTGTGGGGGCAGAGGCGTGCGCCATTGGGAGTGTGTTGGAGGGATTGTGGGGCCTGGCTGACAAAATGGCTTGTGGCCCTCCCCCCCCATGCACTCCCCCCCTCCTCCTCTGGGCCACCCCCGCCTTCAGCCCTCCCCCAACATGCACATTGCTCGCTCTGCACGTGCCCTGCCCTCCTCTGCAGGATGGGGTGCAGTTGGCGCCTTTGTCCTTTCAAGCCAATGCCAACTGCCACTACAATTTTTGGAATCAGGGGGAGGTGTGGTTTTGCCTCTCCTAATCCCTCTCTCTCTGTCACTCTCTCCCTCTGTCTGTCTGTCTGCCTCTCTCTCTCTCTCTCTCTCTCTCTGTGTGTGTGTGTGTGTGTGGATTTGCCTGCCAGGGTTTAACGGTTTGGGAGCTCCTTTCATAGTGTGTGTGGATTTGCACCGCATCTATCAACAGTTTGTGAGGACAGGGTTGCCAAATCGTGTCACTCCTGCTTTCAGAAAGGACCTTGCCGGACCTTTTGTTTATGGCCTGATGAATTTGTCTCGGTGACCAGTGCCCTGCCTTCGCGCTTGTTTTCGTCTTCATTGACGTTGTGCGACCGCGTAGTGGTGTCCCTGGTTTCCCGCAGGAAGTGTGTGTGCAGGGGGGGGGGGGGGTTGAGGTCCACAGATTCCCTCAATTTTCTGGAATTTCGCAATTTCCCCCAAACTTCTGCAATTTCCCGCACCCTTTCACAATTTCCCTCATTTTCCCGCAATTTTCCCACAATTGCTTCTGGCTCATCCATTTTGCGCGCCTGCTGGTGGCCTGTGCCGTCAATGCGCCATTGTACAACTGCGCACCAGGAATACAGAACAATGGAATGGTTCCTGCCTACAGGGTCATGCTGCACGGCATGTGTCTGTCAAAGTGCAAGTGTCATTTGCTGGTGTGCCACGCTCTGTTTCCCTTTGGTTATCACCAGCAATGGGTTCTCCTTAAGCAATAGCCTGCTCAAGACCTGACAAAGGAGGCAGTGGTCAAAGGGGTGAGTGCACAATTGTTATGAGGCCAACTATGTTGACACAGCCACACGTGTGCGCACTTCCACATGCAGAGCAGAGAGCGCAGGGGTTTGTGGTCACAGAGGGTCCAGTTGTGAAAAACAGGGAAAAGTGCCGGAAAAGTGTGGGGAAATTGCCACCAAAGAATTGTGATGGCGTACACAACCCTCCTTAACCCTCTGCAACCTTCGGAACCTCACCTTGTGGCATGTCAGGCAAATTTCGTAGGTTCAAAATGCGCGACTTGCCGGCAGTACTCAATCTGCCTGGACAGGTTCACCGTCTCCTAGTGAGCAACCAACGTTTGTCCATTATCTGCAGAGGTGTAGCTCCAAGGGAACCAGCAGTGCCTCCGATGGCAATGCCCCCCCCCCCCCCCCCCCCGCCGGGGGGTGGGTGGGTCAAAGGTCAAACATAAGTTTGTGTACCTAAAATTGGCCTCAAATTTTCTGGCCCCTTTAATAATTTTCATTTTTTCCCCGAGGAAATTTTTTCTCATGTGGGTGCGCGGTTCGGTTGGCTGGGGCTGGCCAGGGCCCCCGGGGTCCTGAAGCAACAGCCTGCTCTTGAGTGTCCAGGCATTGCAGTACCCCACCAGGCGTTATGGAACACCGCGCCCCATTCCTGCAGCACTGGACACTGGGTGTGCTTCATGGAACATTCCTCCCTCTACCCGAGCAGCAGCAGGTTGCGTTGTTGAGGTGGTAAAATGACACGGCAAGAGAAGGGCCGGGGCGTGCATGTAAAAGTTATTTCTGCTCATCGCAGCGTATCTGCCTCGCAGTGCACTGCATTCTGCACAAAGCTGGAGTGCATTGGGGACGGCCGCGGGCCCACACTCAGCTTACCTTGCGTGATACCTGCCTGTTGAGGTGGAGGGGGGGGGGTTGGCACAAGGCCTCGGTATTCAGTTGTTTGCCTTTGGCAGCGCCTATTGGCCTCTCGCCACTGCTCATTCTGACCCTCTGTAGTTCGGAACATGTTTTTGTTGTGTCAACAGAGCCCCTGGATGATTTGTCCTATTTGACTGCTCCGGGGGTTGGCTGTCCTAGAGACGGGCTGTTGCCCGTGCCGTTGACCAGGTGCATCCAGATGCACACTCCGAGTCCATGCAGGGGTTTGCCGACTCCAACACTGACTTGTGCGCGCTGGGGTGAGCATCTACAGGATAATTTTCGTGACAGGGGCTTCTAACAACCACAATGATTCTTTCCTTCTTGTCTTTTCCTTCTCCTCTTTCTGCGCTTTGCACCGTTTTCGACGAGCGCGGTCTGCCCTGTCCTGTTATCTCCCCTCGCTTGTCCTTTTCCCCATGCCCAGTCTCCTCTGGGTCCTCCCTATTCTTTGTGTCCATGAGGGCATTGGGTGGCGGGGGAGCATGTTGCTGTGGGGAGGGGGTAGCGGAGGGGGGGGCGGGCAGGGGTCAACTGTTGCCGAAATTCGGGGATTTTGGGGTCTGAATGAGGGCGCCTTTGGTGTAAACAAGGCCACGGTTCTGCAGCCCCAGGACCCCCTAAAGTTCTCGCACACGATCGGGGTCTACGTTCAAACAGGGTGTCCCCTTGTTCACTCATACGATCTCCTGTTGTCCGCTGTTTTCCCTGCCCTAGCCATGAATGCCATGAATGGAGGGGATGGGGGGTTTTGTAGATTTTCATGCACTGTATGTTGTTGTCAGGGGGTCAGACCGCACGACCTTTGGTTGATCCCAATTTCGTTAACACCCCTACGTGAGGTTGTTTACTAATTGTTAGCGGTAGCCTGATTCACGTCTCGCACGACGCCCGGATAGGGCAACACGACACATTCCACTTCCACTCGCACAATTACACAGTCCCAATTCGGATGAGGTGGTCGGGCTCACGACGCTTCTCACCATATTTTTCGGGGGGGCAATGTTCCAATTTTCGGGGCGGCGTTGGTCTAGTTTTCGGGGTGGGGGCGGGGTGGGGGGGGCATGTTCCGATTTTCCAGGAGGGTGGGCATGTTCCAATCATGCTGCCGTGGCTCATGTTTATCTCAGCAGCCTTGGAGTCACTCTTAGTAGCACATTTTGATACCTGAGACTTCCTCTTCCACAGCAACACTAATGCATCCAACTCATCTGCGCACCTGCCGTGTCAGGCGGCCGTTACCTCCCGGTCATTGTCCTCACACCCTCTGGGTCTGGATCACTCACTATCAACCCCGGCCTTCTAGCAACAAACCGGCTCTCAATCACGTGGGCCTGAAGTGATGCCTGCGTTGGCGTCTGCAGCAATGTGGATGCAGTTGGCTGTGCTATCGTTGGCGTCTGCAGCAATGTGGATGCAGTTGGCTGTGCTATCGTCCTACTCCCTGGGGCTGTGCGCGCATCGATGCGCAGCGCAGTGCATCGCCTGCTTGCGAAAACACCCTGGGACGTTGAGCGCACGCTGGCCTGGGTCATATTTATTGCACGACGCCTGCCACAGTCCGTGGCCGACATTGTACAGGACCTCGTTGTCTAGCTCCAGCGCTCAGCTAAGTGGCACAATAGCTGGTATGCCCCCTGGCATTTATGCCATGAGGGGCCCTGCAGTAACTTTTGTGCAGATTGATCATATGACCTGCCTATTTTATTATCCATTTCCCGTTTCCTCTCCGAGCAGCCTCAGGTGGACCGGGGAATCCACCGGGGGAGGGGGGGCTACAGATGACTGTTGATATGTGAGCAGACCAAACTTAGTTCACAGGACTTAGGTGTAGTGGGACCGCATCGCACTCCTCTCTGTGTCCGCTTCTGCTGCAGCGAAAGGCACCTATGACATGTCATTGAAGAGCTTTTTTCTTCGACTTTTGCTTTGCACCTCTGCTTTGTACTGAACAGTACCGGTTGTGCACACGCATCTGTATCCCATAGCCCGGGGGGGGGGGGGGGGGGCATGGATGCATTAGAAGGGAAGCCACCTCAGAGGCGGCCCCAGAGGCGGTTCAACGGATGGTGGGACGAGGTTGCCAAAGCAGTTGGAGGTGGTTACTGTCGGTTACAAATGCCATTGACGCTGGCACTTGCTGTTACGGGGACAGTGGCTGGGCATAGGCTGGGCTCCCTGGAGGGGAGGGGGGTACCTACCCCCTTCCAATGCATCCCTTGGGGGGAGGAGGGTGGCAGGTGCTTTGTGCTCTCCTCACCGAATGGCACAGGGGTGTCTCCGCCGTGGCTGCTTTCTGCACACAGAGCGCAAACGCCACCAGCAACGCTGGGGCCTGGCTGCAGTACTTAGAGTGGCTGCTGAGGGACTTGTTACAGTTCGCAGAGCAACAGAAGCTCTGTGACCGATTAAAGGTACATGCTGTGTGGGATGCGTGCATGCGTGTGCATGTGTATGTGTGTGTGTGTGTGTGTGTGTTTGTCTTTCTGAGTGTCTATTTCTTTTCGACCGAAAGATGTCTAGGGCATCTCTGCATCTCCGGAGGAGTTTTTTCCAACCGCTTTTCTTGCTTTGTTCTTGTTTTGCGCTTCTCAACGTGTATTTGTGTGTGTGTGTGTGTGTGTGTGTGTGTGTGTGTGTTTCTATTGCCACTGATTGAAACCCAACCATGAGTTGAATCAGTAGTCACCACATTTCTCGACATTTCTTGGTGGGGATGATGGGTGGGTGTGTGAGTAGTCACGTGGCTGCGATAGGCCTCAGTAAACAAGCAGCCCGGGTCAAGGTAACGTGTTACTCTCCCAACCCCCTGTGCAACTGTGAAGCACCGGCTGTGGTGGTCATACCAAATGGGACACCACCAACACCCCTCGAGACGGCAGGGCGCGGTGGGCAGCAGAGCTTCTTGTCAGGCAAGGGGCGCATGGAAGACAAAAGCGGTGTTTGTTGCCCGCCAATCATGGGGGCGTGAGTGTGTGGCTGGGTGTGTGAGCCCTGTACCACTACCTCTCTCTGCCCTCCCACAACACATGTACACGTAAGCGTATGTGTAGATGTAGGTGTGTATGTGCATGTGTGCGTATGCATTGCATCTGCACTGACCAGTGCCGCACATTTGCGCTGTTCCCAACAGACCGAATGTGCATGTGTACGCACACATGTACGCGTATGTGTAGGCTTGTGTGTGTGTGTGTGTGTGCACAGTGGGTTGGTTGCTCGGTTACTTGGTCACTCACGCCGTGTGTGTGTGCATGAATTGGTGTTGCGGGGATCAGGAGTCCATGGGGAGGAGACGAAGAGCAGAGCCACTGCCATGATGCCCAACCAGACTGGGCCCGCGGTCAGGGTCCCCCTCATTGATCGCCGGTCCAGATCGGTGGGGGCCGGCAGGCGCCATGGGGATGGTGCGCGGGTGCGCCCTCCCGGGGGACCGCATCTCCTCCTCCTCCTCCTCCTGTGTGTAAATTTTGTATGTGCATGTGTACATGTGTGTGTATCTGTATGTGTAGGTTTACGTGTGTGTGTGTGTGTGTGCGTGTGTGTGTCGTGCATTTGTATGTGCATGTGTACATGTACACGTATGCGTACGTGTAGATGTTGGGGTGTGCGTGTATCTGGTGTGTGTGTGTGTGTGTGTGTGTGTGGACATGCTTCAATCGTGTGTGTGGACATGCTTTGTCTTGTTTGACGATCCAACTGACGAGGATTCTGGCACTCGGATCCTGAGTTGTGCCCGTTTGCCCCGCAATCGTGTGTGTGCGTGTGTCTGGGAGTGCAGGCCGAACCGGGTGCATATGGCCGGTCGTTTCACAGCCAGAGTCCCTGCCCGGGCCTCTGTTTGGCTCGTTCTGCCATTGACCTCGGCCAGGACCGGCGTTCCCCGGCGCAGAGACATGCCCCGGCCACCGGGTGCCGCTGCGGTTGCTCGCTCTCGCGCACACATCAGCCCACAGTCACTGTTCAGAAAGGCCCCCAGCCTTCGCATGCCCTGTTCTGTCTGCACTGTCGTTGCCTGGCACTCTGCTGTGTCTCTGCACCCGTGCACCCACATCCCACCAACATCCCCACGACCTACGCCTGTGCCCTCATCTTCAGAGGCAGCTGCAGGACAGCCTGGGCCGTGTCCTATCCTCCATTTCCGAGCCCCACAAGCCTCAGGTTCTGCCTCTGCACTGCGACCCGCGCCTCCTCTACCCATTCGTAGGACTGCATCGCTTGGGGGACTGCACAGATCTCACAACGCGGGCCTGCGCTTGTGCTGGAGTGCTGTCTTGATACGGCTATTGCTCAGGGAGAACCCCGTGCGGGGGTCAGGGGCCAAAAAAAAGTTTGTGCACCGAAAATCGGCCTCAAATTTCCGCCCCCTTTGATAAATTTGATTTTTTGCCCGAGGACAAGTTTTCTGATGTGGGTGGGTGGGTCGGCCGGGGCTGGCCAGGGCCGCAAACACCCCCCCCCCCCCCCCCGGGTCCTTAAGCAATAGCCTGGTCCCGATGCGAGCTCAGTTGGGAGGGACTCCGTCCCTTCGCCCCTCCCTCCTTCTCCCCCCTCCCTGCATGCCCCCACCCCCCCTCCTTCTCCCCTCCTTCTCCCGCCCACGGGGGGGCCGCCGGGACCGGACCCTTTCCGCCGACTCCCCCCCCCCCCCCTCCCTGCCGGGTTTTGGTCCGGAAGTGCCGGACCATGGGCGCCGAAGGCGCCCTAAGGAAATTTTGCGTGACTTAGTAGAGGGTGAAAAATTGGGTTTTTGCCCCATGTGTCTATACTCAAAATGCTCAGTTTTTTTAGGAGAACCCAATAGTGGATGAAAACCAAATTGGACCAAATATGCATACCACGCCTGTGCAGAGGTAGATCAGAGATGGGCCCTACCCTAGTGGTAAAGCAGTGCCCTGCAACTTGAAAGTCCTGGGTTCAAATCCCAGTGGTGTCAATCTGCAGGACCCTAGGCAGGACCAGGGATACGATGGGAAATTTTTTTATTTGCTTTTTTTTTGTTTTGACTTTATTCTCTTTGCTTGGGACCCCCGAGAATGCACGATTTCTGCCCACTTGTGGGCCTCCCAGAAGGCAGGGTTTAGGCATCCAATTCTGATTTTGTCCCCCTTGGTGATGTAGCATTATCGCCCACTTGTGGGCCCCACCTATTTTGATTTTGTCCCCCTCTCTTTGGGGATCCCCGAGAATGCAGGGGTGATGTAGCATTTCCGCCCACTTGTGGGCCCCACCTATTTTGATTTTGTCCCCCTCTCTTTGGGGATCCCCGAGAATGCAGGGGTGATGTAGCATTTCCGCCCACTTGTGGGCCCCACCTATTTTGATTTTGTCCCCCTCTCTTTGGGGATCCCCGAGAATGCAGGGGTGATGTAGCATTTCATTCTTCACCTCCGTTATCTCCACCACTTCCATCACCCATGTTTTGGGACCCTGAGGAGGAGCACCCCACGAAGGGCACGCGACGCGTTCCTGCACACGATGTGCCACTTGTGTACGTGCGCTCGTTGTGGGCACGTAGTGCACGGAGAGAGCGTTTTTGTTTGGGAAAGACGTAGTGCGCGCGTTGCAAACAACCCCCTCCCCCCCTTGCTCCTCCAACGGGTTTCGGAACATACATCAACTCTGCCCTAAAAACAAGCATGGTTCGGCCTGGGTGGGGCGCCACTAGCAATAGTGGCCGGGAATGGACTCGGGGGTGCTATGCCCTTAAACAAAAGTACCACCTACCATGCACCCCCCCCCCCCCTTGTTTCAAAAAATTTTCTCCAACATACATGCTTCGAAGTGATTACCGCGTTGAGGCGGTCATCTTATGCCATGTTTGTCAGGCTATGAAGCCTCCCCCCCCCCTTCTTGGCAGCCCCCCTCCCCCCCCCCTGACCCAGCCCCCCCCCCCCCGCCCTGAAAATGGTCTGAGAGTGGGAGGGAGTCGGCGTATGGCCCGTCGCTACGGCCCCCCCGTGCTCCCGCCCCCCCCTCCCCCTCTCCCTGACTCCCTCCTTGGGTCCTGATCCCTCCCTCCTTCCCTCCTTCTGCCTGTCTGCCCCCCCTCCCTGCCTCCTATGGAGGGCTGTGCGTACAGGGACGGAAATATTTCGGTGTGGGAAATTTCGTATTTCAAATGTGTGCGAAGTTTCCCGCTCCTTTCTCAGGCTGCTGCGCAAAATAAACTCGTGTCAAAATTTAGCCACCTTTGCGCGTCACCACCCCGCCATGGTTTGGTGAGGGTTCTCCTTCCTTTGGCGCTTGTTGTGGAGAAGCATCCGATGGCCTCTTCCTTGGCTGTTTTTGAGGCGCTCAACCCAGGGCACGGCGCTTCTTCAATGCGTCATCTGCATCTGCACTGGGGACATACTGCTTGGTCGTTTTTGCAGCAGGCTCACTGTCACTGCCACATGCAGACATGGAGGCAGAAACAGGTGCAGAAACAGATACAGAAATGGATGTAGCAGATGAGCTGGCGTTGGAGATTGCTGGGGACGAAGAAGAAGCGCGATCAGTTTCAGAACCCGGAGGGGAAATCTCAGCACATCAAACAGTTCTTCGGCTGTTCATTGCAGCCGAAAGTACAGCTCGAATTTTATCTTCGCAAACGATTCTTGATGGGATTCCCATGTGTATTTGTCTTCTTGTGGCTTTGTTTGTGCATGAAAAAAACAATTTCTTCATTAGGCTCGTGGGTCATCAGATTGGTTATTCCAAGTTGCCATTAGAAATTAGCCCGACTTTTTCTGCTGACAGACCACTGCACAACCACTAGAGCAATTCCTGTCACTGACATATGCTAGCTGAAGGACCATTCAGAGACCAAGGGGCGGAATTTTTTTTTCGAAATTTGAGGACATGGACTGCACAGCAACCAAAAGGAAGGTGTCCTTGGGGCCTGGGATTGAGATCCAGATCATGCAGGAACCTCCTGGGGGAAAAAATCCTGGAAGTGTGCGAAAAATCCCACTCAATTTCCAGGCCACTGTGCGAAAGAAACCCGGTGCGAAATTTTCTCGCATGAAAAATTTCCGGTGCCAAGCCTCCCCCCCCTGTAGACGCGCGTATACACATATGCGCTGTGTCTTCGTCGCGTACACGTCTACGCGTATACATGTACACACATATACGCACGTATATGTACATATCTGATGTGCACAGTATCTACAAACTGTGCAAAGTGTCTACAAACCATGCACAGTGTCCACACATATGCACAGTGTCTACAGACTATACTGGGGTAAACGAAGTTAGCGGACCGGTTTTTAGGGAAGTTGGCCTTCCGCCCCCTTCCAAAATATTGTCTCTTCACGTCTACAACGTGCCGACAGTGTCTACAATTTGCAGGCCGCGTCTACTTGTGGTGAACAGTGTCTACAGACTATACCCGGGTAACCATGTATGTGCACGGTGTCTACAAACAAAGCAAAGTGTCTACAAACTATGCAAAGTGGCTACAACCCATGCACAATGTCTACATGTATACACAGTGTCTACAGACTACACGCATATGCGCGTATACACGTATACATCACATATACGTTTACACGTACACATGTATACGTATATACGTGTATACGCGCGTATACGTACATATGTAAACATACAAGGGGGGGGGGGGCGCACCAGATCCAGGTCCAGACCCAGATCCAGGAAGAGAGCAGCAGGGAGGGAGGATGAGCTGTGCTGTGCCATGCTGCGCTGCGCAGTGCCGTGTTGTGCCGCGCTGCGCCGTGCTGTGCTGTGTTGTGCGGTGCTGTGCTTTGCCGCTGTGTGTGGCGCTTGCTTGTGCCTGTGGGTTTGGTGTACGTGCGGACGCTCGTGCGCGTCTTCTTGTGCCCTTTGGTCTGACCTCATCCACATCTACATTACCTGCCCCCTTCCCCATCCTACAACGTTTCCTAAGGGCTCCCACAGCAGCATGCGGTGGTCCAGGTGACCTGCCTGCAATGACGGGCCAACCGCCGTTAGCCACCTGCCAACCGCTGGCGGTTACTGTCCCTGGTGTCGGTTACCCACCAACAGCCCATGGCCGCTGGCTGCTGGCCGCCACCGGAGCCGACTGCTGGTTGGTGCCCTTTCAAACCCCTGATCTCGGACGTCCAGACGCTTTCCTTTTTTTTTTGCCCCATGAAGGAGCGTCCTGGCCCATCCCCGTCCCCATGCCCACACCCTCACATCCCCAGCCCCACCCACACCCACACCCACGTCCCCTGCCTCCTTTTGCTGCTCAGGACCGCACGTCTTGGTTCTTCAGCCGCGTGTCTCTCTCCGAACAAGTGCCCACACTGTACCTGCTGTTGCGGCGCATGGCCAACCACACACTGCCCTCATTGAACCAGGCCATCCAGATCCACTACCAGGGCCTGGGGATTCTGGTGCCAGACGAGGGCCGTGCCCTGTTGTATGCCTTGGAGACCCTGTGCCGCTTGGTCAGGTGTGCGCGCCATGGGGAAGTCGGGTTTTCAACTCCGGGGGGGGGGGGAGTGTCAATAGAGCCCCCCAAAACTGGGAGGTTCGGGAAAAGGACTCAATTGACAGAACCATTAATCAGTCATTTTAAACTCTGGCACCAAAGGCGCCGAAAATCACCTCGAAGAGAGGTTGTTAGATCAAGCGCAGGCGCGAGCGTCGTATACCCCCCTTTTTTGGGGTCGTTCGCGTAGCATACCCCAATGTATGGTTTCTAACGTTTAACCCCCTGTAAAATCATCATTTTAGGACCAAAAATGATCCCCCAATGATTTTTTGGATTTTGACCCCCGTACCCCCCCCGCACCGGGGTACCCTTTTTTGAGGGGGGGGGGGGGGGGGTGGGGGGGTGGGGGGGTGGGGGGGGGGGGCAAAACTTCTTTGCGTATTGTGGCCGCTGTGTGTGTATTTGGACCTGGGTCCTGAAGAACTTTCTTCTTGTATATGGACCCCCTAACCCATGGCGGGGGTCCCGGGTCCCAACTCCAGGTACCCCCAGTCGCCCCCCCCAATATGGCCCCTTGCCGGGGAGGACTTAGCCGTTTTCACACTGGATAGGCTGTTTATTGACACCTGCAAGATTTCCAAAATTCGACTTTTTTGGAAACCCTTCTGTCGCCCCTGGGATGGGTTTGGGTGATGATTTAGTGACAATACGGGTACTTGAGCACCCATGGGGACCCACATAGTGGCCGCCAAGCCCATATAGCCCGAGCCATGGCCCCCCCAAAAGCCCCGAAATTGCCGTTGTGTAGGCTGTTTAGTGACACCTGCAAGATTTCCAAAAATTCGACTTTTTTTTCCGAAACCCTTCTGTCGCCCCTGGGATGGGTTTGGGTGATGATTTAGTGAAAATACGGGTACTTGAGCACCCATGGGGACCCACATAGTGGCCGCCCCCAAAAGCTTCGAAATTTGCTGTTTGTAGGTGGTTCAATGGCCTTTGGTGTGAGCACAAACTGCTCCAGCAGTTTTCCACCCTCTACAGGTCAAAAATGGAAAATTTTGCAAAACATTTTTTTGATATTGTGACCACTTACAATGATGAAATATGCTATGTAAAGCATGTTTTAGCCCCCTTTTATGTATTTTTCACCCTATTTGGGTGGGGGGGGGGGGTCTCCCAAGGGGTCTAGGGCGTAACCTGCTTATGCAGTTTTCCCGCCTCGGCAGCTCAAAAATGGAAAATTCCGAAACTGATTTTTTTGATACTTTGACCATCCAAAATGATCAAATATCCTATGTAAAGCATGTTTTAGCCCCTCTTTATGTGTTTTTCACCCTATTTGGGTGTTGGGGGTGGGGTGGCTCCCAAGGGGTCTAGGGCACAACCTGCTGATGCAGTTTTCCCGCCTCAGCAGCTCAAAAATGGAATTTTCCGAAACAGATTTTTTGGATACTTTGACCATCCAAAAAGATGAAATATCCTATGTAAAGCATGTTTTAGCCCCTACCTCCTCACCCTACCCCTAACCTTATCTCAGGGCAGGGCAGGGCAGAGAGCTGGGAGGGGGCAGGGCTTGGGAACCCCCCCCCCTCCCCTCACCTCAAGAAGACGGCGGGGGCTGGTTTAACGGCTCCCTGCCGCTGCAGGGTGCCCCAATGGCGGGGCGTCCCGTTGGCTGCCCCCCCCCTCTATGGCGGCGGTGGGGGAAGACCACAACTTCCCTGTGCCGGATAGGCAGGCGCGTGCAGCGGCGCAGTGCTGGGAGCCAGGGGCCTCCACAGGGCTGCCACAGGGGGCCAGCAGGTCGAGCCGGCGCAGGACTGGGGCCAGGGCTCCGGGCGACAGCGATGGGGGCCCGCGGGCTTCCTGGGAAGCAGAGGCAATGGGGGGTCCTGTCACAGACTCCCACTGACGGGAGCGCCCCGGGGCGATGGGAACCCCACCCACACAGGTGGTCAGGGTCATCGGGTCGGGCAGGGCAGGGCTCGGGTCAGGGCTCAGAAGGCAGGTGGAGGGGGCCCGTGTGGCTGCCCAGGGAGCAGAGGAGGAGGGGGTGTGGCGGCGACCCCCCACTGACAGGAGCGTCCTCCGGGGCGCAGGGTAACCCGTCCCGTAAGGGCCCAGCACCGCCCCGGCGGCTGCACGGACAGGCGAGCTCGGAAGTGACTTAGTCATGACCAGCTCGTCCCTCCGTGTCGCCGCACTCCATAGGCGGGGGGCGCCCACACGGGGGGGGGGGGGGCGCTGAACTCAAGGATCGGCCCTTCCCCCAGCCCCTCGACCTCTGTGCATAGCCACGTGGACAGTAAAAGCGCAATACCCTCTTTATGTGTTTTTCACCCTATTTGGGTGTTGGGGGGGTCCCAAGGGGTCTAGGGCACAACCTGCTTATGCGGTTTTCCCGCCTCAGCACCTAAAAAAAGGTTGTTCCTCTCCCCTCTTCGAGGTGCCTTGCCGAAGGCAATAGTATTTTTTTGAGCGTTGAAAATAGTCAAAAAAAAATTTAATCAAATACATGGCAAACGATGGCTTTTCTGGACCCCCTCGACGCGCTGATTCCAAAATCCCATTTCATTTTTTGCCGAATTTTGGGTCTGGGTCACCTCCGGGACCCAGGGGTCAGTCTCGGTAGGGTTTTGGAGGGCCGTTAATTGAGCCTTTTTTGGGGTGTGGGTGTTGCCAGAGTGCTGTATCGACGCCGCCCCCCCCCCCCCGGCACAAAGTTGAAAGCCTGCCCACTCAAGGGCCACGACGATGCCACCGTCGGTGAAGTCCCATGCATCGGTGCAGAGGGCGGAGGCTGCCGTGCTGCACGTCTGGCGATGCCCTGGGGTCAGTTTTTGAGAAGGAGAAGGGGAGGGTTTTGGGGAGGACAACGTCCCAGCACTCACTGTCAGGGCAGTTTGGGACTTTTGGAGAGAGAATCATTGGGTTCTCAGGTCCAAGAACGCCATTTTTGGTGACCCGGATGGTTTTGGTGCATCTTGGGGGGGAATGATCGGACTCTTTTGCAACCCCCTACGGGCCCGTTTCAACGCATTCTGACAGTGTAGCAGCAGTGCAGCGATGTGCCCATGCTAAAGTAACCGTACAAAGGTCACAAAGGAAGAGGCAGGTCAACAAGAAAAAATTTCCAAAAGTGAGTAGGAACCGCCTACACGACTGAAACGACATTTTGACGCCATGGCCAACCGCGTTGGACCGGCTGGTGTTCCTCCCAGGCCCCAGAGTGCATTGAAATTGCTGGGTGCAGCCCAACACGATCACCAACCCCTGGGTATAGTGTTTGTGTTCGTGTTTGTGTCAGTGTTGATTTACGTGTCGGTGTTGGTGTTGGTGGTGGTGCTGTCCTTGATGCTGTCATCATTCCATAGTCCCACAGAGACGCACCGGATGCACTTTCCAACTGCCGGCAGTTACTGGCCCACCGTTGTCAGTTAAGCGCCAACCGCCGGCGGTTACCGGCCAAATTTTGTCAGCCAACCACCGATCACAAGGGGCCCAATGACACGCCCCGTGGGTTCAGCCCAGCTGGAGCCCTACGTCATGACGCATCCATTCAGAGCCCACCCAATAACACCCCCGTTGGTGAAGCCACTGCTAAAGTTCTCTACTCAGTCCTGGTTCGGGGTGGAGGGCGGGGATGAGGGATGGGGCGCGGCGCATCGCGCAAACAAGTGTCCGTCTAAAAAGGTGACTCGAGCAGCATTGCTTTGGCCAAGAACAGGGGGGCAAAGTGCATTTGAATCCAGCCTTTCATGCTCTGCTGAAGGGGCCGTTTCAACTCAGAGTCTAATCTGAATCCTCTCCTGCCAGATTTCAGATATTTTTGTGCCTTGTTTCGGAGAAATCCAGTAGTTGCGGTGTTTGCTATCGCAAGGATTCAATGACTTGTTGTTTGCATACGTCCCCATCTCAGCACCCCCAAAACCTGCAGCAAAGGGGGGGGGGGGGCAAAAAAAAATCAAAACAGGCGCGTTTACCTTTTGGAAAACCAGATCAAAGTGATGTTGCGCCAGTCATAGATGTGTCGATTTTCTTGGAACTGGAAAAGCAAGTGCAGGTTGAGTACAGTGCCGTTGTTACATGGCCTATATTGTATGTTCCCTGCCCCCATGTTGTTTTGACACGTGACCGTTGGGGCGTCATTGCGTCATTGCGTCATGTTGTGTGCAGTCAGAGGAGGTGTGCAACCAGGGGATATTACCACTGACCAGGGCGGCGCTTATGATGCCAACGGTGAGGGGCATGGGGGAGTGGGTAACGGGGTGGAGAATGGGGATGGAGGATGGGTAACGACCGGCAGAATGGGGCTGGAGGGTGGGTAATGGGCCGGAGAGTGGGGGTGGAGGATGGGGAGGGTGATGAAGGGAGGATGGGGTGGGAATGGGGAAGGGGCAGGATTAGGCTCAGGGGCTGGGATGGAGGTGCGCATCCGGGTGCGGTGGTGCTGATCGGGTGGCGTGCATGGCGTTCGGTTTCAATGCAGGTCACAATACCCCCCCACGAGTGATGGGGACGGCGATGGTGGCAAACATCATAACGACAGCAAACCTCTGTCCAGGTGCGTCCCCCAGTGCCGTCCGAGTTGTGCCTTGGCCTCGCCGCCCTTTCATTCAAACCCACATCTCTGGAAAACGGTTCCACAAGCCTCCCCCCCCCCCCAGGGACTTGCTTTAATTTTCATTCCGACGGGGGGGGACCCTCCCCCCTGGACCCCCTCCCCCCTCCCCTGGACCCCCTCCCCCCCTCCCCTGGACCCCCCCCCCGCTCAAGCAAGTCCCTCCCCCCCCCCCCCCCCTCGGATCGCCTTTTCTTGTTGCACATGCGCCAGTTTCTCAGGTAACTTGTCAGTATTGGTCTGTTTTGCATGTGTGCGAGGTTCCACCAGGTCTGACATGGAGAATACAGATGCCCTCGTGTCAGACTGTGGAGCGCATTGCCTCAATTTGCAAGTTTTCTGCATTTTGCATTTGTTTCTGTCGTCTTTCCATCAATCTCTTCTTTCCAGTTACTTAGCCCCCCCCCCCCCTGAGATACCGAGGCCTTGTGCCACCCCCCCCCCCTCCGCACAACCCAGTAGAGCCCAGAGCGCCAGTACAGTTAGCGCTAGCAGGGGCCAGGGTTGAACTTGTGATCACCAATCGTAACGTGGAAGCGCCGTACATTGGCATGATGGACAGAAGGCGATGACAGCCGTGGGGCAGGCGCGGCCAGAGCCTAGTGCGGACATTTCAACCCGACCGTTTGAGGCCCCCGGGAACGCTAAGCCGTGGCCTGCCCCTGACAGCCTCACCCACAGCCCCACATCCTCCATCTTCCAGGGTCAGTGAGTTCCTCTCCTTGGCATTCCTGGACCGCCTCCTCGGCGTCGTGTCCTGCCTCAATTGCAAAAGCGGATGTGACCGCTCGGGTCTGGTGCATGCGTTGAGTACGGCCCTCAATTTGTTGGTGGACAGCCACCCCAATCCATGGGACACCAAGGTACGCCCGCCTCCGGACCCATTCGACGGGCCAAGCGCCGTCGGTATCGGCGGGCGCTGGCCCAACGATGCGTGTCCATCGTTGTTGATTGCCAACCGCCAACGGTCCATACCTGAGCGTAACACTTGCCGAAACACTTGCTGACACTGCCACCACCTGCCCAACAACATTGATGGCACCTGCCGACTGTGCCACTAGCGTCTGCCAGCTCAGACATGATCAGATGGAGCAGGGTCCTACTGAGCCACACCGGACGCAGCACGTTCCTACTGAGTTTTGGTGGTGCCGGGGGCGGGTATTACTGAGCGGCCTTTGATACGGGGCCGATCAATACTGAGAACCAGTTTCCCTGCCAGACGCTAGCTGACACCTGCCGACAGAATTCTTGACACCTGCCGACACCTGCCTCGGCAGGTGTTACGCTCAGGGATGCAACGGTTACTCGCCAGACCTTGTCTGCAAATCTTGAACCACGGATGCCGTCTTATATTGGTTTCTGTGAGTACTACGTGTTTGGAACGGTTTGGAGAATGCTCCCCTCCCCGTCTGAGGCCGAAGCAGCGACTGCATGGAGAAACCGCCGCCCCCAGCCTGGCACTGGCCGTCACCCTCCTCTCCACCTCCTTTTGATCACACTCTCTCCCCTCACACTTGCACCCTTCCGCTGTTGCTTTTGGTGTTGGTGTTGGTGTTGGTGTTGGTGTTGGTGTTTGTGTCAGTGTTGATGTACGTCTTGGTGTTGGTGTTGGTGTTGGTGTTTGTGTCAGTGTTGATGTACGTCTTGGTGTTGGTGTTGGTGTTGGTGTTGTCCTTGATGCTGTCATCATCCCATAGTCCCACAGAGACGCCCCAGGCTGGCAGTTACCGGCCAACTGCCGGCAGTTACTGGCCCACTTTTGTCAGTTGAGCGCCAACCGCCGGCGGTTACCGGCCAAATCACCTCGAAGAGGGTTGTTAGATAAAGCGCAGGTGCGTACGCCATATACCCCCCTTTTTTGGGGTCATTCGCGTACAATACCCCAAGGTATGGTACCGGATGTCCAACCCCTTGTAAAATCATCATTTTAGGAGAGAAAATGATCCCCCAAAATTTTTTTCGTTTTTGACCCCTTTAGCCCCCCGTACCCGGGTACCCCTTTTTGGGGGGTGGGGGGGGGTGTCGGGGGGGGGGGGTCAAAACTTCTTTGCATATTCTGGGTGCTGTGTGTGGATTTGGACCCAGGTCCCAGGCAACTTTTTTCTTGTACATGGACCCCCTAACTCATGGCGGGGGTCCCGGGTCCGAACTCCAAGTACCCCCAGTCGCCCCCCCCTATGGGCCCTTGCTAGTGAGGACTGAGCCGTTTTCACGCTGGATAAGGCTGTTTAGTGACACCTGCAAGATTTCCAAAAATTCGACTTTTTCCCAAACCCTTCTGTCGCCCCTGGGATGGGTTTGGGTGATGATTTAGTGACAATACGGGTACTTGAGCACCCATGGGGACCCACGTAGTGGCTGCCAAGCCCATATAGCCCGAGCCATGGCCCCTTCAAAAGCCCCGAAATTGCCGTTGTGTAGGCTGTTTAGTGACACCTGCAAGATTTCCAAAATTCGACTTTTTCCGAAACCCTTCTGTCGCCCCTGGGATGGGTTTGGGTGATGATTTAGTGACAATACGGGTACTTGAGCACCCAAGGGGACCCACGTTGTGGCCGCTAGGCCTATGTAGCCCGTGCCATGGCCCCCCCAAAAGCTTCGAAATTTGCTGTTTGTAGGTGGTTCAATGGCATTGGTGTGAGCACAAACTGCTTAAGCAGTTTTCAACCCTTTACAAGTCAAAAATGGAAAATTTTTGCAAAACATTTTTTTGATATTGTGACCACTTACAATGATGAAATATGCTATGTAAAGCATGTTTTAGCCCCCTTTTATGTATTTTTCACCCTATTTGGGTGTTGGGGGGGGGGGGGCTCCCAAAGGGTCTAGGGCGTAACCTGCTTATGCAGTTTTCCCGCCTCGGCAGCTCAAAAATGGAAATTTCCGAACCTAATTTTGTTGGTAATTTGACCATCCAAAATGATCAAATATCCCATGTGAAGCATGTTTTAGCCCCTCTTTATGTGTTTTTCACCCTATTTGGGTGTTGGGGGGTGGGGTGGGGGGGCTCCAAGGGGTCTAGGGGTAACCTGCTTATGCAGTTTTCCCGCCTCTGCAGCTCAAAAATGGAAAATTCCGAAACTGATTTTTTTGATACTTTGACCATCCAAAATGATCAAATATCCCATGTGAAGCATGTCTTAGCCCCTCTTTATGCGTTTTTCACCCTATTTGGGTGTTGGGGGTGGGGTGGCTCCCAAGGGGTCTAGGGCACAACCTGCTTATGCGGTTTTCCCGCCTCAGCAGCTCAAGAATGGTTGCACCTCTCCCCTCTTCGAGGTGCCTTGCCGAAGGCAATAGAATTTGGTGAGTAGACCACCGATCACCGGCGGTGAACCACCAAACGCTATCAGATGACCAGTCAACCGCCTTTGGTGACAAGCCAACCTCCGTCGTTTGGCAGCAGTTTTGGCTCTTTTTTTGCCCCAAAAATCGGGTGCCCAGAGTCCCCCCCCGCCCCCCCCTTTTCCCCCATCAAGGAAAGTCCTGGTTATCATTGGTGTTGTCATTGGTGCTGTCGTTCAAGAAGCCCTGGACGGCCCTATCATAATAAAAGTATAATGCAACAGGGTAAGTCTGCCGGAGGCCCTGGTACACCGTCGGTCTGCCAGCCAGACCATGCACGTGTATTTGTGCCTACACGTCCATACACATACAGTTGGTTTGCTCCGTGCTGAGTGTGCAGTTTTGGCTGTTGCTCCTTGCAGACAGTCTCTGTGTTGTTGTGGGCTCTCAACATTGTTCATTGTACGTTTTGGCATTTCTTTGCTTTTTGCTGATTGTACATTTTGGTATCCGCGCATGACCCACCCTCCCCCGTCTTCCTGGGATTGAAGTGTGGCATGAGTTTGAGCTCTGCCGCTTTGCAGGTCTTTGCGGCTGTCTGCTTTGACTTCGACGTCCTCGTGGAGAACGTGGATGAGTACACCCAGACGCCGGAGCAGTTTGTGGCGAGTCTGGCGCAGTGGGAATTGTGTAAGAGGGGAGATGTGGACCGGGCGATGTCCTTTGTCTCAGGCATGAAGTGTGGTTGTGTTTGTGTCTCTTGTTTTCTGTTTCTGTCTGTGTTTGTATTTGAATTTGTGGTGAGGTTTGGTATGGCAGGGTGGGATGGGGTGGGCTGTGGTGTGGTGGGCCGTGTGGTGTGCTGTGGTGTGGCGGCGTGGTGTGGTGTGATGCAGGGCGGGCCAGGGCGGTGCGGTGCGGTGCAGTGTGGTCGGGTGGGGTGGGGTGGGGTGGGGTGGGGGGGCTCGGTGGGGTAGGGTGCGGTGCGGTGCAGTGCGGTGTGGTGTGGTGTGGTGTGTTGTGGGTTGCCGAAGGCGCTGTTACCAAATGACACTGGCCGGGATGCCTTGCATACGGGTAATGCCCAACGGGAGGGCGGTGTGTCTGAACATGCGCTGTGTGTCATGTCTGGCGTGCCTGTGGCGGGGAGGTCGGCTGTCCCCACGTAGGGCAGCCTTAGTTCAGGGTCGCTCCTGGGGCGCCCTGCCCCTCTGCCAGCTGGTGCAGCTGAGGTTCTCACAAAGCCCACGCCATCCCGCCTCCTGACCCCAAGCGGGCCTTGGTGAGGCCGTCTGGAGCCCTGGCCCGGCCAGACCTTCTGTGACTCCGACAGAACCTGTCGTATGAATGCCATCCCCAAATCGTGTGGTCCCGCCAGCCCCATATGTGCCACCTGCAAGGATGGGGTTGTGATGGCTGCTGACCACTGCTCAAGGACCACAATTGGCGTAGCACTTGCGACGCCCTTGGCCCCACGTAGGTGCTCAGCCATGTGTGCAGGCGCTGCCGGGCTGGTCGCCGTTTATGGGACTGCACGGGGTATTCCCACAGGTGACAGGCCGTTTCTGGGCTGCTGCCGCACAACAGGCACGACATGCACAGCCGCACGTTTCTGTGCTAGGGGCGCTCTGCTTACACCGATGTGGTGTGCTGTGGGGTGGTCTGGCATTGCGTGGCGTGGCGTGGCCTGGTGTGGTGTGGTGTGGTGGGCTGTGGCGGGCGTGGTGTGGTGGGGTGTGCGGTGCGGTTTGGGTGTGTGTGGTGCCTTGTGGTGTGGTGCCAACCCCTACCCCTGCCCCTGCCTCTGCCTGTCCATGGCCCTGCCCCTGCCCCTGCCCCTACCCTTGCCATCGGCTCGGCCCCTAACACAACCCATGGATGTCAAACGCCGCAGTACCAGAAAACCCGTGTCTTCCCCATATCTACTTGGCCTCCACTGGGATCTTGATGGCAGATGGCTAAGTGATAGACACCCCCTCGGGCGTTGGTGCCGCACGGTACCAAGCCAAGCCACACATGCACACACAATGGGGAGAGGGGCTCTGCGGGGCATCCTCCAGCAACACACTGATGTCCAAGCTTTAACCCCCCCCCCCCCAAATGAGCCGCACTGCGGCTAGCCCTCTTGTCTTGTATTGCTCTTGTGCCACCCCTGAGGGTTCAAGGGACTGCCATGAGAAGGCGCGAAGAATGTGTAGCATAACAGTACCCCTAAGGGTTGCGTTGGAGGGGCTTGGGCAAGCTGGCCTGTGCGTGAGATTGCCCCACATCTCAAGGAATTGTCATGTCTGATGCTGCGGCACTTAACAGCATTGATAGTCTCCTGACATTGTTGGACATTGAGCTGATAGACATGCTTGTCCCCGCTGTCACCCTTTGAGGCCAATAATCGGAGGGACGCGATGAGGACTACATCGCGGGCTTCGTCTCCCCCAATGGGTACTTCCACATTCCAGCCGCATTGTGCTAGGTTGTCAGTGACCTTCCTCTAGGTCATGATGTGGTAACGTGACCCCTTCTCTACAGATACCAACCTATGCTAACCACCAGCGCAACTTCGGCCATAAGAGCCGGCTCTCCACCGCCTCCTGCTGGATACCGGGCCTAGGGATGCATTAGAAGGGGGGGGGGGGTACCCCCCCTCCCCCTTCTAGGGTGCCCAGCCTATGCTCAGCCACCGTCTCCCTAATGCCAAGTGCCAGCTTCAATGGCATCTATAACCGACGGTAACCACCCCCAACCGCTTTGGCAACCTTCTCCAGCTGCATGTCTAACCGCTTCTCAGGCCGCCTCTAAGGTCTCTTCCCTTCTAATGCAACCCTGCCAACCGGCGGTCCTTTGCGAGATGCCCAGTGTATTGCTGGATGCCCAATATCTCTACTGCTAGGTTCCTGCCGCCGATCACCGGCCACGGTAGTCTTAGGCACCGGATGGCTGGCCCAAGCCCCTCCAGTGCAACCCTCAACGGTGCTGTTATGCTACACATTCTTGGCGCCTTCTTGTGACAGTTCCCGGAGCCCTCATGGGTGGCACAACAGCGATACAAGACCCAAAGGGCTAGCCGTAGTGCGGCTCAATTGGGGGTCGGGGTAGGGCGTCTTTAGAAAAACCAAAGGTGGGGGACCCCTCCCCCGGAACCCCCTCCCCTCCTCCCCAGACCAAACTGACCATCGTGGGAAAAAAGGAAGTTTACAATAGGGAAAATCTTGTTGGGCCATTTTTGGTACACAAAATTTGGGTTCCCCCCCCCCCCCCCGCCCCACCCGGCTCAAAAGATGCCCTGGACGTATTTAAAGCTTGTACATTAGTGAGTTGCTGGGGATGAGGCCCCGCACAGCCTCGCCCCCCATTGTGTGTGCATGCAGGCGCCGCCGAAAGGCAGATATGCAGTAGGCTCTCGCTCCGACAGTGCATTTTCGATGGTGCGTTATTCCTATACCCCATTGCAACGGACCTCCTGCCCATTCTTTTGTGACGTCATGTGCGTTTGAGTGGATGACATCCAGGGCCTCTTGGTAGGTGGCTATGGTAAACACGGTAACTCTACCAGAGGTCACCTACGCCTTCGCTCCACTCACCTTAGCTCGGTCTCAGCCCCGGGAGGAGGGGCGGGGGGGGGGGGGGCGACCCCGCGGGTCTTGAGATGCTGACTAACCCCCCCCCCCCCCCCTCCCAAAGGGGCCTCCAGCCAACAGTTAGTCGTCAAAGGTATCGGCCTAAGGAGTCCATGGGCGCCGAAGGTGCCTGATGCTCCACAAGCACCAGAACCACATGTGTTCATATACTCTATGCTTTGAGGGGGGGGGGGGGTACCGACCTGCCTGCTCTGCAGGGTTTGTATTCCTCCTTATCTTCTGAACCACGGGTGGACTGGGGAGTCCACCGGGGGAGGGGGGCTACTGCTGAGACACGTTGAATCTTTGTCGATGCCAGCTTGATAGTCGTAGGACACTAGGTGCAGAGAATGCTTGTACTCCACGTACTTTGTTCACTGCAGCGAAAGGCGCCTATGACATGTCACTGAAGAGCTTTCCTCTTTGACTTTTGCTTTGCACTTCTGCTTTGTGCTGAACAGCGCCGGTCGTGCACACGCATCTGTATCCCATAGCGGGGGGGGGCTCCAGCCAACGGTTAGTGGGGCGGGGGGGGGGGGGGGTAGTTGGTGTCCAAACCCAAGGCCCCCCCCCCCCGCCCGTGGTCTCAGCCCCCCTGTTGTGTGTCGTTACCCTCTTGGGAGCATTTTCATTGGTCCGGCCTGGCACTGCAGCCCTTGACGGCCCGCTGGGGAGGTGCTTGAGAGCTGGTCAAAGGCTGGACAGGAGTGCATGTGCTAATCACTCCACAGAGCTGCGCAACTGGACCTTTGTGGTGCTGATGGACATCGGATGGCGCATCAACATCCACAGCACGGGCCTGACGGGCCTGAAGTTTCATCTCGGGAGCGGTCTGTGCGCATGTTTCTGCCTGTGCATACGTCTGCACGGGGGCGTGGGCAGGGACAAGGGCAGCGGCCTCCCCCTGCGGGGATGCCCATGAGTGCCGTTTCATTTGCTTTCGTCAGCCTTCATGTCGGTTGGCGGTTGCTGATGTCAGTTGGCGGTTGTTGATGTCGGTTGGCAGTTACTGACATCAGTTGGTGTGGCTGTGGCTGTGGTTGTAGCTGGGGCTGGGGCTGTGGTGGTGGTTGTGGTTGTGGCCACGGCTGTGGCTGTGCATGCGGCCGTCTGTGACTGCGGCGGTGGTTGTGGCGGCGGCTGGAGCTAGTCAAAGCAGGGCTTGCAATCCCATTGGAGCCCTGGGGGCGAGTCCGCAAGCTGCAAAAGGGAATTCAAGGCTGGATGATGAACTTCAACAGAAACCGAGCAAGCGGGAGAATTTCAGTGCACGACAAGCCCCACCAAACAACTCCATGGGACCCCACAGTCTCCACCGAGGCCATGGCCTGCTCCTGCCAGCCTAACATTAGAACGGCCATAGGAGGAGCCCTCACCACCCTGGACCCCGCAGACCATAGTGACCATCGTGGGAAAATCTGATCAGACCATTTATGGTACACAAAGTTTGGGGTCCCAGACCTCCCCCCCCCTGGGAGCATAGCACCTACGGCCACCACAACCACTGCAGCCGCCAGGCCCGATGCCTGCAGACAAACTGTGGCCCCATTTACGGCCCCATTTTGCATTTACGGCGCACTTATGATTGTCGCAACGCCAGATGCGTTGCTCTTGAGGTACACGCGCTTTACAGAACACATTCATTTAGATTGCGCAAATCAATCCTCGCTGGAGCGATGCCACCAAAGTGAATTGCACTGGGAGGACCAAGTGAGAGTACAATTTGCACAAAGAACTGAAGCACGACACGCATTCCCTGAGTCTCTTGATCTTAATCAGCATTGTGGAACTCTGTGATGTTCCAGGGCGGTCCTTAAAAAACCCAATTTTTTTTTTGCTAAGGACCGCCCTTAAGGCCCGCCCCCAGGGACCACCAACCGCCAACCGCCAACCCCCACCAACCGCCAACCGCCGCCAACCGCCAACCGCCACCAACCGCCAATCACCAACCGCCAACCCCCACCAACCACCAATCGCCAACCACCAACCGCCACCAACTGCCACCAATCGCTAACCGCCGACCGCCAATCGCCAATCGCCACCAACCATGGTTGGAAATATGAGCTACACGCGGGTTTTTTTTTAACAACTGCAGTGTTGGAACTCCTTTTTTTACCCGTTTTTTGCCCCCTAAGGACCGCCCTGTGATGTTGTTGGAATTAGTCGTGATGCCTTTTGTTGCGTTCTGGAGTACTGCGAAGGCGAAGATCTGGGATACGTCTTGACAAAACGAGACATTTCAGGTGATTTGTATCACCCATCACATTCCAGAGAAAGAAGCAAGACCGCCAACTGCATGCCTACTCACATTTTGGTGTCAAGTTTTTGAGGGATTTTTTGGACCCAACGGTGGCCCTGTACGATTTGGGGTGCGGTTGTGTGGGCTCCTGCATGTGCCTTGCCCCCCCCCCCTCCACCCCCACCCCCAACGTCCCCCGGCGGCACACCCCTTGTCTCAGTCTCCGCCAATCCGCACGTGGTCAGCGTCCTGCCGCCCTTCGTCCTGGGCAAGCTCGACCACACCATCCCGGGGCTGCAGGCCATCCCGGTCCACCGCAAACTGAACCTTGATCGCAGATTCGCTGACTTCCTAAACGGGGCCTCGCAGTACCGAGGGGCCTGAGCGCGTGTGCGGGGGTTCGGTGGGGACACGGGCTTTGGGTTTGAAGAATCATTCCGCCCCAACAGCTGCCGTCCCTCCAACCGTTTTGTAACGGCCTTTTTGTCCCCAACCGCTTCACCCAGTGCCGGTCACCGCTTTTGCCACTGCGCCTGAGACCTCCCCCAACCCCCACCCCTGGTCTTCCTCTTATTCAAGCACAGGCCCTTGGGCTTAGGGAGATGGCGGGGCGAGGGGCGATATGTATTTTAGTATGAGGCATGGCTTGGGCCTCCACAGACCGCCTGGGCTTTGAGGCTGGGGTCGGGGCTGTTGCTCAGGTCAGGGCTTCAGCTTCTTTGGGCCAGCCGGGGGGGTTGGCTGGCAGTCCCCCCCTCTAACTCTGCCACCCCCACGTTGCCATACGCGGCCTTCCCTATCCTATACCACATAGTATAGGGCTATGGCTGGGGCTGGGGCTGGTGTTGGGGCTGTTAGGATGGGTTTTCAAGTCGGGGCTAGGGCTAGGGCTGACGCCGGGGCTGGGGCTGGTGTTGCGGCGGTGGTTGGGGTGGGGCTTGAGCTGGGGCCGCGGCTGGGGTTGGGGTGGGATGATGGGGCTGGGGCTGGGGCTGGAAGGCCCGGCCCACGACTGCACAGTCCATTGGTAACTGAAGGGAAGGAGCCACGGTTGCCTTACTGCCAACATTGTGCAGCTACACACCGGCAGAAGTTGTTGGGCTGGGGCAGCGTCCACACGTCTATTGGCTGATGAAGCTGCGCACAGAAGGAGATCTGGGCAATATTTTGGGAGAATCAAGGGGGGCACCCTGGTTCAGCCCCCCCCCCCCCCCGCGCCCGCCCTCCCCAGAGTGCTGGACCCCGATTTTTGGCAGTTGCAGAATGTGACTGAAGGCGCCGAAGAATTTTTTGGGGGGGGTTACGGCGAGGGGCCACACTTGTTTTCAGGCGATGTGCGTATGTTCAACACGCCCCGCATTTTCTGGAGAGGCCTAATGTGCAGGGACAACGTGTACGACATTGTGATCCCCTCGCCCCACCCCACCCCATCATTTTGAGGTATGTGTGTTGGTGTCAGTGCTAGCGCCCCCCCTCCCCCTGGGACCACCCACAGTCCTCGCACAAGGCCGGGGGTCTGTATTCAAACGGGGGGCCTCCCCTCGGGACAATGGTCCGGTGTGCGGGGCCGGTGCGAAGACTGTGGCCGGGGGCTGGACTCGGTAGATGTCCAGGGTGCGCGCCCGGTTGACCTCCAGACTCCAGCGTGCCATCAGTGTTTGTGCCCTCCCTCCCTGTGGGCGTCTCTTCCGGCCTGCGGGGGTTACGAGGCACCCAGAATAGCCCCTGCCCCACCCGGAGCTCGAACCGGGGACTAATTATCCGCAGCCCTGTTGCATAACCACTGACATGTGCACCCCCTCTTGGGTCTGGACTGGGCTTCGGGTCACAGCCATGCCTGGCTACAGTGCAGCAGGGTGCGGGGCGAGTGCTGGGGCTTGGGGGGGCGCCTCGACCTTCACGGCTCGGGCTGGTGTTGTGAGAGCGGCTGCGGAGGGTCATTGTGGCTGTCGGGGAGGCTTAGCCCCTGCTGCATCCTTCAGAGGACGGGAGTTGGTTTGGTCCCGGGCTGACAAGATGTCATCGGTGCCCCCACCGTCTTTTGTGCACAGCGATCCCATGTCTTGCTACACCAACCGGCTTTGTGCCCGGCCCACCGGCGTCACGCCCATTGTTTTCCCCCTGGCCCGCCGACTTCTTGCCCGGCCCGCTCGCCGGAGAAATTCGTCCGGCCCTTCCGGGCGGCTTCGAGCGGGCTGCCGGGGGGGGGGGGGGGGGGGCACCGTGCGCTGTGCGGAAATTGGGCTATTTTCGACCCGTTTCCCCCGGTGGCCGTAACTACTGTGTTTCCGTACGCAGGACCGCTCAGATTCCTACTCAGTCCAAAAACTCGGGTAATGAGTTAATACAAACTATGTTTCCCACTACAGATGCCAGATTGCTGTCTAACTCCGCTGTTGTTGCCCTCTGGACGTAGCTGCCCCGGTGGTGTGTGGTTTTTCAGGGTGGAAAGCCAACCTACCATTGGGCGCTGTGCGCGCGCCGTGGCAGCAACGCCCCCAAGCTTGTGTTGTTTTTCACCGAGAAAGTGTCATGTCGTTGTCGGGCTCTGCCATGGGGCCGCTGCTGGTGCTGAGGTGTGAGCCACGGACCAGCGCCCGGGCCGCGGCGCTCTGGGCGAGCGATACCTTGAGGGCCGTTCAGACGGGGTTTGGGGGCTTGAACGGATGCGCGCGGTTGTGGTGGGGGGGTTTGGTGCTGCTGTTTCGGGGAGTGATGCCGCGTGCGGTGCGGTCCTTCTGGGACCACCTAAGGTTCTCGCATACGCCCAGGAGTCGGCATCCAAACAGGGGGCCTCCCCTGGGGACAACGGTCCGGTGTGCGGGGCCGGTGCTAAGACTGTGGCCGGGGCCTGCGCTCGGTAGATGTCGAGCGTGCGCGCCCGGGAGGGCGCTCTTGCCACAGTGCAGGCGCAGTGCGGCGGCGCAAACGTTGGGGATATGCGGGGCCCCTCCCGGTGATAACTGCAACCATCAAGAGGCCTCCCGGAAAGAACAAAAACCACCCCAAAGCCTCTGGGATTTGTTGGCAACCATACAAAAAATTCCAGGAAGACAGGTCTTGTGCTTGCAACGCAGGTTTTCTGGGGTGGTACGGGCTGTGTGGGTGGGTGCGTCTTGGGATGGTGCACCCGGCGTTTGACCGCTAATGTTTGCGGACGCGGTGCACGCGCGGCGCAACAACTCCCGCTGGTTGATCTCCAGGTTCCAGTGTGCCATTAAACTTTTCGCCCTCCCTCCCTGTGGGCGTCTCCTCCGGCCTGCGGGGGTTAGTGGTGGGGGGAGGGGGTCCGCTGGCGGAGGGCGGGTGGAGCCAGTTGGCCGTGCGGGGCCCGGCGCGTGTCGGGCAGTACCCCCACTGCTCTGTCACAGCACCCGTTTTGGGGTGGGCCCCCGCGCACATCCGCCCGCGCCCCTCGTGCCACCGGCAGATGGGACCAGCGGCGGGGTGGTCCTTTGGGAATGGGATGTTTTGTTTTCCGCCGACGACGGCCTCCCCCGATCCTTCCGTCCGAACCCCCCCCCCCCCCCCCCTCCCCGGGGCTCCTTTTAACAGCTCGGCACCACTGGGGCGGTGGTCCACAGCGGGGGTGGGTGGGCCCGGGCCATGCTCCAGCCCATACCAGTGTGGGTGCAAGTCCTGCAGACCCACCACCACCCGCTTTAAAAGATTGGGCCAAGTTTTCTTCCGGGCCTTCGGCCAATCAGAAATTTTCTCTAGCGCCTTTGGCACCAATTGGTTTGGACCAGAAAATCTTTCTTCCACGCCTTCCGCGCCTCTAAAAACCCAGCACCACCGGAGGGGGCGTTGGGACCCCCCCCCCCCCTTTAACGAAAGCCCTGCCCCCCCCCAAACCAGGGTTTTAAAGATAGCTGTCTCGGCGGTGTGGCGGGCAGGCGGTGCGTGAGTCAGGCTACCTGCGCTGCATACCCAACTGTTTGGAGGTGCCTGACCCCCCCCCCCCCGAATTTCCGACAGATGGGGGGGGTGGTTCGCAGCGGGACCCAGTTCTAACTGCCCCCCCCCCCCCCCCCCTCGGGGACGGCCTGACCCCCGCTGGTCAAACAGCGCTTCTTCTGACACCCTTTGTGTCACCCACGGTCTTGTCCAACGACCAGCCCCCGGGGGCCAACGGCGCTTGGCTACCACTCAACACCGTCCAGCGACCACCGAGCGGTCCGGCGGTGCGACATCACCGGTCGTTGTGCCCGGGGGAGGGGGGGGTGGGCCCAGGCAGGAGCCCGGACGCCCATGACGCCGGCGCCGTCCCTCCAGAACAGCCCCCCCCCTGGCGCCACCGCAGTGCCTGACACCATCGCGTCGGATGGTGCCGGCGCAAGGCAGACGCCTCCAGGGGACCGCTTTTGGGAGGACTCTGGGGTGACATCAGAAAGCGCGGGAGGGAGATGTGCGGGGCCCGCCGCACGCGCGACCCCCCCCCCCCCCTGGCGACCCGCGCCCACGTGGACCGTGAAGTGGCGTGCGGGCACGCCCGTGCCTCAAAGTGCCACGTTGAGACGGGTCCAGGGTTCGCCCCAAGCCCGTGTCCAGTGCGGTCACACTGCGGGTGCTCCGGGAGGGAGCCCGCGGGGCCTGCAAGCCTTTGGGGACCCGGGCTTTGGGGACCCGGGCTGCGGCGCCACGCGGTCGGGCGGCGGTGTGAGATCAACCGACGACGGTTGGGCGATGATGTACAGCAGCGGCTCGTGCCAGGCAGCGGTTGGAGGGTCGGTTGGGGAGGACTCGCGTTGGCGTGCCTGGCTGTGTCCAGGCCCCACATAACAATTAATGACTTGTAACCCCCCCGCGTCCCCAGGGCCCAGGGCGCCTTTAGAATAATTAAACACCAAGGGGGCTGGGGCCTCCCCCAAAACCCCCTCCCCCCCCCCCCCCCAAACCAAAGTGACCATCGTGGGAAAAAGCGAAATTCACAATCGGGAAAATCCGATCAGGCCATTTTTGGTACACAAACGTTTGCCCCCCCCCCCCCCCCCCAACAGCCTGCCAGGGCCCCATCTTCGGCAACTCCAGGTGTTTCTCACAGCCTCACTGTGCTCTCCTCCCAGAAATCGAACCAGGGGTTGCTGGGCACATGGCGGGCGCCCTGACGGCTGGACCGCGGGACCCTGGGCGAGGGCAGGCGGCTTTTAAGGACCTGCGGGACTCTTGGCGAGGGTGTTTGAGGGGGGGGTGATAGGGATGGAATGCGAGTTGTTTATGAGTTGCACGGTAGTCCGCCCCCTGGGGTCTGAGGCGTGACAGACAGAAGCTCGGGTGCATGGCACCGTTGGCCAGGGCAAGGGGGGCGGAGTACTTCCCCCCCTTGAGACACCCCCCGGCACGTGCTGCGCAATGCAAGCCTTTGAGAACGTGTGGCCTTCTTTGTGGAGGCGGAAGTGTACATATTTGACGCAGAGCGGACCAGATGCTACAGGCAGGCCGATGCTGGAGGCATGGGGTTTGTATGATGATGTGTCTGCCTGTCATCTATGTTTGCAGTGGTGCGTATTGCAGGTGTGGTACGGGCCTGACTTAATCTTTGTGGCATGTGCCGCAAGCACCAACGGCAGCAGCATGCTGCAGCGAGCCAAGATTTTCTCGGGGCCGTTGGTGCTTGCATCCCCCCCCCCCCCTCCCCCCGGGCCTCTGTCCCCCCCCCCCCCTCACCCCCTCACTTTGAGCGTGGGAAGAAATGAAATTTTCGCCAGGCCATTGCTGGTGCACAAAGGTTTTGACCTGGAGCCCCAACCCTGAACGGCGCACCACTGATGGGTAACACTTCGTGATCCGGAACCCCAGGCCCTGGGTTCTGTTTGCCACATCAGTGGTGGTGGGCACCCTCCATATTTCATGGTTTTGGGAAAGTTTTTGTGTGAAGCGCTGCTATCATCAGCGTGGGAGGGGCGCCAAGGCGGAGAAGCAGCACTTGTGAGCAGAGGGACAACTGTCCCACTCTCACCCAGTAAAAATAATTTTACCCGGTGACTTGTAACAAACAACGTGAACAATTTAGTTCTCAAAGCTCAAAGGAGTGCGTACACCCGGAAGCACTAGCGGGCACACTTAGCCTTCTTGGCAAGCCCCCACCCCCACAAGGCTTCCCTCGGCACATAGCAAGCGGAGCAGACAGCAGCCCACATGGATGGCAAAGATTCTGGGGACTCAAGAGAGCACAAGGCAATCCCCTTCCCCTAGCCAGGGAGGCCAGGGTCTCGGGAACATACACATGGAGGCCACCACTTTTCGGTTGGTGCTGTTGTGAATAGAGACTGTAGCGAAGGCCGCACGCGCGGCTAGAGCAAAAGTGGCAAGTCCACACCTGCCTTTTTGAGGGCCCCAACACAAGGCACAAGCGGAGGTTGATGCAGGCACCAGCTATGGGTATAGTAACCAAATGGGCTATCAGACTTCAGACTTCAGACTTTTATGGACCATCACCCCTAACCCCCCCCCCCCAACACCCTTTCTACCCCCCCCCCCCCGTGTCAGACTTCGCCCCCCCCCCCCCATGTCCCCCCCAATATCAAACTTGTCCATTGTCACCACACCCTTGAGGTGTAGAAGTGGGTTGTGGTCTCGACCCTAGCGTCTGAAACCCAACCAGTGCTTGCAACCCCTTCAATGATGGTACGTGCCCCCCCCCCCCCCAGGGCTTCTTTAGAATAATTAAATATCAAGGGGGGGGGGAGGGGGTCCAAAACCCCCTCCCTCCCTCCCACAAACCCCCTCCCCCCCTCCCCCCCCCCCCCTTCCAATTCTGCAAAAGTTCAGTTTTGTGGTTCGTGACAGTGCATACTTACTAGGGGTCCCCCCTTCATTGTGGGGGACCAAATCTGCTGTCTACCCCCCTCTCCTTGCTCTCGACTCTTCCCACCGTTAAACAGGGTACTGGGGGCCTGAGACTGCGTCACTTCCAAAAGTTTTGTTTCTTTTTTTGTTATCTTTTCTTTCCTGTCAGTTAAATGACGCTGTCTGCAGGTCTAGTGCCAAGGTAGGCCAAGGGGTTCTTTGGCCGGGTGTGGGGAGCCGAGAGGACGCCTTGGCACCAGGGAGTCTACGAGAGAGCAAGGCACAGGGTTAGCTTAAATTAATGCCCCTACGAGACTCTCGGCCCTCCCCTACCGGCAACCCCTCCTGCTTCGGCTTTTAAAGGTGTTGGTGAGGGAAAAATTGAGTGTAGGACACCGAGGACAGAATCATTGGGATGCTGCACTGTCCTGCCACCCCCCCCCCCCCATTTTGCCTGTTGTGTTGTGTTCAAAGTATGTGCTCTGTCTGCACATGTCTGCACAATTCTGCTCTATCTGCTTTGTCTGCACATGCACATGGACCTGGAGGCACAGGGTAGTGGTTCTGATGATAGTGAAGAAGAGCTGGCTCCTATGACCTCCTGTGACAAGGAAGATGAGGGTCCTGCAATGACCTACTCCTCGAGCTCCAGTTGTAGCTCCGACTCTGGCAGTAGCTCTAGCTGTGACTCCAGCTCTGGTTCAGAGAGTGAGTAAATGAGAATGACCAACAACATGAGTTTCACGTTGACCAGCATGCAGTACATTTGAACAAGATTGTTTCCGTCTCTACCGGGCCACTATTGCATACGCACGGCTAGGGCAAGGGTTGTGCAGTGCTCCAGGAAGTTCAGAATGGTTCCATGAATTAACAGCAACCCTCCAGGAATGAATGATCTGTTTTTACAGCAAAACCCCAGCACCAAAAGGAAAAAAACCTGCTGTGATACATTTTGGTGCGCAAAGACAAAGGGGGGGGGGTGCTCTGGCCAAACCCCCCCCTCCCTCCCCCCTCGAAACCCCCACCTCCCCTCCCCCCCCCGCTCAAAAGAAGCCCTGCCCCCCCCCCCCCCCCCCACCCCACCCCACCCCACCCCATCTCTCTGACTCAAACCGATCGGGGGGCTCATATGTGACTGAAGACAAGTGGGAACAGAATCCTGATGTCTGGCCCAAGCAACCTCAGCTGAGCTAATCGGGTCGGTTTTGCTGGTGGGGTGGGTGGGTGGGGGTTCATCGGGTTGGGCCGGAACTGTGGAGAGGGGGGGTAGTGGGTTTCGAGTACGGCACAGCACAGCACGGCACAGCACAGCACATCACAGCACATCACAGCACACCACAGCACAGCACAACATATAGCGTAGCACAGCATATTACAGCACAACACAGCACAACACAGCCCCTACGGCCGCCCAAGAGAGCCTCCCTCCCTCCCTCCCTCCCTCCCTCCCCTCCCTCCCTCCCTCCCACCCTGTCATTTCCCTTCTTGTGTGGTGAGGTTAGGGAGGGTATGCCTGTTTTTCTTTTTCAGGTTTTCTTTTATAGTAGAGTGCTTTGCCGCTTGCCAGCTTACCAAGGTCCGAACCCCCCCCAAAAAAAATAGGAGGTATGTTACTCCGTTCTTTAGTTAGTTCCGGTGGACCCCTCTGTGAATTGTTTACCCCACTCCGTGAATTATTTGACCCCTCTGTGAATTGTTTACCCCCCTCCGTGAATTATTTACCCCCCTCCGTGAATTATTTACCCCCCTCCGTGAATCATTTGACCCCTCTGTGAATTGTTTACCCCCTCCGTGAATTATTTACCCCCCTCCGTGAATTGTTTGACCCCCTCCGTGAATCATTTGACCCTCCGTGAATTATTTACCCCCCTCCGTGAATTATTTGACCCCTCCGTGAATTGTTTACCCCCCTCCGTGAATTATTTGACCCCTCCGTGAATTATTTACCCCCCTCCGTGAATTATTTGACCCCTCCGTGAATTATTTGACCCCTCTGTGAATTGTTTACCCCCCTCCGTGAATTATTTGACCCCTCTGTGAATTGTTTACCCCCCTCCGTGAATTATTTGACCCCTCTGTGAATTGTTTACCCCCCTCCGTGAATTATTTGACCCCTCCGTGAATTATTTACCCCCCTCCGTGAATTATTTGACCCCTCTGTGAATTGTTTACTCCCCTCCGTGAATTATTTTACCCCTCCGTGAATTGTTTACCCCCCTCCGTGAATTATTTGACCCCTCTGTGAATTATTTGACCCCCTCCGTGAATTTTTTTACCCCTCTGTGAATTGTTTACCCCCCTCCGTGAATTATTTGACCCCCCTCCGTGAATTGTTTACCCCCTCCGTGAATTATTTGACCCCTCTGTGAATTGTTTACCCCCCTCCGTGAATTATTTGACCCCTCTGTGAATTGTTTACCCCCCTCCGTGAATTATTTGACCCCTCCGTGAATTATTTACCCCCCTCCGTGAATTATTTGACCCCTCTGTGAATTGTTTACCCCCCTCCGTGAATTATTTGACCCCTCTGTGAATTGTTTACCCCCCTCCGTGAATTATTTGACCCCTCTGTGAATTATTTGACCCCCTCCGTGAATTATTTGACCCCTCTGTGAATTATTTACCCCCCTCCGTGAATTATTTGACCCCTCCGTGAATTGTTTACCCCCCTCCGTGAATTATTTGACCCCTCCGTGAATTGTTTACCCCCCTCCCTGAATTATTTGACCCCTCCGTGAATTATTTGACCCCTCTGTGAATTATCTGACCCCTCTGTGAATTGTTTACCCCCCTCCGTGAATTATTTGACCCCTCCGTGAATTAGTTACCCCCCTCCGTGAATTATTTGACCCCTCCGTGAATTATTTAACCCCTCTGTGAATTGTCTACCCCCCTCCGTGAATTGTTTCACCCCTCCGTGAATTACTTTACCCCTATGTGAATTGTTTACACCCCTCTGTGAATTGTTTACCCCCCTCCGTGAATTATTTGACCCCTCTGTGAATTGTTTACCCCCCTCCGTGAATTATTTCACCCCTCCGTGAATTATTTTACCCCTCTGTGAATTATTTGACCCCTCTGTGAATTGTTTACCCCCCTCCGTGAATTATTTGACCCTTCTGTGAATTATTGACCCCCCTCCATGAATTATTTCACCCCTCTGTGAATTGTTTACCCCCCTCCGTGAATCATTTTACCCCTCCGTGAATTGTTTGATCCCTCCGTGAATTTTTTACCCCCCTCCGTGAATTGTTTGACCCCTCTGTGAATTGTTTACCCCCCTCCGTGAATTATTTGACCCCTCCGTGAATTGTTTACCCCCCTCCGTGAATTATTTGACCCCTCTGTGAATTATTTACCCCCCTCCGTGAATTATTTGACCCCTCTGTGAATTTTTTACCCCCCTCCGTGAATTATTTGACCCCTCTGTGAATTATTTGACCCCTCTGTGAATTGTTTACCCCCCTCCGTGAATTATTTGACCCCTCTGTGAATTATTTGACTCCTCTGTGAATTGTTTACCCCCCTCCGTGAATTATTTGACCCCCTCCGTGAATTATTTGACCCCTCTGTGAATTGTTTACCGCCCTCCGTGAATTATTTGACCCCTCCGTGAATTATTTACCCCCCTCCGTGAATTCTTTGACCCCTCTGAGAATTTTTTACCCCCCTCCGTGAATTATTTGACCCCTCCGTGAATTGTTTACCCCCCTCCGTGAATTATTTGACCCCTCTGTGAATTGTTTACCCCCCTCCGTGAATTATTTGACCCCTCCGTGAATTATTTGACCCCTCTGTGAATTATTTGACCCCTCTGTGAATTGTTTACCCCCGTCCGTGAATTATTTGACCCCTCCGTGAATTATTTACCCCCCTCCGTGAATTATTTGACCCCTCCGTGAATTATTTAACCCCTCTGTGAATTTTCTACCCCCCTCCGTGAATTGTTTCACCCCTCCGTGAATTACTTTACCCCTATGTGAATTGTTTACACCCCTCTGTGAATTGTTTACCCCCCTCCGTGAATTATTTGACCCCTCTGTGAATTGTTTACCCCCCTCGCTGAATTATTTGACCCCTCCGTGAATTATTTACCCCCCTCCGTGAATTTTTTTACGCCTCCGTGAATTATTTGACCCCTCTGTGAATTGTTTACCCCCCTCCGTGAATTATTTCACCCCTCCGTGAATTATTTTACCCCTCTGTGAATTATTTGACCCCTCTGTGAATCGTTTACCCCCCTCCGTGAATTATTTGACCCTTCTGTGAATTATTGACCCCCCTCCATGAATTATTTCACCCCTCTGTGAATTGTTTACCCCCCTCCGTGAATCATTTTACCCCCCCGTGAATTGTTTGATCCCTCCGTGAATTTTTTACCCCCCTCCGTGAATTGTTTGACCCCTCTGTGAATTGTTTACCCCCCTCCGTGAATTATTTGACCCCTCCGTGAATTGTTTACCCCCCTCCGTGAATTATTTGACCCCTCTGTGAATTATTTACCCCCCTCCGTGAATTATTTGACCCCTCTGTGAATTGTTTACCCCCCTCCGTGAATTATTTGACCCCTCTGTGAATTATTTACCCCCCTCCGTGAATTATTTGACCCCTCTGTGAATTATTTGACTCCTCCGTGAATTATTTGACCCCCCTCCGTGAATTATTTGACCCCTCCGTGAATTATTTGACCCCTCTGTGAATTATTTACCCCCCTCCGTGAATTATTTGACCCCTCCGTGAATTATTTGACCCCCTCCGTGAATTTTTTTACCCCCCTCCGTGAATTATTTGACCCCTCCGTGAATTATTTGACCCCTCTGTGAATTGTTTACCCCCCTCCGTGAATTATTTGACCCCTCTGTGAATTGTTTACCCCCCTCCGTGAATTATTAGACCCCTCTGTGAATTGTTTAACCCCCCTCCGTGAATTTTTTACCCCCCTCCGTGAATTGTTTGACCCCCTCCGTGAATTATTTGACCCCTCTGTGAATTATTTACCCCCCTCCGTGAATTATTTGACCCCTCTGTGAATTGTTTACCCCCCTCTGTGAATTATTTGACCCCTCTGTGAATTGTTTACCCCCCTCCGTGAATTATTTGACCCTTCTGTGAATTTTTGACCCCCCTTCATGAATTATTTCAACCCTCTGTGAATTGTTTACCCCCCTCTGTGAATTATTTTACCCCTCCGTGAATTGTTTGACCCCTCCGTGAATTATTTACCCCCCTCTGTGAATTATTTGACCCTTCTGTGAATTGTTTACCCCCCTCCGTGAATTATTTGACCCCTCCGTGAATTGTTTACCCCCCTCCGTGAATTATTTGACCCCTCTGTGAATTATTTGACCCCTCTGTGAATTGTTTACCCCCCTGCGTGAATTATTTTACCCCTCCGTGAATTATTTGACCCCTCTGTGAATTGTTTACCCCCCTCCGTGAATTATTTGACCCCTCCGTGAATCATTTACCCCCCTCCGTGAATTATTTGACCCCTCTGTGAATTGTTTACCCCCCTCCGTGAATTATTTGACCCCTTTGTGAATTTTTTACCCCCCTCCGTGAATTATTTGACCCCTCTGTGAATTATTTGACCCCTCTGTGAATTGTTTACCCCCCTCCGTGAATTATTTGACCCCTCTGTTAATTATTTGACCCCTCTGTGAATTGTTTACCCCCCTCCGTGAATTATTTACCCCCCTCCGTGAATTATTTGACCCCTCTGTGAATTGTTTACCGCCCTCCGTGAATTATTTGACCCCTCTGTGAATTGTTTACCCCCCTCCGTGAATTATTTGACCCCTCTGTGAATTGGCTACCCCCCTCCGTGAATTATTTGACCCCCCTGTGAAATATTTGACCCCCTCCGTGACTTTTTTTACCCCTCTGTGAATTGTTTACCCCCCTCCGTGAATTATTTGACCCCTCCGTGAATTTTTGACCCCTCTGTGAATTTTTTACCCCCCTCCGTGAATTATTTGACCCCTCCGTGAATTATTTACCCCCCTCCGTGAATTATTAGACCCCTCTGTGAATTGTTTAACCCCCCTCCGTGAATTATTTGACCCCTCTGTGAATTGTTTGACCCCCTCCGTGAATTATTTGACCCCTCTGTGAATTGTTTACCCCCCTCCGTGAATTATTTGACCCCCTCCGTGAATTTTTTACCCCCCTCCGTGAATTATTTGACCCCTCCGTGAATTATTTGACCCCTCTGTGAATTGTTTACCCCCGTCCGTGAATTATTTGACCCCTCCGTGAATTGTTTACCCCCCTCCGTGAATTATTAGACCCCTCTGTGAATTGTTTAACCCCCCTCTGTGAATTGTTTACCCCCCTCCGTGAATTGTTTGACCCCCTCCGTGAATTATTTGACCCCTCTGTGAATTATTTACCCCCCTCCGTGAATTATTTGACCCCTCTGTGAATTGTTTACCCCCCTCTGTGAATTATTTGACCCCTCTGTGAATTGTTTACCCCCCTCCGTGAATTATTTGACCCTTCTGTGAATTATTGACCCCCCTCCATGAATTATTTCAATCCTCTGTGAATTGTTTACCCCCCTCCGTGAATTATTTTACCCCTCCGTGAATTGTTTGACCCCTCCGTGAATTGTTTACCCCCCTCCGTGAATTATTTGACCCCCCTGTGAATTGTTTACCCCCCTCCGTGAATTATTTGACCCCTCCGTGAATTGTTTACCCCCCTCCGTGAATTATTTGACCCCTCTGTGAATTATTTGACCCCTCTGTGAATTGTTTACCCCCCTCCGTGAATTATTTTACCCCTCCGTGAATTATTTCACCCCTCTGTGAATTGTTTACCCCCCTCGGTGAATTATTTGACCCCTCCGTGAATCATTTACCCCCCTGCGTGAATTATTTGACCCCTCTGTGAATTGTTTACCCCCCTCCGTGAATTATTTGACCCCTTTGTGAATTTTTTACCCCCCTCCGTGAATTATTTGACCCCTCTGTGAATTATTTGACCCCTCTGTGAATTGTTTACCCCCCTCCGTGAATTATTTGACCCCTCTGTTAATTATTTGACCCCTCTGTGAATTGTTTACCCCCCTCCGTGAATTATTTACCCCCCTCCGTGAATTATTTGACCCCTCTGTGAATTGTTTACCGCCCTCCGTGAATTATTTGACCCCTCTGTGAATTGTTTACCCCCCTCCGTGAATTATTTGACCCCTCTGTGAATTGGCTACCCCCCTCCGTGAATTATTTGACCCCCCTCTGAAATATTTGACCCCCTCCGTGAATTTATTTATCCCTCTGTGAATTGTTTACCCCCCTCCGTGAATTATTTGACCCCTCCGTGAATTATTTGACCCCTCTGTGAATTGTTTATCCCCCTCCGTGAATTATTTGACCCCTCCGTGAATTATTTACCCCCCTCCGTGAATTATTAGACCCCTCTGTGAATTGTTTAACCCCCTTCCGTGAATTATTTGACCCCTCTGTGAATTATTTGACCCCCTCCGTGAATTATTTGACCCCTCTGTGAATTGTTTGACCCCCTCCGTGAATTATTTGACTTCTCTGTGAATTGTTTACCCCCCTCCGTGAATTATTTGACCCCTCTGTGAATTGTTTACCCCCCTCCGTGAATTATTTGACCCCTCTGTGAATTATTTGACCCCTCTGTGAATTGTTTACCCCCCTCCGTGAATTATTTTACCCCTTCGTGAATTATTTACCCCCCTCCGTGAATTATTTGACCCCTTTGTGAATTTTTTACCCCCCTCCGTGAATTATTTGACCCCTCTGTGAATTATTTGACCCCTCTGTGAATTGTTTACCCCACTCCGTGAATTATTTGACCCCTCTGTGAATTATTTGACCCCTCTGTGAATTGTTTACCCCCCTCCGTGAATTATTTGAACCCCTCCGTGAATTATTTGACCCCTCTGTGAATTGTTTACCCCCCTCCTTGAATTATTTGACCCCTCCGTGAATCATTTACCCCCCCCCGTGAATTATTTTACCCCTCCGTGAATTATTTACCCCCCTCCGTGAATTATTTGACCCCTCTGTGAATTGATTACCCCCCTCCGTGAATCATTTGACCCCTCTGTGAATTATTTACCCTCCTCCGTGAATTATTTGACCCCTCCGTGAATTATTTGACCCCTCTGTGAATTGTTTACCCCCCTCCGTGAATTTTTTGACCCCTCTGTGAATTGTTTGACCCCCTCCGTGAATTATTTGACCCCTCTGTGAATTGTTTACCCCCCTCCGTGAATTATTTGACCCCTCCGTGAATTTTTTACCCCCCTCCGTGAATTATTTGACCCCTCTGTGAATTATTTTACCCCTCTGTGACCTGTTTACCCCCCTCCGTGAATTATTTGACCCCTCTGAATTGTTTACCCCCGTCCGTGAATTATTTGACCCCTCTATGAATTGTTTACCCCCCTCCGTGAATTATTTGACCCCTCCGTGAATTGTTTGACCCCCTCCGTGAATTATTTACCCCCCTCCGTGAATTATTTGACCCCTCTGTGAATTGTTTACCCCCCTCCGTGAATTATTTGACCCCCCCCGAGAATTTTTTTACCCCTCTGTGAATTGTTTACCCCCCTCCGTGAATTATTTGACCCCTCTGTGAATTGTTTACCCCCCTCCGTGAATTTTTTGAGCCCCTCCGTGAATCTTTTTACCCCTCTGTGAATTGTTTACCCCCCTCCGTGAATTATTTGACCCCTCTGTGAATTGTTTACCCCCCTCCGTGAATTATTTGACCCCTCTGTGAATTGTTTACCCCCCTCCGTGAATTATTTGACCCCTCCGTGAATTGTTTACCCCCCTCCGTGAATTATTTGACCCCTCTGTGAATTGTTTACCCCCCTCCGTGAATTATTTGACCCCTCTGTGAATTGTTTGAGCCCCTCCATGAATTATTTGACCCCTCTGTGAATTGTTTACCCCCCTCCGTGAATTATTTGACCCCTCTCTGAATTGTTTACCCCCCTCCATGAATTATTTGACCCCTCTGTGAATTGTTTACCCCCCTCCGTGAATTATTTGACCCCTCCGTGAATTATTTAACCCCTCCGTGAATTATTTGACCCCTCTGTGAATTGTTTAACCCCCCTCCGTGAATTATTTGACCCCTCTGTGAATTGTTTGACCCCCTCCGTGAATTATTTGACCCCTCTGTGAATTGTTTACCCCCCTCCGTGAATTATTTGACCCCTCCGTGAATTATTTGACCCCTCCGTGAATTATTAGACCCCTCTGTGAATTGTTTAACCCCCCTCCGTGAATTATTTGACCCTCTGTGAATTGTTTGACCCCCTCCGTGAATTATTTGACCCCTCTGTGAATTGTTTGACCCCCTCCGTGAATTATTTGACCCCTCTGTGAATTGTTTACCCCCCTCCGTGAATTATTTGACCCCTCCGTGAATTATTTACCCCCCTCCGTGAATTATTTGACCCCTCTGTGACCTGTTTACCCCCCTCCGTGAATTGTTTGACCCCTCCGTGAATTGTTTACCCCGTCCGTGAATTATTTGACCCCTCTGTGAATTGTTTACCCCCCTCTGTGAATTATTTGACCCCACCGTGAATTGTTTACCCCCCTCCGTGAATTATTTACCCCCCTCCGTGAATTATTTGACCCCTCTGTGAATTGTTTACCCCCCTCCGTGAATTATTTGACCCCCTCCGTGAATTTTTTTACCCCTCTGTGAATTGTTTACCCCCCTCTGTGAATTATTTGACCCCTCTGTGAATTCTTTACCCCCCTCCGTGAATTATTTGACCCCTCTGTGAATTGTTTACCCCCCTCCGTGAATTATTTGACCCCACCGTGAATTGTTTACCCCCCTCCGTGAATTATTTGACCCCTCTGTGAATTGTTTACCCCCCTCCGTGAATTATTTGACCCCTCTGTGAATTGTTTACCCCCCTCCGTGAATTATTTGACCCCTCTGTGAATTGTTTACCCCCCTCCGTGAATTATTTGACCCCTCTGTGAATTGTTTACCCCCTCCGTGAATTATTTGACCCCTCTGTGAATTATTTGACCCCTCTGTGAATTGTTTACCCCCCTCCGTGAATTATTTGACCCCCTCCGTGAATTTTTTTACCCCTCTGTGAATTGTTTACCCCCCTCCGTGAATTATTTGACCCCTCTGTGAAATGTTTACCCCCCTCCGTGAATTATTTGACCCCCTCCGTGAATTATTTGACCCCTCTGTGAATTGTTTACCCCCCTCCGTGAATTATTTGACCCCTCTGTGAATTGTTTACCCCCCTCTGTGAATTATTTGACCCCTCTGTGAATTGTTTACCCCCCTCCGTGAATTATTTGACCCCTCCGTGAATTATTTAACCCCTCCGTGAATTATTTGACCCCTCTGTGAATTGTTTAACCCCCCTCCGTGAATTATTTGACCCCTCTGTGAATTGTTTGACCCCCTCCGTGAATTATTTGACCCCTCTGTGAATTGTTTACCCCCCTCCGTGAATTATTTGACCCCTCCGTGAATTATTTGACCCCTCCGTGAATTATTAGACCCCTCTGTGAATTGTTTAACCCCCCTCCGTGAATTATTTGACCCTCTGTGAATTGTTTGACCCCCTCCGTGAATTATTTGACCCCTCTGTGAATTGTTTACCCCCCTCCGTGAATTATTTGACCCCTCTGTGAATTGTTTACCCCCTCCGTGAATTATTTGACCCCTCTGTGAATTATTTGACCCCTCTGTGAATTGTTTACCCCCCTCCGTGAATTATTTGACCCCCTCCGTGAATTTTTTTACCCCTCTGTGAATTGTTTACCCCCCTCCGTGAATTATTTGACCCCTCTGTGAAATGTTTACCCCCCTCCGTGAATTATTTGACCCCCTCCGTGAATTTTTTTACCCCTCTGTGAATTGTTTACCCCCCTCCGTGAATTATTTGACCCCTCTGTGAATTGTTTACCCCCCTCCGTGAATTATTTGACCCCTCTGTGAATTGTTTACCCCCCTCCGTGAATTATTTGACCCCTCTGTGAATTGTTTACCCCCCTCCGTGAATTATTTGACCCCTCTGTGAATTGTTTACCCCCTCCGTGAATTATTTGACCCCTCTGTGAATTATTTGACCCCTCTGTGAATTGTTTACCCCCCTCCGTGAATTATTTGACCCCCTCCGTGAATTTTTTTACCCCTCTGTGAATTGTTTACCCCCCTCCGTGAATTATTTGACCCCTCTGTGAAATGTTTACCCCCCTCCGTGAATTATTTGACCCCCTCCGTGAATTTTTTTACCCCTCTGTGAATTGTTTACCCCCCTTCGTGAATTATTTGACCCCTCTGTGAATTGTTTACCCCCCTCCGTGAATTATTTGACCCCTCTGTGAATTGTTTACCCCCCTCCGTGAATTATTTGACCCCTCTGTGAATTGTTTACCCCCCTCCGTGAATTATTTGACCCCTCTGTGAATTGTTTACCCCCCTCCGTGAATTATTTGACCCCTCTGTGAATTATTTGACCCCCTCCGTGAATTATTTGACCCCTCTGTGACCTGTTTACCCCCCTCCGTGAATTATTTTACCCCTCCGTGAATTGTTGCTGAGATGTGTTCTATTTTGTGTCCTTGACACGAGATGCCAAATCAGACTTCAGACTTCAGACTTTATACACATAGCTGGCAGGCACCTGATCTGAGTGCAAGCGCATTTTCAAGCCAGGGTGGGCATGTGTGCTATGGGGATTAGGACTCCCTTGATGGCAGCGCAGTGTTGTGCAACAATCAGCAAATTGGAGTGAATGCTCAGCTTTGGCTATGTGGGGACCCCCGAGAATGCAGGGGTGACATAGCATTTCCGCCCTCTTTTGGGCCCCAACCTTCCGGTGCTATTGAGGAAAACGGGACAATATCTGAATCCACGCCTTGTTGCGTGGCCCCTTGAGTTGGGGTTAGGGACTCGCAATCCACGCTTGGGATGGGTACAGACCTACTCGTACCCGAGGTGATTTCTTTGATTTCGAAGTTGGGGGCCATGATGGTGCTTATAAAGGCCAAATTCATGTCATTGTGCCATTCATTGGAAGAAAGACTGGCACTTTGACAACCCGCCAACAATGTTACAATGACGTGCACGGTGCCGACAGGGCTGTCACAAAGCAGGCAAAACTCGCAAACCACATGCAGATCAAGCTGCCAACGTCCTTTATAATCCCCACATCACGTGGGTTCGACGCTCTGTGCTTCAGTATGCGCACGGATTCAGACACAGTTCTACTGATGGGTGGGCGGGCTCACGTCTGTTCATCTAAAATGAAAAATACACTGCACAATGTAAATGCAGGCATGCAACACTGCACAGCCCTACGAGCATGCTTGCAGTCCCTAATCCACGTCAGCCCGCCTCTAAACATCTATACACCGTACAACGGTTCAGGCATGCTGTTGTTCCTTAGTGCAGACAGGGCTGTCACAAAGTAGGCAAAACTCGCAAACCACATGTAGATCAAGGTGTCAACCCTTTTACGAGCGAATGCGGGAAATCAAGGCTTTTGCCAAGCAAACCTCGGAAGAAACTCGAGACACATAAACGGATTCAGCTCCCCTCTCCAAGCTGCCTGTCGGCGCTTAACACACTCAGTGATTTCACTCTGCGTACGAAAGGATCGTAGCCTACTAGGAGGGTCTGGTGGGTGAACATCAGTGCAGACTCGAAAAACGCCCAAGGGGCGATCACTCCAACTTCGCAACCAAAACAACTGACGAAGCATGAGTTGCTGAGAGCTCAAAAAAATCCCTCCTTTCATGCTTAAGATTTGTGACCTACACACATCACTGTCAGTGCCCACCACGACATACGGCAGGCACATGTAACAACCCAGGCAGAGCGCAAACAAGGCCCATGGTAATTTCATCGCACTCTAGGCATTGGTTTAACCGTTTTTTTTTTGTTTACAAAGTTGTGCACGGAACTTTTTTCTTTGGCCACTAGTTGGGGGGCTGACCAGAGGCAAGATCCATACCTACAGAATTGCATGTGCAATGCAGCTGATGAGTTTTGTGTCTCACACAAACACAACCGGTTTGCATTGAGCTTTGAGATGGAAGAGCTTGCAGACTACCCACGGTACCGCTGGCGAGTGTACCACATAGTGCCCCCTTTGCTTGTTCCTTATCACCACCAGCTCGAACCTTACCAATGACCCAAGTGTCACACATTGTCAGGTAGTGCCATGGCTGGCACGAGTGGAGGGCCACACACCCTTCCCTCTATAGCAAAGCGTGCCTGTGCAACACGACACCATGGTGTACAACATGACATCAGTCCAACAAGGTAAGCACAAGCAGGCAGGACATGGCCAAGCCACCACACCCCTGAAGCACCTACCTCGGATGTTTGACATGTTTACAACTACTCTGCTAGCCACAACCCAGGTCAAGCCGAAGGAGTGCCATGCTTTGCAGCCAGGAAAGTGAGCTAGTGGTGCTATATTGTCGATTTTCTCGGCGACGCTAAGGATCGTGTCTGACCGGCCCATGACCGACTGAGTCGAACTGATATATGATACAGGATAACAATAGGCTAAGATGTACATATCTGTGTACATACAGTAGTGGAGCACCCCAACCAAGAAGGGGACACACTATTTGTGATGATCACCTTGCACAATTGAACTATTGGCTGACATTGTCCATGGCGGGGACATTCAGTCTATCAGAGCCGACCATTGATTACAGCAGTGGAGCCTCTAGCTCAATCGGCGTAGGCACCCTGCCATATGACCCATTAGGGAAGCACGGGTGGGATTTGAAGTCTGCAAGCCCAAGGCCTATGCTCCTAAATATGCTCTCTCTCTCTCTCTCTCTCTCTCTCTCTCTCTCTCGCTAATGTGTTTTGCGAATGGGGCAGAATCATTCCAAACACCAACCGACCTGACCTTAAGGGTAGATAACCCCTATCCATAGTCCGTGCTGAGGCTTCTCTACGGCCACATGCGCTATGGGCACACATAGGTGGCGCACCATGCGATGTGCGTGTGCTGTGCAAAAGATTTGGCTAGTTTTCCCTTCCCCGATGGCCAATGCGACTGCGGTAACCATGTGTCGAGACAAGGGATTGCCCCAAATTCCTACTGAACCCAAAAACTCAGATAATGAGGTACAACAAACTATGTTTCATATCGACAATGCCACAACTCTATAATTGTCTATCTAAATCTACTCTTTTTGCCCTGAGCACATGTCCTTTCCAGGTGGTGGGTGGTATTCATGGTGGTCATGGGTAAGCTATTGTACTATTGGGCGCTGCTCATGTGTTGTGTGTGCCTTGTGTAGAAATGCCCCCCGAGCAGACACTTAGAGGAACTTTGGTTACATTCAAAAAAAATGGAAGAATTTGTCGGCTTAGCTGCTGAAGTAGAGTGTCCAGCAAGCTTGCTTACTCATATCAGCGCCAGTCCTGACTCCTCAACACAGCCGGCACCAAAGAAGGGTTGGATGGCTTTTGTGGAATGCTGCCAACACTCTCCAATCTACTGGGTTCCACACACCTCAGGATTGAAGAACCATTGCAATTAACCCACCACGAAATGAGGGTCAGTCGATGGACTAAATGGGCAATACCTGAGCTGAGCCAACCAGAGGTACCCCTCTAGATAAAGGAAAAATGAATCCAAGGAAAAAAAAAGTGCCCGCACACCGTATATGGTACAAATCACAACACTGCAAAATATTGATCACCCCACAGAATAGGTCACTGTGCCTCATGCACACTGGGAAGCCTACGGGCGTGGCAGTCTCCCACTGCATAGCCTGGTTTCAGACTCAGCTAATCCTCACGACGTGTCAGATCCGCTACCACGCCATTGTGGGATCATCGTAGCACTGGACAGCTTGATCCCGAGAGGTTATCTCGAGTACTGTGAATTGAGCAGGCTACGCCAACTCATCTTGGTCTGAACCAGAAAAAAATAGATCACTGTGACCTGAACTTCAGCAAACAACATAACCAAGAATGCCATTGCACTGTGTTTGGTTTTGTGTTTGTGCACGCATTACTCTCTGTGCCCCCGTGGCTGCGCTTGGTAAATGGTGCTCAAAAGAATTTCCGTCTGCTGTGCAACTGCTGTGCAACTCCGTGGACTAATTACATCTGCTTCCTTTGCACCTGTTGGTGCCACATTCATTGGCTGCAGGAGTTATGTTTTCCCTGTTCTAGTGGGGCATGCAGCACAATGGCCATAACCTTTTCTTGATCCAGTCCACTTGTTTTTCTTATGTTTTGACACCCATGTACAGATTTTGGCAGTGCCTGGGTCTGCAACCGGGATTCAGCTCATGACTGGACCCCCATGGTTTCCCTGTTGTCTGTGTCGTCGCTGGATCCCCGTTGCATCAGTGTATGCGGACTGGCAGTGCCGCCGCGTGTTGGGTGTCGTGTGGCCTCGTGGTAGAGTGTGGCGCAGCCAACTGCTGCAGCCTGGTTACGATGAATCTGCCTGATGGGCCCTGGCACTCTGATGTTTAGCCAATTTGATCATAAAAAAAAGTTATGTTTTGACACCCATTCTTTCACCTTCCTTTTTTGTTTTCTCCGGCCTTATTGTACTGGGGCCCAGGGGTTTTTCTCGGGATCGGCGTTCCTTGGAGGTTGACTCAGATGAGGAGTGTCTGGGTGGGGACATCCAGGGTCTGTGGAGCGTTGTTCCATCAGATCTCTCAGCCAGCAGCAGCTGTGCTAGTACACCATTACATTACATTTGCCTTGGTAGACCTGAATTCGTTACTCAGTGGTATTGACGTGCAATTTCGCATGGCATAGAGGGACAACTTGAAGGAGGGAGGCTTGTCATCAAAAACACATTTCCCTCGCTTGCCACTGGTAGCGAGTGAAATGAATTAGGTGGGTCTCTGCTCCTTCGACAAGGGTCAACTTTGGACTGTGAGGGTGGGATAGGGGGGTGGAGGAGGGGCTGGAGGTGTTGATGTGGCGCTTAGCTGCGAGGAGTCTGTTTGGACAGGCTGCAGACGTCTGCACAGTTGTCACATTGCCTTTTGAGTGTGCCTGCCGCACAGATCCATTATGCATGGCACGCATTCATAAGGCCCGTGCCGCATGAACCGAACGAGTAAATTCGACAGCTTCAGCACCGGCCCCTCCAAAGATGAGATCGACAAGTTCGTGGAGCGTGCCGAGCAGGAGGAGTCGGTGGACTGGGCAGGCGTCCGCCGCATCATCGGGAATCTCGAGCGCAAGATGAAGAAGAACCTGCAGGACCGCGACAAGCACGCCACGGAGCCTGAGAAGTTCATGGAGTCGGAGATCGAACTGGACGAGGAACTGCACCGCATGAACATCATCACGACGATGCCGGAGCATTACTACGACATGGCCAAGGGCACGTCCCTCATCCCCACGCTGCTGTCGCTGCTGGCGCATGAGAACACAGACATTGTGTGTTCGGTGCTCGGGCTGCTGAATGATATTAGTGATGCGGAGGCATGTGCGCTGCGGCTGCGGCTTTGGATTTGGGGTGCTCGGAAGCTCTTTTCTTCCTTTTCTTCGCCTCTCTGAAGGACTGCTGTGTCCCCCCCTTTTTCACTTCCATCCACAGGGTAGGGAAGGGGACGGTGGCAGTTGGAATGCAACCGACGGCGATTGGAGGCTCACGGACAGTGGTTAGCGGGCAACTGTCGGTGGTTGGAGGTTGACCGACTGTGGTCAGTGGGTTGCTGTCGCCTGTTGCAGACTAACCGACAGTGGTCAGCAGGTACTCGTCGGTGGTTGAAGGGACACTGCTTCGAGGGTAACGGTCGGTGGTCGGAGGGTAATCGACAGTGATTAGCAGGTAGCTGTTGGTGGCTCAAGGGTAACCAACAGTGATTAGCGGTAGCTTTGGGTAGCTTTCGGTGGTTGGGGTTAATCCCAGGCACATCAGAAACTTCAAAAATGGCGATAATACATACGTTTCACAAGAGAATTGATTCTGAAGTGGTCTGGCAAATCACCTCGAAGAGAGGTTGTTAGATCAAGCGCAGGCGGAGCGTCGTATACCCCCCCTTTTTGGGTTCAGCATACCCCAATGTATGGTTTCTAACGTCTAACCCCTTGTAAAATCATCATTTTAGGACCAAAAATGATCCCCCAATGATTTTTTGGATTTTGACCCCCGTACCCCCCCCCCCCCGCACCTGGGTACCCCTTTTTTGGGGGGGGGGTCAAAACTTCTTTGCGTATTGTGGCCGCTGTGTGTGTATTTGGACCTGGGTCCTGCAGAACTTTTTTCTTGTATATGGACCCCCTAACCCATGGCGGGGGTCCCGGGTCCCAACTCCAGGTACCCCCAGTCGGCCCCGCCCATATGGCCCCTTGCCAGTGAGGACCGTTTTCACGCTGGATAGGCTGTTTAGTGGCACGTGAAAGTTTTTTGAAAATTCGATTTTTCATGAAACCCTTCCGTTGCCCCTTGGATGGGTTTGGGTGATCATTTGGTGACAATACGGGTACTTGAGCACCCATGGGGACCCACGTAGTGGCCGCTAGGCCTATGTAGCCCGTGCCATGGGCCCTCCGAAAGCCCCAAAATCACCTCGCAGAGGTTGTTAGATCAAAGCCAGGCAGGCGTATATAGGGGGAAACGCCACATACCCCCCCATTTTGGGCCTTTTTGGGCCTATTCGCATACCCTACCCCAAGGGGTTGAATTGTTAGTTAAACCCCTTGTAAAATCCTTGTTTTGTCCAATAAACACATCCCCCAATGAGTTTTTGGTCCGGACCCCACCCCCCCCCCCCCGAGCCCCCCCCACTTGAAACCCACTTTTTTCAGGTTTTCAGGGAGGTGGGGGGGGGGTCAAAAAAATGAACCCCCCTTTTTTTGGGTCGAAAATCATGAATCTTTTGGGTTTTTTCGATTTTGAGCCGAAAAAGTGTTTCCGGGTCCCGACTCCATGGGGTTTGTATGGGGCGGAGTGGGACGAGCGCTTATGCAGTTTATGCACTTTTCAGCCATTTTTGATATGTTGGCGGTTTTGGCGACCCCGTGCTACCCACTCTGAGGGGTGTGAGTGGGGATGTGGTGACAGTGTGTGCCTACTAGGATACGAAAGGACGTTTTTTGTAGTCTGTAGCCTTGCCGAGGGCCGGTCGAAACCCGTGCCAAAGACGCGAAATGACTGTTTCCACCAACAATGGGTTACATGAGTGAATGGGCCGGCCCACAACCTGCTTAAGCAGTTTTTCGCGTTGGTCAGCTCACCAATCGAAGTTTTCGAAACTGATTTTTTTGATATTGTGACCACACAATATGACCATCCAAGGTATGGAAAGCATGTTTCAGGCCGTATTCATGTGTTTTTCACCTTATTTGGGTATTGGGTGCAGGGGGGGTCTCCCAAGGGATTGGTACACAACCTGCTTATGCAGTTTTCCACCCTAGGCGGCTCAAAAATTGAAGTTTTCGAAACTTATTTTTTTGATACCATGATCACTTGAAATGACCATCCAAGGTATGTAAAGCATGTATTAGGCCATATTTATGTGATTTTCACCCTATTTGGGTATTGGGCGCACGGGGGGGGGGGTCTCCCAAGGGATTGGTACCCCTATATACGCCTGCCTAGCTTTGATCTAACAACCTCTGCGAGGTGATTTCCATTTTTGAGCTGCTGAGGGTGGAAAACTGCATAAGCTAGTTGTGCCCTAGACCCCTTGGGACCTCCCTCCCAACACCCAAATAGGGTGAAAAACACATAAAAGGGGGCTAAAACATGCTTTACATAGCATACTTCATCATTGTAAGTGGTCACAATATCAAAAAAATGTTTTGCAAAATTCTATTGCCTTCGGCAAGTCCACCTCGAAGAGAATCTACCCAAAGCAACACACACACAAAATAGGGTGAAAAACACGTAGATGTGGCCTAAAACATGCTTTACATGCCTTGGATGGTCATTTTAGGTGATCACGGTATCAGAAAAATAATTTTCGAAAACTTCGATTTTTCAGCTGCCCAAGGTGAAAAACTGCATCAGCAGGTTGTGTACCGGCCCATTCACTCATGTAACCCATTGTTGGTGGAAACAGTCATTTCGCGTCTTTGACACGGGTTTCGACCGGCCCTCGACAGGGCTAGAGACTGCAAAAAACGTCCTTTCGTATCCTAGTAGGCATATACTGTCACCACATCCCCACTCACACCCCTCAGAGTGGGTAGCACGGGGTCGCCAAAACCGCCAACATATCAAAAATGGCTGAAAAGTGCATAAACTGCATAAGCGCTCGTCCCACTCCGCCCCATACAAACCCCATGGAGTCGGGACCCGGAAACACTTTTTCAGCTCAAAATCGAAAAAAAACCAAAAGATTCATGATTTTCGACCCAAAAAAGCGGGGGTTCATTTTTTCGACATATTTGCCCCCCCCCCCCCCCTGAAAACCTCAAAAAAGTGGGTTTCAAGTGGGGGGGGTTTGGGGGGGTCCGGACCAAAAACTCATTGGGGGATGCGTTTATTGGACAAAACAATGATTTTACAAGGGGTTAACATAACGAAACTGATTTTTTTGATACTTTGATCATCCAAAATGATCAAATATCCTATGTAAAGCATGTTTTAGCCCCTCTTTATGTGTTTTTCACCCTATTTGGGTGTGGGGTGTGGGGGGGGGGGGCTCCCAAGGGGTATAGAGCACAACCTGCTTATGCAGTTTTCCCGCCTCAGCAGCTCAAAACTGGAAATTTCCGAAATTGATTTCTTTGATACTTTGACCATCCGAAATGATCAAATATCCTATGTAAAGCATGTTTTAGCCCCTCTTTGTGTGTTTTTCACCCTATTTGTGTGTTGGGGGGGGGGGGGGGGGGCTCCCAAGGGGTCTAGGGCACAAGCTGCTTATGCAGTTTTCCCGCCTCAGCAGCTCAAAACTGGAAATTTCCGAAACTGATTTCTTTGATACTTTGACCATCCAAAATGATCAAATATCCTATGTAAAGCATGTTTTAGCCCCTCTTTATGTGTTTTTCACCCTATTTGGGTGTTGGGGGGGGGGGGGGGGGCTCCCAAGGGGTCTAGGGCACAACGTGCTGATGCAGTTTTCCCGCCTCGGCAGCTCAGGAATGGTTGTCCCTCTCCCCTCTTCAAGGTGCCTTGCCGAAGGCAATAGAATTTCGTAGCTGGCAATTAGCCATCGAGGTCGGAGGGTGCTGATTCCTGGAGGGGGCGAGGTGCGACCTGCAACCCTTTGTCTTGGGTGTTGACCCGGATCAGGATGTTCGGGGTTCGTGCCTTGCAAAAGTAGGCGCGCAGCGCAAGCACTCCACTTGATGGGAGAGTAGCGCTGGCAGTGATTGTCATTGGATCGGGGTTTGCCCTAAAGGATGAGACGCACGCAAAAGCAGATTGAAGCTGAGTTTGATTTTGTAGCACTGGACAGCTCTGAACCTTGATTCCGAGAGGTTATCTCGAGTACTGTGAAGTCAGCAGGCTACGCCAGCTCATCTTGGTCTGAACCCCCCCCCAAAAAAAGATTGAACTTGCGTTTGATTTCGACCTGTGCAGCTTTGCGCTATGGATTTTCGTGTATGATGCATGCTGAGCCCCCCCCCCCCCATCACAAAAACAACCATGTGCTTGATTTTTCACGAAACAAATTGCTCCGATTGCTGGTCCCTTGACCAAAATGTCCCGTAGGCCGTTTCTTCCAATGAGGGCTTCGAGTCCCCTGCTCATTGCAGCCATGCCATCTGAATTTGACAGGCTGACAGCTTAAGCTCTACTCGATTGTGCATCAAACACATGGCATGGGTAGCACACCTCCTGCTACATGCAAACACACAATCCGGGGTGAGTGCTGCATCATGCTGTACGTGCACATGATTCCAGCGTTGTTCCCGAGTACCTTCAGCATTGGATCTCCGTAATATCCTTCAACAAACATTCGCACAATCGAACACGTCGAAAGTCCGCACACAAAAGAATGCTCGCAACCGCAGATTGACATGCTTTCCATTGAAACAGATCTTTTCAGCTTTCAGTGCACACATGGTGAATCGCACCATGGCTCTTACATAGCAGTATGACGACCCCGCATTGGTGCCGGGATTGCAGGTGATCAGCGAAGATGAGAGTGGGCGTGCGGAGACCGTGATCGATGTGTTGGGGGAGAACAGTGTACTGCAGCATCTGGTCACGACGATCATGCGACTGGACGTCACGGACGCGTCCGAGGCGGAGGGGGTCATGGCGGCTCTGGGGATCATCGAGAGCATCATCGAGATCGACAGCGACATCGTTCTCAGCGACGCGCCGTCGTACAAGTACCTGATTGACTGGGTGCTGCGGGTCGTCATGAGCGCTAGCACCGCAGAGGTCTGAGAGCAGGGGGTTGGGGCGGAGGCGGGGCGGCTGGTGTGTGGACCAAGGCACCGCGGTAGCCGAAAAATCGGCGAGTGTTGGTGAGTCAAAAAATTTTCATTCCTCCAGTCGACTAGTTCAGCGAGCACAATTCAGCAAAGGAACGTGAGGGAAAGGTGGCGAGGCCGTGGAGAAATGAGAAAAATGGGATTGGCAAAAATGGGGCATTGTCCCAAATTGTCCCGTTTATCTCTGGTTTTTCTCCCATTTCCTAACAAATTCACAGAGTTTTCTGCATTTCTACCCCCCCCCCCCCCTTGCCCAAGAACCACCTTGCGCAAGAACCGCCCCCCTGGTTCCACGGTCGAATTCTCGCACCACTTTTTTTGACCACGGTAATGGGTTTTTCATGGTCCTGGTGGATGCAGGACAGCACCGTAGCCTTCGAGACCGCCGCTATCAATGGATCCGAAGCGGCGATGAGACTAGCGTGTCTCTCGAGCCAATTGCAAAAACCACCCTTGAAGCGAAGGGGTGAAGAAGTCTGTGGTGCGCATCTGGGGCCGCATCAAGGACAATGTCACCGTGTATCTCCATTTCATGGTCCGTGTGGAGCACACCACCGATTCCGACGGTGATCCCGCATTGGCCCTCACCGACATTTTGCGTGGAAGACCTGCCATTGTGTGGAAGGGAATGTGGTTAACTGTGGGAAAGGAGAGGCCACGCATACGCCGGAGCAACGCGCCGGAAAATTTTTTTCCACAGTACTGGGCTGCCCACGGTCATGCGCAAGAACCAACCTCTGGTTCCGCGGTCGAATTTTGGGGAAAAGCGTGCGCTGGAACCGCCCCCTGGTTCCGCGGTCGAACATTGTTGGTTCTTGGGCACAGGGGAGGGGGTACATTTCCTAGGGTGTATTCTTGGCAATTTCTCACAATTCCCCATTTCCCCTCATTTACCCCCCATTTCCTCTCCATTTTACCCCATTCTGCCGCCATTTTTCCATGTTCCCAATTCACCGAGCCCCAGCAGCCCCTGCCGGCTCATTGGGTTGCAGCTAGCGCAGATGCTTGGTGGACGGCGGAAGACCTGGCAGAGGGGTGGTCACAGTATTGGTGCGCCTCGGTGTGCACTGCAGAGCTGTCTTTCAGGAGTGAGGCATTCTTTTTGCTGAGGACAGCCGGAGATGATTGGTGGCAGAGCTTGGTTGGCCGACGGCAGTCGATGGCCAACCGAAGGCGGCTGGTGCTTGACCGATGGCATTTGATGCGCAACCAATGCCAGTTGGCCGATGACCGACTACAGTTACTCGCCGGCTGGCGCTCTGCGGGGGTGTTTTTTGTCCAAATTCAAGTCCAAATTTGTGTCTACCTAGTAACCTAGTAAAAGAATTTTTCTTTTTTGTTGTTTTACCTAGCAAAAAAATTTTAAATGATTTTTTTTACAAGGTTTTACTACATTTTACTAGGTTTTGCTACAGTGCGCACTAGGTTTTACCAAATGCCCGTGCTTGTTGACACCTGTTGACAAGTGTTGACCCACGTGGACACGGTTGGACCTGCGTGGACCCGTGTGGACCCGTGTGGTCACATGTGGACCTGCGTGGGCACGCGTGGTCACGTGTGGTCACTCGTGGACGCATGTAGACCCAGTGGACACGCGTCGGCATTTTGTGACCTATGTCAACACGTGCCAACGCATGTTGACACTTGTCCACTCTGGCAGCGCGCCAGCCAATCGACAGCCCTGGGCCACTCAACGCCAGCGGTCGGTCACCGTCCCCCGTGCGCTGTTCGGCCGTCAGGTCCGCTTCCCGCAGCACAAAGTGTATGCGGCGGAGGTCCTGCATCTGCTGCTGCACAACGACGAGGCGGACAAGCCCGTGGGGCTGTATGCGGGGTCCGCAAAGGTGCACAAGACCGGGGGGGAGGTCCAGGGCGCCGACCCCAAGGACCTCTTCAACGGCACGCACGCCCTCCTCAAGTGCCTGGCGGGCTACCGGAAGCGCGACGAGCCCTCGCAGGAGGAGATCGAGTACGCGGAGAACGTGTTCAATTGCCTCTGCGAGTGCCTGATGCTGGAGGTCAACCGGGAGTTGTTTCTGAAGGTGTGGGATGCGCTTTGCGTGCATGACACCCCCCCCCCCCCCACGCACCAGCAGAAGCACCTCAGGGGGGGAGTGACCACTGACCTGGATGTACGCATAGCCCTGTAGAGTCCGAAGGGCCAGAGAACAGCGTGGGGCCAGGGCAGGGATGCACAATCCAATGGCGCCTGGAGAAGCTGAGACGCTGACACGATGGACAGAAGGCGATGACAGCTGTAGGGCAGGCGCGGCCAGAGCCTAATGCGGACAATGCAACCTGACCATTTGAAGCCACGCACCTCCTCTTGGGAGGGGGAAGAGCAGGGCACTCTTAACAACTCGGCACACCACCGGGGGGGGGGGGTTCCCGCACCACCCCCCCCCCCCCGTTGGACCCCCCCCCAAAAATATTGGGCCAAATTTTCCTCCAGGCCTTCGGCTGATCAAACATTTTCTCTGGCGCCTTTGGTGCCAATCAGTTTAGACCAAAAGATTTTCTCCTCGGCGTTCAGCGCCTCTAAAAATTCAGCACCACCCGGGGGGGGGGGGGGGGGGGCAAGGCAGGAGAGGCAACCAGAACAGTGGGAAGAGGGAACCAGAATGGAGCGGATGGCAGAGCGTGCGCATGGGAGGCAGCGACAATAAAGGCGATGGCCTGGCCAGCCAGCCCCGTCGCTACCGGGTGCCAGGGCAACCCCTGCTCAACCGGCATCCGGTGGGGGGTGTCTGTTTGCGCAACAGGAGCGGGAGCCCATCAGGGGCAGACCAGCCGTGAGGGGGAAAAGGACATATGGTGGACGGCCGGGACAGCACGTGGAGGAATAGGGCACCTGGGCCTCACGCACACAGAAACACAGCGAGGCAGGCTACGGACGGCCTGTGGACAGAGGCGCGTGGACAGCAAAATCAGTCAAACGACCCCGGCAACAACCAGCACATCCTCAACACGCCAACTGTTGGGCGCCGCTGACGGGCAAACGGCACACCATGCCACATTCAGCACAGCCCCAACACACCACTACTGGGCTCCGCGAAGGCGGAAACGACACCAGCAAGAGTAACGGCCGCAGCGGCCGACAGAAAGCAGCGACCCGACGCAACATGCGAAAGGAAGAACGGGTGAATGTCCAGGGCCCCGTAAAGGAACAACAACCAGACGGAATGTCAGACAGGGGGGCTGGACCCACCCAGCCACCCACCCTTAGCGGTGTCGGCCCCCGGGCAAAACCGAGGTGCGTCCTCAGTGTGGCCCGCGGGCCCAGGGACGCCGCCGGGTTTTCGGCCGCGCCGGGCAGAGCCCCCCCCCACGCTGCGGCTCCTGCCAAGTTCAAGAGCCCCCCCCCCCCCCCCCCGCAAACCCCCAACCCCAACCCCAAGGGACTCCGGTGCGGAGGGTTGGGGATATACCCCGATGCCGCGCGGCCATGAAACGACATGGCCCGACCCAGGGCACCTCCCTGCCCTCCCCCTCCCGCCCGGGGTCCAGGATGTCCCCCGGGCAGGAGCCACCCCCCGAGTCGGGAGCGGCCTGCCCCCGGGGGCCTTCGCCCACCCCTCAGCACCCCCTCGGGGTGCGCCCCTGAGCCAGCCCGCCCCCCGCCCCCCATCTTGGGGCCCGCCTGACTCCACCTGCGCCAGCCCACCACACGGCCTCCCGGCGGCCCTCCACGCCGGGGCCCAGGTTACCCGGATTTTCTCCCAGAGCCACCCGGGAGTGCCCAAATCCGTCCGGTGCGTCCGCGGCGGGTGGGTGTGTGGGCCCCTACCCCCCCCACTCCTCCCGCCTCCCCGAGGGTGCGCCCTAGGGGACAAGCCTCGGCGGGGTGCGCGCCCCCTTCGCCCCACACGGCCCACCCGCGCGGCCCCGCGCTCCCCGGTCCCTAGCCGCCGTGGGCCAGCACCGGGCGCACGCACTGTTTTCCCCGCGGGCCGCCAACCGCGGGACTCCTCCCCGGTGGGAACACCCCCATGACCGCCCCCCCCCCCACCACCCGCCGGCACATCCACCCCCGCACGTGCGACCCGCCGCCCACCACCGCCCCCTCCCGCTCCCTCACAGGTGGACCGCGCCAATGAGGCGCGTTGCCACGGTCACATGCAGGCCGTTGGCCGCGCGATGACCCCCCCCCCCCTTCCACTGGTGGGGGGTTCGAGGCTTTGCCCCTCCACCCTCCCCCCCCTGCACGCATGCATCATGGCATGCCATGGCCGCCAGTGGCTTTACGTGGTATCACACACCACACTTACTTGCGTCCATTCATGTGTCATGGCATGCCATGGTTGCGAGAGGCCTTGCCATTCACCCACAAAGGGGCTAGAAACGCCGCCCAGAGAGCCCAGTCGTCGACCCAGGTGACATGTGAGACGGAAGGGTGGGGACCCAAGTCTCTCTACGCGTTGTGAACACCCTCACCTACCCACCTCCTAATTGCTCCGGACATTTAATCCCTCCCAATCTGGCCCCTCAAGAGAGCAAACATAGCCCACAAAAATTGTATAAACACCCCCCTTCCCAGAAAAACATGGCACACTCAAGAGCACAATACAGACAAATCCAAACAACAACACCTTTCCCCTGGACGTCGCCGAATAGCCGCGCCTCACGCCACATCAGGTGCTGACCCCAGTGTTGTGCCTAACCCCTCTACCGCTTGTGAGAACAACGGTAAAGGCACTGAAAACTCATGGAAACACCCCCCCCCCCCCTGTTGTCAGGTGTTGTTTGCGTGCAGCCTGAGTAGTAGCAGCACCTTCCCCGAGGATGGGCGCACAAATGGCTCAATCCCACCAAACAAGGGTCGACCTTGCACCCAAGGGCGGGTCCTTTGACAGACGTTGGCTGCAAACCCCCACCCAGTCCCCAAATCATAGAAGCCACCAAGTTTACGGAGCCACCAAGTTCTAGGGTTCCAAAAGTTGCGGAAACAGCGCCTCGAGTCTTTCTGACAAGGGCGTTATTCTTGCAAGCGAGGGGCACAATCATCAGTCACCTTGCATCAGTTCAAGAGCCCTTGCTGAGCAATGTATAGATGTTTCACATTGATGTTTCACATTGGACAGGGTATATACGGCCATCGCAAGGGAGGGGGGGGGGATATTTGTGCATCGGTATGATGCTCGGATGGCAGTGCTTACTGCCCTCCTGAGTGTGAGCACAATGCCACACCCACAATGTTAGATTGGATAGTGGTGCTAGCATCAGGGTACGGCAAGGGGGGGGGGGCTGACTCTGCGGGTCCTAGAACGCCAACTACCCCCCCCCCCCCGTGGGGCATGGATGCGTCCCCTCAACCATCCGTGGGAGCCCCAACCCCCTATCAGGAGCAGAAAAGGTCAGCACCCCCCCCCCTTTTGTACAAGCTACGCCCTTGTCCAAGCTACAGCGGGTGTAGGGACCGTATTAATTTGGGACCTAACATAGTTCGGTACAAATGTAGTGCCACATAAGACATGGGTTTGGTGACAAATTTGCCAGCTATATAGGGTCATGGACACGTTTGTTGTGAGTGTTTGCCCACTTGAACCCACATAGCTCTGATTTTGGGGATATTTGTGCATTCTATTCCCCTTTCCTGCACCACCGCTCACCGTGCAATCTTCTTTTTTTGAAACCCGGGCGTCTACGGCCTTGTCCAAGCTACAGTAGGCGTAGGGACCGTATTAATTTGGTACTTTGGCAAGCTCATACAGAGGGGGGGGGGGTTCGCCCCCCTTCCCCTTTAGGGACCAGGGCAGCGAGTCTTCCTTACAACTGATGAGGCAACCCTGTCCCCACCGCTCCTGACTTACTCTCCTTCCCTGGCCCTGCCCCCTCCGCTGCCCCTCCCTCGCCCTCGTCAAGGCCGACGGGGTGCAGCTCATGATCCTCCTGATCAAGCGCCGGAAGCTCAAGAAGGACACCAAGAACAAGGCCAAGAAGCACCTGCTGTCGCAGTTCAACAAGCTCCTGCGGGATTCCTCAATCCGGGTGCTGTCCCACGCCGTGCAGGGGCACCCCTCGGCCTGCAACACGCTGGTGGACAGCAACGGGCTGGGCAGCGTGTTCGGGATCCTGATGCTGCGGCCCAAGGGCCTGGACGAGACGGCCACCGCCGTGCCCGGGTACGTCCTGTCGGTCCTGCACCACTGCTTCATGTACCTGAACCAAGAGCGCAAGACGAGGCTCCTGCGGAAGTTTCTCGAGAACGACTTCGAGAAGGCGGAGCGCCTCATCGAGTTCTTCCTCAAGGTCTCCCCCCCCCCCCCCCCCCCGCCAGGGTTTTGCGCAACAACTCATCATCTCCCGGGGGGAGGGGGGGCTAGCACCCCCTCCCTCCCCCTCCCTCGGGCCCCAACCCCCTTTAAGTGATTGGGCCAAAATTTTCTCCGGGCCTTCGGTCAATCAAAAATTTTCTCTGGCGCCTTCGGTGCAAGTCAGTTTAGGCCAAAAATTTCTTCCCCCTGGACCCCCCCCCCCCCCAATGAGCAGTGGCGAGAGGCCAATAGGCGCCGCCAAAGGCAAACAATGAGATACCGAGGCCTTGTGCCAACCCCCCCCCCCCCCAAGGCAAAACTCTTCCCCCCCCGCCCCTCCCCCGAAGATGAGCCTGCGGGGGAAGCCGGCTACAGGACAGGCCTTTGCCAAGTGGCTGGTTGATACTATAAAGGGGGGCGGGGGGCACCGGTATTTGGCGATGCTCTGTGGGGGGGGGGGGGGGGCACGGACGCCCGCCGAAAGAAGGAGGAGGGGGGGCTTGGAGAAATGGGCTTCTGTGCTGGGCCCTTTGTTTTGTGTAACAATGGATGTTGCCGCCAAAGGCGCTGGAACACAAATTTTTTTCCACCAAAATTTTTGCCCCAACAAAAGTGTAGTCAAAATGATCAGCGCGACGTGGGGATCATGTTGAGCCATAGATGTGGGGGTCGACCCCCCCCCCCCCCCAACCCCCTGGCACAGCGTCGGGCGTTTTGGGCCGGATGTGGGTTGGTTGTCTTCTCCGGTCTTTTGCTGGACTTGCGCTGGACTTGGTGTGGGTCTTGTCTTGGGCTGGGTCTTGGGTGCTGGCCGCAGGCTTGGCTTGGGCTGGTCTTGGTCTTTTTCTTGCGTCTTCGCGGTCCTCCTTCGTTGCAGTGTTCTTGGACTGGGGCTGGGTTTTGCCTGCTCAATGGACTGCCCACGGGCATCTTCTCGTCTCACTCTTCGTGGCAGAAGGTACCTCTGGTGTTGTAGGCCACTGACAAGCCAAATTTCCTGCGGCGCTTTGTGCTGGCTGCTACTTGTGCACCCATGCGATAGCCCAGAGTTCCTTCGGGGGTCAAAACCAAAAAAAAAGTTTGTGTACCTAAAATCGACCTCCACGTTTGGACCCCTTTGAGAAATTTCATTTTTTTCTCGAGGAAAAATTTTATGATGTGGGTGGGGGGGCGGGCCAGCCAAAAAAAAAGAAAAGATCCGTGGGTGTATTGGGGTGCCGGGTCTTCCCTTCCGGGGGGTTCGGGAAAGGGCTCAATTGACAGGCACCATTAATCAGTTACTATGAACTCCGACGCCAAAGGCGCCGAAAATTCTTTGAAGCATTAAAATTGGTCATTTGTTTTCCACCGAATACATGGGAAATGATGATTTTTCTGAACCCCCTCAATGCGCTGATTCCAAAAATCCCATTTTCATTTTTTTTTTGCCGATTGTTGGGTCTGGGTCACCTCCGAGGCCCGGGGGTCAGTCTCAGTAGGATTTTGAGGGTCCCGTCAATTCAGCCTTTTGGGGGGGGGTCCGGCCGGAGGGCTCTATCGACCCCCCCCCCCCCCGAAGTGAAAGCCCATGCAAACGACGCCCTTGTCAGAGTAACACGAGGTGTTGTTTCCGACAAATTTGAAATTTTAATGTTGCTCTCGCAAGGCGTGTGGGGGGGTTGAAACAGGATGTGTTTGTCTGCATGTTTTCACTAAGGACTGCCCTCGGGGCCGGTGGGCGACTGCCATCCGAAAGCGCGCTGACCGCCAACCGCGGGTGCTTGACCGCTGAGACCCGGAAATGACCGCGGACTGCAGGCGGTGCATCGCCCATTGTTGGTTCGTTGTGTGCCAACTGCGGAGGAGGTCAGACGTCCGGACAAACTCCCGAAGGATGCATTGCGCCCGGGGCAGCGGGGCCTTCTCCGTGGCGGTGCGCGCGTTTGTTGGGTCAGGCGTACATCCATGACATTTTTGGTGAAGGACTGCCCCGGCCCCGATCCTCCCGGCACCTTGGGCACCGTTGGATGAGCCACCGACCGCGGTCAGTTCAGCTCCCCCACTGCCGGGCTTGTTTTAACAACTCGGCACCGCTGGAGGGAGGCCCCCCCCCCCCACCCACCCCCCCACCCCACCTCAGACCCACCCAGCCCCCACCCTCCTTGCCCCTTAAAACATTGGGCCAAATTTTCCTCCGGGCCTTCAGCCGATCAAAAATTTCACTGGCACCTTTTGGCGCCGAGCGGTTTGGACCAGAAAATTTCTTTTGCGCCTCTAAAAACTCAGCACCACCGGGGGCGGGGGGGGTTCTGCTTTGCACTTCTGCTTTGTGCTGAACAGTACAGTACCGGTCGTGCACAGCATCTGTATCCCACAGCGGGTGTTGCCCCCCCCCCCCCCCCGCCCCCCAGACCACCCCCCTTTTAAAACAACCCCTGCCCCACCGCCACGCATGGGAGAGGGGAAGACTTGTGTTGGCAAACTGTGGTCGTGGTCAGACGGTCGCAGTGGGCAGTGGACTGCCGGCGGGTGGTGGTCGACCCAAGAATCTGGCTGGTAACTGCCAGCGTTTGGTGGTGCACCAACAGCGCTTGAGGGGGGGGGGGGGGTTACTACTGTGGCTCAGTGGTCAGAGACATGAATTCTAAGTACTCATGGCCCAGGTTCGATTCCCGGCTGACCCCACTGAGTGACACATTGAGGACCTCCTGAGATGGGTTGTGTTCTAACCCGGAGGGGCCGCCCAACCTCACCACTGGAGCTCATAGCTCAGCGGAGCGCCACCCCAAACTTGGGAATGCCATGAAGGCGGGGCCTAGTTTCCAACCCAACTACGTGCAAGCTACCCTCCACTACTGGAGTACCTGCGTCTGTCCGCCTCTATCCTAAGGGATGCATTAGAAGTGAAGGGGCGCCCCCTGAAGCGGTTGAACAGGCGGTTGGAGGAGGTTGCCAAAGCGGTTGGGGGGCGGTTACTGTCGGTTATAAATGCCATTGTTGCTGGCATTTGGCGTCAGGGGGACAGCAGCTGGGCATAGGCTGGGCGCCCTGGAGGGGGCGGGTCCCCCCTTTCCAATTCATTGCTGTCTATCCCCCTGCTACAACTGCTAAAGGGGAGGCAGGCACAAGGGTTCCGCATCGGCGTTCGTTGCCCCGCTCAGAACCAACAGCAGTTGACCGGTAACCGCCGTCAGTTGGGCTGTCACCAGCTTAGCGGGCGCTCCTTAACGGGAGGGAGCAAAGAAATGTGTCATGAAGGGGCGCCCTGGACTACAGAGGGGCCCGATGAGCCCAACACCGGAGAGGCGCATGCAAGGAAACGTACCCGCCTCCTGGCCTTCGACTTGTGGTCAAAGGCAAGGAGATGGGTGAGTGGGGAGGGCTTCCTGAGATTCTATGCTTGTTCACGGCCACAAGGCGAAGGCCTTGGTTGCTGTCTACTGCTCTGCTCGGTCGCTGCGACCCACCCCACACCGCCGCCCCGCTCCCCTCCTCCCCTTCAGAAGGTTGCGAGTGAGATCACATGCTGCTTCCTGTCCTGGAGCATTGTCGAGGGTTGTGCCGGATGGTTGCGTATTCGCCACGGGGGTTGCTGGTCGCCAGCCACATCCTGTTGTTGTTGTCATGGGCGCAGCTACTGGTGGGGGGGGGGGGATTTTAGAAAGGGACAAATTTGATGTGGACAAATTTGGATGCCCTATCTCGTACCAAATATTTCCTTCAATTTTAAGGATGCGATGTGTCAAAATGTGTGCACCAGGCATGGGCTGCAGGAGGCAACCATCCAGAGGCCACCAGGAAATAACAGCAGCCATCCACCAGGAAGCAACAGCAAGGGACCTTACACCAAGTTTTTCCTTCATTTCTAAGGAGCAGTTCCAAATATGCCCCCTAATTTACGTCACGCCCCCTAATTTTAGCCCCCCCCCCCAAAAACCTCAAATTATTCCCCCGGTGGTACCGTTTCAGTGGCCGTTACGCTCATGTGGAATGGGGTAGTAGTGCTTCTGGGTACGATGGCAGTTGTGGTTGGCTGCAGCCAAAGTCGGGAACTGGTTCTGCTTTCTATTGTGGTCCAGATGATGCCGACAGCCGCTGCGGTTGCTGCTTCAGTTGCAGTTGCTGTTGTGCCTCACCAGTGCTGCTCTTGCATCATTTCTGCTCTGCCACAGTTTAACAAGAAGCACCAGTATTTCCTCAGGCAGACCGCCCTCCGCGTGCCCCGCAGCTTTATCGACCCGAGCCGCCCGATGGACGAGGACGAGCTCGCGCTGGAGGCGCTGAGCAACGGCCTCTACGAACTGCAGCTGATTGTTGTGTGTCTCGCGGCGGTGTGCTCCCGCAGCCGCAAGGTCCTGGAGCGCTGCGAAATGCAGCTGAAGATGAATGGCACGTCCATTCCCCAGCTCCGCGTCATCTTGCATGGGTTCGCAGACTCGTTGGGAGACGGGGAGGTCTGTTCCCTCCCAGTTTCGTTTGTGGCTGTGTGTTGTGTTGTATGCAGTGCGTCTTTAGAACAATTAAGAACCAAGAGGGGGGGTGGGGCGCCCTCCCCCAACCCCCTTTTTGGTACACAAACATTTGGGTCCCAAACCCCCTTCCCCCCCTTCTCCAGGCCGCCCAGCCTATGCCCAGCCACTGTCCCCCTGACGCCAAGTACCAGCGACAATGGCATTTGTAACCGACAGAAACCGCCCCCAACCGCTTCGGCAACCTCCTCCAACCGCCTGTTCAACCGCCTCTGGGGTCCCTCTGATTCCCCGTCCCTTGTGATGCATCCCTGAGCAAGGTTTTGTTGGCAGCACCAGTGCCGGCCGTTTTTGGAGCTGTGGTGTAGTGGACCTTTTTTGGTGCCACAGTGCAGCAGGCCTTTGGTGCTGCTGCTGAACGGGGGGCTCCTTCTTTGGTCTTTACCGCCACGGTGCCACGGACTATGGGCGCGCGCGCGCGCGTGTACCTGTGTTTCTGTGTCATTGTATTTTGTGTTTGTGCTTGTGTTTGGCGGGAGGGGGGCGGGGGGGGGGGGGGGGGGGCAGCCGCAGACTCCGTTCCCCAAGCGGTCCAACGGTCCTGCGGCTCCTTCCGCTGTTCGGTCGTGTCCGCAAAACGGCGGATGTTCGCACTACTTCCGTTGGCAGCGACGCGACGACGTCAGCACAACACTCGGACCACCGCCTTCGGTGCCCCGTTGCTGTCGCTTGAGGGCGCTGCGCCCGCATTGTGCCCGCCGCAGGACGACCCCAAAGTGCGCGACCAAAAGAAGTATCTGACGCGGCTGCACGGCGACTTCAAGTCATTGGACGAGCTCAAAGCGGACGCGGCGCGGCGGGAGCAGCTGCGGCTCGACAAGGCCGAGGGCCGGGTCCCGAAAGAACTGGAGGACCCGGCGGAGATGGAGACCGCGGCGGAGAAGGACTTCGACGAGGAAGAGGCGGCCGCGGAGGCGGACGATGACGAGGCCGCGGAGCAGTCGGACGCGGAGGTGGAGGCGGACGGGACCGCGGAGGGTGACGCAGGCGAGGGCCCGGGGGAGACGGCCGGCGGGGCCGGGGAGGCGGAGGCGGACAAGACCGACGACGAGGCGACCGACGACGAGGCTCCAGCCGCAGAGCCCGCGGCGGCCGCGGGCGCGCGCGCGGCAACCCCCGAGCGCGACTCCCGGCCCCGAAGCCGGACCCCGACGTCGCCGGGGCCGCCGCCGGGCAGTCCGAGCCCCGAGCCTGCAGCGGACGCCCGCGACGCGGGCCCGCGCTCGCCGACCCCCCAGCCGCGCCGCTCGCTGTCCCCCACGCCCCCACCGCCCGGGCGCTCCCGCTCCCCGTCGCCCGCGCGCCGCTCCGCGTCCCCCGCCCGGGCCCCGCACCGGAGCCCGCCCAAGCGCGCCCCATCCCCCGAGGCCCCGCGCACACGACACAAGAGCCCCCCCGCCCGGGCCCCGTCTCCGGAGCCGCCCCAGCCCAAGCCCAAGAGCCCGCCGCGCCGCGCCCCGTCCCCCGAGCGGACACATGAGCGACGCAAGAGCCCCCCGCGCCGCGCCCCGTCCCCGGGGCCCCGCGGCAAACGGGACCGGGACGCTGCGGAGTCCCGGCCGCCCCACGGCCACTCACCCCTGGAGGCCCCAAGCCGCAAGGGTGACAAGCGGGCGCCGCCGCCCAACGCCGAAACGCGAGGCCCTGAGAAAACCGCGGGCAAGCGCAGCCGCGCGGATGTACCAGGGCCCGACGCACCGGAGGACCCGGAGCGGCCGGCGGCCAAGCGGGGCCGCCGGGAGTTGTCGCCCGAAGAGGCTGACGAGGCATCGGGCGCGTCGTCGGCGGAGACTGCAGCGGAGGGGGACACCCCCGAGCGAGGCCATGGGCTGGAGGACATTGAGCATGTGATTGACTACCTGGACCGCACCGAGCGGAGCGACAGGAAGAGGAAGGGGAATGGGGACCGGGACAAAGGGCGGGAGAGGGGCAGCCACCGGGACAGGGATGAAGATCGGGAGAAGGCGAAGGAGAAGGCGAAGGTGAAGGAGAAGGAGAGGGAGAGGGAGAGGGAGAAGGAGAAGGCGAAGGAGAAGGAGAAGGCGAAGGAGAAGGCGAAGGAGAAGGAGAGGGAGAAGGAGAAGGAGAAGGCGAAGGAGAAGGAGAGGGAGAAGGCGAAGGAAAAGGAGAGGGAGAGGGAGAAGGCGAAGGAGAAGGAAAAGGCGAAGGAGAAGGAGAGGGAGAGGGAAAAGGCGAAGGAGAAGGAGAGGGAGAAGGCGAAGGAGAAGGAGAAGGAGAGGGAGAAGGCGAAGGAGAAGGAGAGGGAGAAGGCGAAGGAGAAGGAGAAGGCGAAGGAGAAAGAGAAGGAGAGGGAGAAGGCGAAGGAGAAGGAGAAGGAGAGGGAGAAGGTGAAGGAGAAGGAGAAGGAGAGGGAGAAGGCGAAGGAGAAGGAGAAGGAGCGGCAGAAGGAGCGGCAGAAGGAGCAGGAGCGAGAACGCGAGCGAGAACGACCGAAGGACCGGGACAAGCGAAGCAGGCGGTAGTGCCACGATTTGGTGGTTTTGGGGGGGGTAGGGGCTGCGGGGGCCTGTGCTTTCACTGACCTGTGGTCTGCTAGTGAGTGAATGGGAGTGTAGTACTGCGCGTTTAGTTTTCAACGCAAGTTCACTGCTGGTTCGTTCGCCAACACACTTCAGCATGGCTTTCAGGTGCATACCACCCCGACCAGGCCTTTGCTCAGAACGGCGGGGGCAGGGATGGTACCTACTCGGTTGCCTGAGGGTGGGGCTGGATCTTACTCAGTTGCCAGAGGGTGGCGCTGGATCTTACTCAGTTGCCAGAGGGTGGCGCTGAATCTTACTCAGTTGCCTGAGGGTGGGGCTGGATCTTACTCAGTTGCCTGAGGGTGGCGCTGGGGTCCTACTTAGTTGCCAGAGGGCTGGGGGTGGTGGGTGCTCTGTTGCCCAAAGGGGGGCTGGGTCTTCGTGAGCTGACCAACACGTGGGACCTGATTCAACTGAGAACTGCAGTCCAGGGGACGGGGTGGGGGTCAGCCCCCACGGCCCCACCACCGCCACCACCCGTCAGGAGTGAGCAATGACCTGCCCACCCTGAAACCCAAAAGCATCGCAGCATCAGCCCCCAACACCAGGGCATTCCACATCTGAGCTTCCCGCCTTTACCCCCATCTTCCAACGCTGGAGATACACACGCAGCGGAGTGCATTACTGCATAGCATTGCCATGGGACAATGCATCGTGTTCTGTCATCCACATGGCCCACACAGCACACTCCATTTACTGGGCGGAGGAACCAATGGACATCCAGGGTAAAGTCCAGGACCCAGGGGGTCCCATAAGGACGCTCACACTTTTCTTTTTCATTAAGGGAGCCACTTTCCTTTTTGGCGGTTGGAGAGTAACCGACGGCGGTTGGAGGGCAACCGACGGCGGTTGGAGGGTGACTGACGGCGGTAGGAGAGTTGCCATCAGGGGACGCACTTTGGTTTTTGGTCCAGGCATGTTCAAGATATGAACACTCTGATGCCACATGTTGTTCGGCAATGATGGTAGCCCCTGTTGTCAATGGGACGCTCCCCCCTTTTTTTTCTCTTCTGTTAGGGGACCCCTGCCAGGACCTGCAGTCTGCAGCACCACACATAGATGTTCTGCAGTCCCTTTCATAGATGTTTTGCCACACTGACGGCTAACCTTAACCCGCCACCCATTTGCCGGAACGAATGCATTCTTTCAACTACGATTGACCTGTTGATGCTGTAGGAGCGCAGCCCAGCGCAGGGCAGCGCAGGACGGGGATGCGCCGCTGCACGGTGGCAGGGGCCTTTGGCCGAGGACAGCAAACTTCATTATGGTTGTACCACACGACGCCCCCGAATCGTCATTCTGGGTTTTGAGCCAAACGTTGCCTTCGGCTGTTATTGCTCGTCCACTGCTTTCTGAACAATGGCTGCAGTGTTGGTGCTTTGGTGCATGGTTGAATCGCTTCAGGGTCCTCTGGAGCCAATACCTTGGGTGGGGTGCGGGGAAGGGGCCATGCTATGACATTTTTGGAAAGCCCGGTGCACCATGGGCACATGGTTGGTTCAACAGGATCGCTGCATATTTGAACATCCATGTGCATGCAGGCTCGCATGCTACCGGGCTTTTGGCTTTTTTTCTCCCCAGAACATTGGCTCTGGTGGTCCAAACAAGCATGCCAAACCCCTTTGCCTGTCACGTACAAGGCAGCCCCAAAAGCCATCTAGGGAGGAAAATGATGATGGTTTTGTTCACTCAAAGCTGAGACAACGTGGGCTTTTTCAATGCCCCGGATGGTCTTGTTCTTACAAACAGCAGAACGATTGAGATTAGTAAGCAACCACCAGCAGAAAGAATGCAAGCGAGCTGTACAATGGTGATTGTATGCAGCTTCTTTACAATGTCCCCGACATAAAGTTGGTGATCCACCATTCAGCACAACGTTGAGCCGATGGGACAACGTGCTTCCGTTACCTGAGCTATGGAAACAGTTTACACGGATATCTACACTGTCCATGGGCGTGCCGCCAAAACCACCGGCGCAACGAGGGCATGCAAATGCTTAAGGTTAAGCTTTTAGATTCCATTTCTTTTTAGTCGGATTGACGACTTCTGTAAAGCTTTAGTGGCCATCATTATCTCGGGTCATACCAAACATTGCGATTATCTAAACAGGGACTGCTCATAACTGCATGAGTGGTCTGAAAAGTGGAAAAAACCCCTGGGAAGCTTCTAGACAGGTTTTATGTATTTACAGGACAATGCATAAACAAAGCATCCTTTTTTGCAAGAGTGGTTTGTTGCATTTGAACATCATGCCAAGTCATCATTCAAAAAAAGATTTCATGGTTCCAAAGCATTTCGAAACATTTGTGGCCTACAAAACACTATGACAAACTTTTTATCCAATAAGTGATACCATTTTTCCAAAAAGTGATGCCCTATTTATCAATTTCTGTGCGTTGTAAATTCTTTCTACCTATTCTAAAAGCTTTACAAGGCTTTTTCCCACTGTTCAGACTGCTCCTGCTCCCTCTTTGGTGTTTGGTGCTTGTGCTACTTTACTCTGAGTCCCACTCTGTTTGATGAGATTTTGGCTTGCGATGCACATAAGCAGATAGCTTTAAAAAACTTGTTTCATTTTGACCTAGCCATTGGTAATGACCGAACGATTCACAAAATGCTATGGGCGTTGATGCAAAAACACAAAACCACGCGCAGACAACCATCATGCCGGGAACAACAGTCGGTTTGATTGTAAATGCGGTTATATCCGCCACAAAGACTCTGTACAGCATCTGCCTCTCTACGACGCTATTTGTGTAACATGGACCTGCAGATCAGCCTTCTTGATCCCGTTTGGTGTCCTTGCTCTACCATTACAATCAGTAGATTTCTCTCTCATGCCTTTGAACCTTTAAGGACACAGATCAGCATGCTCTTTTCTTTATTTGGGTCTATTAGGTTTTGTGTTTCGATAGCACAATCTTTTCCCGTAACGTAGGCTTCATCGTTCTGGATGCCCAGCATGCTAAAGGTTATATTAAGGTAAGGGAGCCGGTTGTTGTACCAAGGACTAGTTGTTGTACCACCCTAGGTTTTTCTCATTTTCCACACGAAAACGATTTGTTTTTGGTCAGATTTAGGGCCCATAAGGGCTGGCCTACCATTGGGATATGCTTGGATGTACCCTAATCCCATTGCCTAACACAAGTTTGGGTCAGTAGAGGTCTTATGGGGCCTCAAGAAGAATTTTCCCTTCTTTTGCGCTCACTAAGAAATATGTCAAAAGTTGGTTGTTTGCATGGAAATGAGGCCCGGTGGCCCCGTGAGACTCTTATCCGTAGTGCAAAAAGTTTTGCATCACCTATTTGTATCCCATGGCCCAGGAAAAACCATGCTTCTTTGCATAGCAACCTGAGTTTACACCCTGAACAACAGTTTTTCATGATCCACAACATCTTCAAAAAAATTTCAAAAAACATTTACAAAATTTTTTTTCAGCTACAGGGGAGGGAAAAACTCCAAATGAAGCTAAAATCAGAATTGGGCGTTGCGAAACAACTTTTTGTATCTAAATTCAGAAAAATGCATGTGGTTTTTGTATCAAAAACCAGAAACATGCCCACCGAAGCCGTCGCCGCCACTGCCGCATCGGCGATTTTCCGACTTTTGATTTCGACGTTTTCTCCAAACTTTTAAAGAGTTGTAAGCTGAAACTCTTAGGATCATTCAGTTGCGATGATATCCAACTATCTGTCCTCTTAGTTTCTGTTTCGGTGTGATTTTTTCGTTCCGATCCGGCACTAAAAAAATCCCACCGGAGCAGAAACTGAAATGATTAACAGGTAGGTTTCGTCAACAATTAACAATCTGCAAGATTTCAGCTTCTAGATCCTCAAGAAGTTTGAGAAATCGTCCAAAAAAAGTTCCCCGATGGCGGCGATGCGGCAGTGCCGGCGGGAGCGCAAAATACGAATACGGCAAAGTCCGAAAAGCCCAGGCGCCAAACAGTGTAGAAATACGAAAAGGGTACTTATGAATTTCGAGTTTTTCGGAATTTTACCCTTTCGACTTTTTACCCCCCCTTGTACATCGTTCCTTGGCACATTCCTTTCCACAGTGCTTGTATTTGCCTTTGCCAACAGCCACACAGCCCACAGCCTACAGCCTACAGCCAACAATTACATATTTTGATTCTTGGTGTTTTTGACAAGGAGGAGGGCCGCGTTGAAAAACACTTTCCAACCACATATGCACTACTTTCATGGCCAATGAACAAATCAAAGTCATTACCCACCTACTCATTGATGGACACCAATTCAGGCGCTGACTCAGGCGCACGCTGCAGGGCTGGCGGAGCATTATTATTAAGCCTTTGCCGCTTTAGAGCTGGAGGTTTTGGGGCAAAGTGGGTGCACGTTTTGCTGCAAGTTTTGCTGCACCTTTGTCACCACGCAACAGAGGGTCACCAAGTCTTCTTGCCCGTCTCTTTGGTGCAGGTTTTGCTGCAAGACATGCGAAGGATACCTGTAGCGCTCCATCATTCTGGCCAGCGCGTTCTTGTGCACACGTAGTTCTTTCGCATCTTGTCGTCCGCGCTTGAGCTTGGCCAAACATTCACACACGACGCGGAGCTTGTGTCTCGGCTTGTCTGGGATAGGGAAGAAGTATATAGGCAAGGAGGGAGGTTTCGGTGCCAGTGTCGGCCTTTTGTGCTGCTGCTAGCCTTTTTTGGGCGGGTTCACGACCTCCTTCAACCAGGCATTGGCTCTCCGTTGGATTGACGCATCTGAAATACCAAATCCCAACAATAAAGAAATTGTGTTCTACATGTTCCAAAATTTTACAATTTCACCGTAAAATACCTTTGTTTTTCTGCCTACAAGATGGCACAGGAAGTAGCGCGGCCCAAATTCCGCGGCGCGTATGCAAGCAAGTCCACGAACGATTTCTGCAGGCAGAATCCAAATTTCAATAATGGGCCTGAAACCATTAAAAACTTTAACATTTCACCTCAAACATTACCCATTTACAATCATCAGCATCAATGGCAGCTGGCAGTTTCAATTTTATAGGTTTGGTAAACTAAATGGCTCTCCTACCTTATTTGGTTCAATTCTTGGCCCTTGGTGCTTCCTCTGGAGGTGCGTAGCCCCCATGAGAGCCACATATAACTTTTTTGTGTATGGGACCCTTACCCGCGGCTGTCCGTCAATGAACCTCGCATGGTGAGCATGTTGTTGGTTATTCTAGGCGGGAAACCACCATGTGCAAAGAAAAAAGACTCTGTACAGCATTAACGTGGGGTTCAACCTCTGCTTTTTGGTTTAACCACATGGTTGCCTGTTCATGGCTCATAAGTGAAAATTTTCGTGATGATAAAATAAAGAGCACATAAACAGACCCTAGAGTCACAACACAAAATAGGGTACAAAAGACGATTGTATCTATAGACCTTACGGAATCATGCACCAAACAATATCAAGTCCTGGGTACCAAGACACCACTCCAACCGCTGCGTGCGACTCATGTTTAATGCCATTGTGAAAGCGGAAAAAAGTCAAATAAACGGCCAAATGTTGTTCACATACTTCAGCGCATAGCATCTGTTGCCTTCATCATGTGTAACGAGGTGCGTGCACAGCAAAATGCAAAGATTGTGATCGTGCGCACAAGGCCACCTTGACATGAAAAATGAATGAGAAAGAGAATATAGAATGTTGTATTGTAAACTTTTTTTTTGATATATATCAACATGATGAAATTATGTAATGAGAAGCTATTTTGGATTTGCCTGTCAATAGATTTTGTGCGAGCTTTTCAAAACAGAACGTACTATTGGACAATAATTCTATTCCAAGCCTTTTGATCGAAAACTATCAGTGCTACAGGGTGCTATATTCAGGACACTTTTGGAGATTCCTATAGAGTCATAAACATAACATGACATGTACGGCAGCCACAGACGCCACCCGTTCGCACATTCCCTTGGTTGTTTTACATGATGGCTGCCTTTGGCGGGAAGGGGAGCTCTCCACCATCGCTTCCACTGGCGTCCCGCCTCGCCGCTGAGAACTTCACCCAGGTTCCCTTGGGGCTTGACCAGTGGTAGGTTTCTTTTAGGTGCAGCCCTCACGGGCGCCCCTTCTAGTCCCCTCTCGGAGGTTCCTCCGGTCTACCCCCCCCCCCCCCCCGGCACAGCCTTTCGGTTACTTGTAGGCGGTCTTCCTGTGAATAGCTTCGCCGACAACGAAGCATTTCTATCAACCACATTCCACCGCTCCCCATCCCTAACGGGTGGGAGTACCCACCCGGTTCCCAGATGCACTTGGTTATCGTCCATCCGCGGCTGGAGGCCGGGGGGTGACCGTTTTCCACATTCACCGTGTTCGGCTGACACCTAAACCCACGCGTACTCGGGCCATTGACCCGGGGGCCTCAGGGTCAACCCTCACCCCGGCGGACGCCTCACGGTGTCCAGTGTATTATCGCGGCTTCACGTGGTCAGGCTCCCCATGGTTGGCCTCTCGATAGCGACCGGTTGTACGGTCCCATGGAGATGTTTCTTTGCGTCTTTCGGCCTCCATCACACTCGTCCCGCGGTCGCTGTCCCCTCGTCCCTTTGTGTAAGCCATTGCCACCTAACCCCGATCCCTTGGTGTTGGAGACGCCACCACGCAGTTCTCCTTCCTCTGCGTCCTACTGTACTTGGCGGCCACCGGCATGTCCGCGGTGCTGTCTTCGGCCACTACCTATCCTAAGTCGCCCGCGCCTTGTATGTTCCATTCGTCTTCCTATAGAGTCCTATAGATTCCTATAGATTCATAAAGGTCAAAAATGGCGATGGTGCCTGAGGCAATGGAGAGTGTGACGAAGGCTAAAACCAGTTGGTGTGAGAGTCTGATGCTCCGCTGCTGCCTATGTTGAAATATGATGAATTGGTACACATTGAATCCTTGGATAATCTCTTGCAGCCATAGCCGGTGATGCCGTCCGCTCACTAACCTAGTCAGCTCACCCCGGGACAGGGGTGGTACCTTCAAAAACTAGAGTTGCCGAATATAGGTCTCTAGCCGCCGAATCTCCGCCTGCTCTGAGATCTTGTTGCTGCTGCGGCTGTTCGTCAGCCATGATGCCCGTGTCCGTTGTGTGCAAAAAATTGTAGGCGGTATGGGCAGCATTGTGGCGCCACCGCTCCCACCTGGCTTCCTTGGGGGTCTTGATGTGATCCAACTCCATGTCTTCGTGAGTGACCACATACCAAGCAGCCGGTTTCCCGCCCCCGCAGCGTCTTCCCATCTTACAGTCACTTGATGAACACACAAACATAAGAGTTGACCTGTGAAGCTGCTCACAAAAATGGCATCAGCTGTCACAGGGGACGCAGCGCAAAGGAAAATGGACGGCCAGTCCAGCCACCGCCACATATCTGTACCAACCCCCCTGAAAAAAACCCCTTGGTTTTTATGGAGAACTTCGGGTACGAAGCATCAGCATCTAAGCTTCTTTTTTCTGTTTACTGTTTACGTTTTGTTTTGTTCATTGTTAAGAGTTTTAAAGTTCCATGACAACCATAGTCCTCCAGTGCGGGGAAACATGCGTAGGCTGGGGCACTGAAATATCAACTCATGCAGGTTTGTGCATCTCTCCACCTGACCGCAAACCTTCCCTCTTCGGAACAACATTATGTTTGCTACTTGTAATGCTGGTTCCACTTCCAGTTCCACTTGCATCAATCCGCCACCAGTTTTTGCACCATGACTCCAAGCCATCAGGGTCTCCGCCCCCATTGCACTTCTTACAACAATGGCTGCTGTACAATTTAATTGGAACCGATTGATCTGTTTCCTTCTTCTTGACTTGACCTGAGACAGCACACAAACCCTAATTTGATGAATGATTGAATGCATTAAACTGACAACCCTGCTTTCCTGTAAAATAGTCAGATCCATCTAACCCCAGCCCTTGGTGTGGGACCTAGTGATGGGATTCATGGTACAGAGAGGCCCAAGTGAAAAGCCACCACACCATCTTGCAGCATAGCAATCATCCACTCAACCTCATGCAAGTCTTCATGCAGGATATCATGACATGCAAAGCCGAGCAGGCACAAATGCATATCACAAAAAACTGCAACACATCACAGATTGCAAATCTGCTGGAGCAGTTTGACACATTACCCCTGCATCAAAACCAACAAACACACATCATCCCTGCAACTAAATACAGGCCACCGTAGATGATTTGTCTTTTTGTTCTATGGGTCGGCCAGAATGTATGACCACAATCTGCAGTTCGTCGCAACGGTTGGTGGAACTGGGCGCCATTGCAAATGCATCACAACAACTCGACATTTCCCCAATCCCTTAGCCTGAAACCTCGGTTCTGAAAGCTGGTAGCTAATTAATGAGGTCCCAAAAAAATACCGTCCCAACAGACGTGTTCGTTGGCATGCGTTGGACATGGGGGCCGCCCTCTGCCAAGAATTTGTCTATCAGAGTGTGGCAGAGAAATCAACAATCCAATGCCTTGAATAATAACATAAATTCAATACAATTTATAATGATACTGCAAAATCAGTGTAGAATAAGGGACCTGCACAACAATCGAGACGGCATTGAACACAGACAACAGATATTGCAGAAATTCGCTGACAACTGCCATCCTTTGTTGTTGTGTCAACGGACACAACAAGATTCCTGATTGTGTCATTCGTACTGTGTACTGTGGTCTGCTCACATAAAGAAACGAATAAATTGGGGGGAAATTCGCAAAGATTGTACAGACAAATTGCATGGTACAGAGAACCCAAAATGTGATATTTCCGGGGGCCCACCTATCAGAACCCGCTTTCACATGGGGATGCATTGTGCCGTACCAAATGAGCCAGCACAGATCAGTGTGGTTGAAATTGGATGCTGCTTGCCTACCTGTGGGCAATGATGCATCAGGGAGGCAGTGGTCATGCACCAGGAAGGGCAAATGGTTTGGGCTGATGCCCAGAACATGTATCGATTGTTGAACAAGGACTGGGTGCCGCTGGCTCGACTCAGAGCTTCGGCTGTGGCACCCAGAATTTAGGGTGGCTTGGTCCCCGTGTAGCAGCAACCCATGATCAATTTCGAGTTCGTAGACACGGATTTCCCAGGCTTGACACCGACGGTGACGCTGCCGGTACCAGCCCTGGGGATGTCGTACACCAAATCTGAGGGGCTCACAGACTCCACATAGCACTGGTCGGCATTGTAGGTCTTCCATGTGTCCGTAGTGAACGTCTTGGGGGACGTGATGTTGCCGACTTTGAAGGTGTCAAAGCCTCCTGTAGTGCAGCACGGGCAGTACAGCACGACTTCAGGCGACCCCAGTTCGGTGGTCTGCGACTCCATGTCTGTTTCCACGTCGAACAGCGTTTCGGCGGTGGGACTGTAGCTGTTGTATGTGGCAGACGTCGCCACATAACCAGACACTTGTGCCTCCGCCTGCGCCGCGGTTGGGGTGAGGGTGCTGGCATCAGCCAGCTCACCAGTGGTGGTCTGGGTCACGTAAATCTTGTCATCTCCCATGGTCAGTGCCTGTGCATGGGGGCAACAATCATGCGAGCTGCATCATGGAGGGTACCCAGACTGACCCTGACGCCAATCCCCCCCCTCCGCCCTCTCAATGGGCATGAAAGAACAGCCAAACTGGAGCGTGAAAGCTCCGAGGATCGGTATCAGCCAGTGCTGCTGCGCCAGCCACGCGGGCGATGGGTGCTGCGGCGGCCGTGTGCCCCCCCCCCCCCCCGATCCAGCCGCGGCGGGGGCCAGGACTGCGGGGCCTGACGCCGCAAGAGAGCCCTTTCGTGCGTGGCTGGGCCGCGCGCGCCCGGCATCGGAGCCCCCCCGCAGCCCCCTCGGGGCTCGGCCCGCAATGCAACAGCGCACTTCGGCGCCCAGGGTGCTGGGGAAGCGGTCCCTGGAGCGGCCGGCGCGCGGCGGCCTGCCATCCCGAGGGCGAGCACCCACGAATGCGAGCGACGCGCGCGCGCGCAACAAGCCACGACCGCCGAGGGGGTGGATTCCCCACCACCCGCCCCGGGCGGGGGGGCTCCTCGCCGGCCTGGCGGAGAGTCCGGCGGCGAGGGGATATCCAGAGGGGGGGTCGGGGCGGCGCTGCGCCATCGGTCGCCGGGGAAAGGGGGGGGGGGGGCGGGGCAGGGTCTTCTGGAGGGCGACGCAGAGAGGAGGGCAGCCGGCGCGGCTCCATGGGAGGGCGAGCACGGAAGGGACCGAGTCCCTCTCGGCCGCCGTACTCCGTAGGATGGGGGCCTGTGTGGGGGGAGGGGGCCCCTGAACTCTGATTGGCCCCCTCCCTCCGCTCCTCTACCTCTGTACATAGGCCTATGGACGTTATAAGGAGTCGTACCCCCGCCCCCCCCAAGTCCTTCAGGCGGCTCAGACGACCCCGCCCCCGCGACGCGCACACCGATCTTCGAGTGAAGTAACAGGGGGTACCAGAAGTTGTTGCTAATTTGAATGAAGTTTTGGATGAAAAGTAATTCTTGTTCATTCGTCCATCAAATTCCAAAAATTGAAAAAACTTGTCAGAGGCCCCCTTTCCGGCACCCCATCCTCCGGTCAGCACAACATTTTGGAAATGCACTTATGTTTGTTAGCAGAAAAGCTGCAGTGGGTTCATAAACAAGACGATTGCACCAGGGCCACGGTGGATTTTGGAATCAGTTTTCAAAAAAGGAGCACACCATTTTGGAAATGCATTTTTCTTTGTTAGCATAGAAGCGGAAATGAGCCGACTCACATCAGTTCACATTGCATCACATCCCCACTTTCTGCGGTGGGCTCTGCGCACGAAGGGGGGGGGGGGCACCTCCAGCGTCTGGAGGTTCACGAAGGCGTACTGCGTGCCGCTCAAGTAGATGTACCACGTGGCGTTCGCGTTCTCGCTGGCGGCCAGGCTCCGCACCGTCAGGTGCCCGGGGCCGCCGCTGCTCAGGTACAGCCCGGGGGTGTCCACGCTCTCCAGCGTGTAGCCGTCGTTGTACTGCGCCAGCGTCCACAGCGTCGTGTTGGCCACCGACAGCTCGGTCTCGTACTGGGCCTGCGCCTCCGCCGTGCGCGTGACCAGCAGGTCCACGTTCCCGTACTCGCCCATGGGGTAGGAGTGCTTCTTACCGAGATTGGCCAGCAGCTGCGCCCCGGTGTACGTGCCGGACGAGGCCACGGAGTCGCGGCCGTACGTCTCCCAGAGCTCGAACACGTACCGCGCGTCGGGGACGATGTTCCAGACGATGCTCAGGTTGGGCCAGGCGGCGTCGTGGTAGCGCCGCGCCTTGGGGCTCTTCAAATAGCTGGAGGAGTCGTCCTTGGGGTAGATGTTGACGTAGTACTGGGTGTTGTTCGTGACGTTGGAGGTGCCTGTCATCTGCACTTTGCACGACTGTGGAGGTTGGTGCGGATGGGGTTGGGGAGGGTGGGCAGGCTAACATGAGAAGACAGGGGGGGGAAGGGGGGGTGGGGGGTCTGCAACCCAAAGATTTGTGTACCAAAAATGGCCCAATCAGATTTTCCCTATTGTAAATTCATTTTTTCCCACGCACTCAGACATCCCATGCAGACAATCTACAGTAGCTGTACTAACAATACACTCACGTACATACATTTGTCTGTGTATTATCAAAATGAGGAACACGTTGGCAGGGGGGGGGGGGGGGCTGAGACCCGCCCCCGGTGTAATAGCTAAGGAAAAGTCCGAAATTCCAAATTAATATGGTCCCTACGCCTACTGTAGCTTGGACAAGGCCGTAGCTTGCACATACCACATGCATGGGGAGCTGGTGCAAGAAAGGGGGAATATAATGCACAAATACCCCCAAAATCAGAGCTATGTGGTTCAAGTGGGCAAACACTCACAACAAATGTGTACATGACCCTATGTAACTGGCAAATTTGTCACCAAACCCATGTCTTATGTGGCCGCACTACATGTGTACCAAATGAAATTGGGTACCAAATTAATACAGTCCCTATGCCCGCTGTAGCTTGGACAAGGGCGTAGCTATTACAGGGGGGGGGGGGTACTTGAGGTGAGGTCTGCGAAGGTGTAGGGGGAACCTTTGGTAGACGTACCTTGTTTCATACGGCCACCTCCCAAGAGCGACTGGATTGCACTCACTCAAAGGCGCATAAATTCAAAAAGGAGTGGGACGGAATGGCAATGCACGATGGCACGAGGAAATGCAACGCACTGACAGAGCTGCGTTTCGGCCTTTCAGGGCCCTGTCCGCAGACAAGATGGCATCGGGAAGGTGTGGCGGGTGACCACAGCCATCCACGTCCTTTCCTGAGGTAGAAGACACCCTGCGTTACCGGCGTGGCTGTAAGGGGCTTCCAAAGCCGCTTGCCGGGCGGGAGAGACTCCCGGGGGGTGAGGCCTACGGAGGGCGAGCTCAGCACATTGGCATGGGCCCAACCATTATTCACGCTGCAGCAGTTCTGGCGTCCAAAGGGATATGCCATGAACAGTCTGGACGAAGTACAATGCATCCATCCGCAACAAAATGCATCCACATCCGGAAAGATGATGGAATGTTTCGGCATCCAAATTGGCATTTGGGGGGGGGGGGATGAGCAGGGTGTGGGTGTGGGAGTGGATGTGAGTGCGGGTGTGGATGTTGAGCATGGGGGAGCGTGCAAGTGTGGGTCCAGGTGTGGGTGTGGGGACGGGAGTGGGGATGGGTCTGGGCGTATTTGGGGGGAAAGGGCGGGTGGGGGACTGCGCTATGGGCAGGGACGTATTGGAAGAGAGGAGGCGGGGGGGGGGGGGTTGGCCGGACACCCCCTCCTCCCATGGTCACCCGCACCCCGGCGCCTTCGCCTTTTTTGTAAGCTCGAATCCTCTTGCGCCAAAGGCGCGGAAGGAAACTTTGCCTCCAACAGTGGAAGGGGAGGAGGGGGGGAGGTTTGGTTTGGTTTGGTCGGCACCCGACCCGTGCCCCCACCGTCTCAAGGTGTCTGAAGGCCTAAGGCATGGGATGCAAAGAAGCTCCATCCCCGGATACCTCTCTCCCCTGGTGAGGCACACGGGGTCTGACCATGCCGCGATTCGCTCCCCCAGGGTTTGGTACGCTCCGGAAATCGATCCAGCAATCTCTCGCTTGCTCTTCAGCTGTGGAAGGGGGGGGGGTCTGAGGGGGAGCGGGGGGGGATCAATGGTCGATCGACTGAATGCCCCCGCCATAGACACTTTCAGCCATTAGTTCGGTGGTTCTTGCACAGCAGGTTAGGGGGAGCGTTACGGGGAGGGTTAGGGGGGGGTCAGCGGGGGAGACCCCCTCCTCCGGTGGTTGTCAGCCGTTCTCATACATCCCTGGGTATGGGGGCGCACACCTGGCCCTCCGCCATGTTGCTCGTGAAGCAGCCCTCCCGGAAGAACGCCACCGCCCCGGGCTCCGACGAGTGCGGGATGGACAGATAGTACCGCCCGCTCTGGTCCGGGATCTGCACGACGCCCAGCAGCGCGTCCCCGGCGGAGGAGGAGGCCATGGAGCCGGCCGACGACCCGGTGCCGAAGACGACGGCGTACTCGGGGGTCGTCATGAGCTCGTTCAGCTTCTTGCGGGCGCTCTCCGGGAACAGCGGCGAGGACGTGAGGTCGATCATCTCGTCGAAGGTGATGATGCCCCAGTTCTCGGGGTAGGCCACGGTGGGCGTCCACGTGGCGACGTTCCCGGACAGGAGCGAGTTGCCCCCGATCGTGTTCCACGAGGCCTTGGAGCTGGCGTCCGAGTCCGCGGCGGCCGCGGAGTTGGTGCTGCCGCTGTCGGTGCTGGCCCCCGCCGAGACGAGCCCCCACCCGCCGCCCACGGAGGTGGAGGTGGAGCTGTTGGAGGCGGAGCTGCGGGATGAGGCGGAGGTGGCGGACTCCTGGATGTTGTACATCTTGCCTCCGAGCGTCACTTTCGAGGGTACGACCTGCGCAACGTGCCCACCCTTGACCCGCTGTGGCTCCAACAACAACGTGACATTGGGGTGGTTTGTGTGGGGGGGGGGGGAGAGGGGGGGTAGGCTAACATGAGAAGAGATGAGGGGGAGGTGGATCAGGGACCCAAAAATTCGTGGATCAAGAACGGCCCGATTAGATTTTCCCAACGGTGAATTCCGTTTTCCCCCACGATGGTCACTTTGGTCTGCAGGGGGGGGGGGGGGGGGTTGTCCAGGGGGCTCCTCCTACGGTTGTCAGCCGGTCTAATGTTGGCCTTGCCGGGGGGAGGGGGGGGGGGGGGGCGTTGGAGCCCGTTTTTTGACCCCCTTTCAGGGCTCCCGTGACACCCACAATGTGCTGATCCTTTTGAGTTGTGTGTCAATGGGGGATTGTTCTTTGGAAAGAGTGCCTTCTGGGTTGCTTTGCGCCGGTGGTGAGCCACCGACAGTGTTAAGACGAGCTTCTTTGGCGTGGCCTGTCACGAGAGCCCCTTTCCCAAGCCCCCCCCCCCCCCTCGCAACCTTTCTTTTCATGCTCCCTCGGGTGTGTCCACTGCAGGGATTCCCTCGGAGGCACGTGTTCCTCCCTTGTTTGTTTGTCAAGGGAAAAACTATACACGTGGCGATTGGTTTATGCCTTTGACCACTGAACTAAGCATCCCCCCACGCAGGTTGGTTAACCGACGCAGGTGCAGGTCCCCCCCCCGGGCTGCCGCTAAGGTTCCCCCGAAGGTTCCCCCAGAACAATGGGAAACCAGGAAGAATGGGGGAAAGGGGGGAGAATTGGGGGGGCAGGGGGACGGGGGGAGAATTGGGGGGGGGGGGAGGGGGACGGGGGGAAATGGTTTGGTTTGGTTTGGTTTGGTTTGGCAAGCACCCGGCCCATGGCTCTGTCTGCCCCCTGGACGCAAGGCCTAAGGCATGGGGCGCGGATTGCGCAACGCATTGACATCGGGCCGGCACACCCTGGGCACCCCTGCGGTCAGCCCTGGATATCGCCAGCCGCAAACCTTGTCAACTGTCCTCCATGAACGCCCTCACGATGCCGGCCCACCTCCGGAACTTTACCCCCTGGGGGCATGTATACATGATCGTGCGGCACTGCTGCCCATTCGTGGGTACCTTCCCCATCGGCCGCTATACACGTCTTGCTGCGTGGTACTCCACTCAGCACCCGTAGCGTCGCTCCCCCATGCAGCCTCCATGGTGGTACCACCTTCGCCAGCGCCCGCCTCCACTTGGGCCGCTGGCATGGGCATCTGTACCGGGTCGTCACCTCTTCATGGTGCTCGCACCTTGGGCACTCCTTCAGCAGAGGGTGCCACATGCCCAAGTGCAGGGGTATCAACGTGATGCCCACCTCCGGCTCATCCTGTAGGAGTCGTCGCATGCGTGGGTGGATGGACCGCGAGGGCCTCCACTGGTCTGGCTCATGGATGGGCCACTCCAGACGCTCCGTCGGACCCTCCGTGGGGCGTACGCCGTACGTCGGTGGCACCGGGAGGGGCACTGCCAGCCTGTCGCCACGCGCGCTGCGTGCTACTGCTTCCGTCGCCTGGGCATCTGCCAGGATGTTGCCGATGACCCGTACTGCCCTGTCCGTCACCGCACGCGCACTTTCGACCTCTCTCGTTTGGCACGGCGCCTCAGTGCTCTGTCTCCGGGCGGCCTGTTCAGACCCCGCCCACACCCTGGCTCCCTGGCGTCTCCGTTCGGACTGGCCATGGGCGACACCGCCTGTGCCCTCCGCCCCTCTGATCAGCCGCTGGTTGCTCCGCTCTCTGTCCCCTTGGTCCTTTCGGCCTACTCTTTTGGGCCCCGCCCGGACGCCCAATACCTAGGCCCATTAGTCTGCGGCAAGCCGCAAGCTGCAAGCTCCAACAGGTGGGTGCCCAAATGGGTCAACAGGGTCCAGTAGGGGCAAAAAGATGACTTTTCTCAAAAATGATCCTACACCATGTGCAACGCTAAAACAAGTGTTTTTGGACTGTTTTGAGCTTGTGGTGGCCCATTTTGGTCCTATGAAAATCCCAAGATGCCTTAAAAATGGGCTGTTTTGGGACCAAAAATGGGTCAAAATGGGTCAAAAACGCATTTTTGCAAACCTCATCCTAGACCTTTTGGGGTGCACGAACGGGTGAAATGAGCTCGTTTTGAGCCCATTTTGGGGGCATTTTGGCCACTCAGAAGTCCAAAAAGCCTTGAAAGTGGGCCTCGTGGTGATGGGGTTCGCTTGCAAGCTGATTTCACTTTGTCAAGAGCCATCAATGTGTGAATCATTGTTGATGTCCCTCACCATTCATAGCTGATGTTCCCCCCCCCACTAGCTCGGTCCCAATATTCAGTCTTGATTAGGGTTAGGGACACCGAGCTGGTGGAACCAGTCTTGGTTTTATCACCCTTTTTAGTGTCTAGGGTGGACCTACCAGGTTCAGCAGCAGCGGCAGCAAGCAAGCAAGCAGCAAGCAAGCAGCACGCGCAAAATGGGAAAAAATCAGACTTCCGTCGTGGTGCTTCAGATTCGGGTGAAATTTTGGTGGATGATACCTATGGGTGTGAGGGACAACCACACAAAGTTTGAGCAAGAAACTCAACGGTGGCGGCCAGGAACGGGATTCGCAAGTGGTGGACCTCAATTTCAAAAACTGCATTTTAAGGCCAAAAACAGCCATTCTTGGGCCAAAAAAGCCCTGGAGCACATTCAAAACGGCCAAACCAAGGGAAACGGTGGGTACACTCCACGTGCAGCTTGACCTCCCGGTGTCAACGAGCTCTTTGCGGCCCTCTAACTCCATGATATGTCCCGGAAACGGCCCAAAAAGGCCCCCAGAAGCTCCGAATGCCGATAGCCACAAACCAAGAATAGGCCATATCTTTGGCTACATGGCTCAAAATGCGATTCCGAGGGCACCTACTCCACCCGCAACCCCCCACGTTTTGTGGTTTCCACCCCTCAGAATTGCCCAAACGGACGCCTACACCCCAATACCTAGGCCCACTAGGCTGCGGCAAGCTGCAAGTTGCAAGCTCCAACAGGTGGGTGCCCAAATGGTCAACTGGGTCCAGTAGGGGCAAAAAGATGACTTTTCTCAAAAATGATCCTACACCATGTGCAACGCTAAAACAAGTGTTTTTGGACCGTTTTGAGCTTGTGGTGGCCCATTTTGGTCCTCCAAAAATCCCAAAATGCCTTAAAAATGGGCGGTTTTGGGACCAAAAAATGGGTCAAAAATGGGTCAAAAACGCATTTTTCCAAACCTCATCCGAGACCATTTGGGGTCCACCAATGGGCGAAATGAGCTCGTTTTGAGCCCATTTTGGGGGCATTTTGGCCACTCAGAAGTCCAAAAAGCCTTGAAAGTGGGCCTCGTGGTGATGGGGTTCGCTTGCAAGCTGATTTCACTTTGCCAAGAGCCATCAATGTGTGAATCATTCTTGATGTCCCTCACCAGTCATATCTAATGTTCCCTCCCCCACCGGCTCGGTCCCAATATTCAGTCTTGATTCAGTCCTGGGAGCTGCTGCCTGGCTGCATATATAGCCACCTGTGCCGGCCGGCCACGGTGCACCCGCTTTGCGGGCCGCACTCCGCGGCACTCCCCTTGTCGTGCTAAAAATTCTGTACTGAGACGGGGCACACAGTCCCTCGTCGCAGGTCAATGCACTGTCCCAAGTAGAGAGCCCAAAATGTGGTACCTAGGCATTCTCTGAGGGTGAGTTCATGTGGCCCGTTGAATGCTTGGGCATTTTCCACAAAGAGTAACCCATAATGATACCACCTGCCAGGCCCCTGCCCAGGCCCTCCACTGGTGGTAACAAGATGGGCACATGTCAATGGTTGGTCCTGTCCATCCTCTCTCCGCTGTCACCCTTGTATTATGTGCCGCCCTTACACCAGGTCCTCGTACCGCGGCGGCTCGAGCCTTGGCTGCTCCGGCCTTCTCGGGCTCCACGTCGGGGTCTGGGGCGCCGGGGGCGGGTGCACTTCCCCCACCGGGCTCCACTGCGGATGCGGCCCTCCTGGGTGCTGGGGGTGCAGGTGGGACCACGCCAAGCTCGCCCACCACATCTCTCCCGCGGGCGGCCACTGCCACTCCACCGGCGCCCTGGGCGCCACGTCTGGCCATTGCAGGGGCTGCACCCTGTCGACTGCCTCGGACCGTCGGTCTCGGCTATGACTGCTGTCGCGACTCCTGCTACGCTTCCTCTTCCGGTCTCGGTCCTCTCGCTGGCTTCTCTTCTCCCGGCTCCGTTCTCGGTCGCGCTCTCGGCTCTGTCCTCGACTCCGGTCTCGGCTCTTCTCGTGCCTGTCGTTCCTGTCCTTGTTCTTCCTGTCTCGTGACCTGGATCACCGGCACTTGTCCTTGTCCCGGCTCAATTGCCTCCTTGACTTGTCTCGGGACCTTCTGTTCTTGGGGCTGCGGCTCCTGCTGCTCCGACGACGTTGCTCAGGTTCCGGCAGGTTTTGTTCATACTCCCACGGCTTGCCGTACTTCTTGATGAACGCTGCCCTCGCAGGCGCTGCTTCCGCGCAAACTTTCGCGATGTGTACCACTTTGTCGCACCTCGTGCACCTTGTCCGTTGCCCCAAGGGGCCGACCGCTTGGCATGCTGACCACCGGTGATCCTCACCGCAACCGTAGCAGCCCACGAACCACCGCTTGCTGTCACCCTTCGTCTGGGCCGCATCCGTGCCACTCTTCGCAGTCGTGTCGCCTTCCTCGTCGTCCGTGTCACTATCTTCGCGCTCCCGCTTCTTCTTCTTGGGCTGGGCCTTGACCTCCTCTCGTCGGATCGTGATACTACGCCGGATGGCGTCTGCCGTCTTGCGTGCGCACACAATGGTGTGCCTTCCCTGAGCCGTCTCCGGCGGCGGCTCAAACGTGTCACCAAACGCCAGCTCGAGATACTTGTTGATGTCCACGGCCTGTACCCTCCGTGGGATTGTGGCTTCGACCGCGTCTTGGAGGCTCCGCTCTTACTCCCTCTCGCTGGACCCCCAGGTCTGCCCTGCAGGGCTGCCCGTATGGCCAGCAGGACTTCTGCCGACAGCGCCTCTTCCTCGTCGAGGACCACGTCTATCCAGTCATACCCCAGCTCAGCCGCCACTCGCAGGTCTGCCGGCGCTCCCGGGGTCGCCCTGATCGCTTGTCTTGCCCAACCCTGGGCTTCGGGGGGGGGGCTTCATGCTGTCCTCGGCGATGCAGCGCTGGAGCTTTGCCTCGGGGCGCTGCTTGCTCTGTGCTACCGCGGATTGTCGCGTATTTTCCGCCCTTAGTACTATCCACCCCGGTTACGTCGCGTGCGTCGCCGGGAGGAGCCTGCGCGCCGCCGCGGGGTCCATGACTTCCTCTTCTGGTGCCGCCTCGCTCTCCACAAGGTCCTCTCTTGTCCAGTCGAACGTGGGCTCTCCTTGGGACATCATATCCCTCCCATGCAGCCTCGCTGCAGCTGCGTGGATGGCGACCGGGATCATGGTTTTCCGGCCCTCCACCGACATGCCCCTGGTGGGGGGGTAGTGCCCCGACCCCTCCCACCAGGGGCTTCGTGTCCTCCCAGGTGGACGCACGCAGTTTTTTCTTGAACAAGTCGGCGTGGTTCGGCAGAGTGTTGGCCATATGGCCCCTCCCTTCGGCCCACCTTTGTGGGTCAGCATTCACATATTCTTGGACCTCCGCCCCGGCTTGCTTGGCCGCTCCCGTGTGGGCCCGCTCCATCCCCGGGATCATGCAGATGGCAGTCGTCTGGGCATCGGAGAGGGTCTTCATGGTGAGGGCCACCCACAGTACTTTGTCCTACATGAGGAACGACGCCAGTACGTCGGTTGCTGCGGCCCCCGAGGACAAGGTGACGTCCACATACACACCGCTCTCCCTCCACTTGGTCCCGGCTCTGTCCGTGGTGTTCGCGTCTTCCGCGTCAGGGACGGCGTATACATTGTCAATCCGCACCACATCCACGATTCCCACGTGCTTCCAACGCTCTCCTTGGGGGGAGCGTGGTCACATCCACGCATTGCCCATCCCGTACTGCCCCAGCATCATATTGCGGATTTGGGGTTGCGCCATGGTGTCTCTGTGTCTCTGTGTGGCAGGGGTGCACTGGATTGTGGGCTGCTCTCTCCCTTGGCCCACCCTGAGGCTCTCGCGCCTTGCCTTCGCAACTGCTCTCGCAGCGCCGCCCCTACCTATCAGAGGGCATACTGTTCGACTCCATACACCGGGCTCTCGCACCCCTCTTTCATGCCCCTCGGTCGTGCCACCACTCTGAGTCTACTCTGCCTCTCTACGGCCCATTTTTTGCAGCGCCAGCTTCTCTGCCGGGCGCTCATGTAGATTCGCCGGTCCTTCAGCCTACCCCCAGATCGCAGTGCCGGCTCTCCACGTAGGCATCAGGGGTCACCGGCTTAGTATCGCTCTGATCGCCGGTTCGCCTGTCGCTGCTTCTCCACAGGCGCTACAGCCTCCTCACGAGTCATCCCCGGGATTCGCTCAGCTGGATTCCGGCTCCTCTTGTCCTCCTGTCCTCGGTCGCCGGCCGTCGATGCTCCTGGAGAGCAGGCAGACAGGTGGAGGGCCACCCCTGACTTGTGGACCTTGAACCGGGGCCCCATTACGGGGACACCCGATGTAATTCTCTGTTACACACAGTGTGGGATGGGGTAGGCCTCTCTCCTTGGCCCTCTGCCCTCACCCTCTCACACAGGGCTATGCAAACAGCTCTGCGGCCCGCCTGCCACCATCCTTAGGGTTACTATACTGGTGCCAGGTCACCAGACGGGGGGAAATGGGGGTAATGGGGGGGCACGGGGGGAGTTGGCCATCTGTTTGGAGAGCCAACCAACAGAAACCCATTTCCGCTCATCACCCCTGATGACATTGATGGGGATGTAATGCAAACCCTCAAAGGTGTGAACATTATCCATGGCACAACGATTGATGATGGACGAACAAGGGGTGAAGGAGGCAACTGCACAACCATGGAAGAGCGCTTTTCTCATCAACCAAAGCTCAATTTTCCGAATTACACAAAGATTGTCTCTTCCTTTGCGTGGGTCCCCCCCATTTCCCCCCATTTTCCCCCATTTCCCCGCATTCTTCCTTCCCTCGAAGGCCCATTAGTGACCCTCCTCCCCCAATCTGCCCCAGTTCAAATCCTTCGAAGCACAAACCTTTGAGCCCCCCTCCCCAACAAAAATGTGACATTCAGTTTGAGGGGGTAGAGGGCTCAAAATCAAAAAATCCATTGGGTGATCGTTTTGTCGGACAAAATAATGATTTTACAAGGGATTAGACATCCAATATCATCCCCTGGGGTATGCTACGCGAACGACCCCCCCCAAAAGGGGGTGTATGGCATCCGCACCTGGGGTTGATCCGACAACTCGGGTGTGTCCACTGCAGCGATGCAGCACTTGCATTCCGGGGGGGGGGGGGGGCCACAGGGCTACAGAGGCAGGGTTTGACGGTTGCGTCCAGACCATACAATCCGCTCCCTCGTTTTTGGACAAAGTGGTGCCGGTTTCAATGTTCTGAACAACGACTGCCCCGAATGAATCAGGCCACCTCCCTCGCCCCAACCCCCACACATAAGCCCCCCACCACAAGACACACCGCAATCAGCCCCTTTCTGCAGACACACCCTTGCCCCTCCCTTCCCTACACACAAAGTCTCCACCCGGCAACTTCGAGGTGATTTCCTTGGGGGAAAAATGACAGTCTGAACAGGGGGGCCGAATGTGAGAGGCCCATTTTAGGTACACAGACTTCTTTGGCCCTCATACACCCCCCCACCAATCCCCCTCCCCCGGCCTGTAACGCCCCGCACAACCCTGCTCCAGGTCCAGCAGACCAGTGTTATGATGATGAGGGCCGTGGGATTCAAATCGCGCCCGGCAGTTGCAATCGTGCTGTGCCAGGCCACTCCTCGTGTTCCTTCCCCGGTGCCCCCCCCCCCCCCCCAAAGAAGCACAAGGGACAGGAGCACCAGGGGAAGGGGGGATGGGTGGGACGGGGGAGGGAGACAGAGCTGCCACCCGCCCCCCACCCCCTGGGTGCACCAGCCGGCCCGGTGTCGATGCCGGCTGCTGCCCCGACCCCAGTGATGTATTAGAAGGGAGGGAGGGGGAAGGAGGGGGGGTCTGCAGGGGGGGGGAGGGGGGTTTGGCTGGGACCCCCCTCCTCCTTGAGTCCCCCTATGGTCCCCGCCGAAGGTGGGCCGAAAATTGTTAAGCTTACATCCTCTTGGATCCGAAGGCGCTCAAACAAAATTTTGGCTGTCAGCCTCAAACATTGGAAGGGGAGGAGGGGGGGGGTACACCCCCCTCCTCCTACGGCACGGCCGTTCTAATACATCACTGCCCGACCCCGAGCTCTCAGCGGGGAACGTGAGGGGCTGGCGACGCGCCGCCCCAAGACCGCAGGGCATACCAAACCAAACCAAACCAACACCCCCCCCCCCTCGTGGGTTCGAATCAGACACCTCTAGTTCAGGTGTCAGGTGCATGACAGCCGAGCTACACGACCTCACCATCCCCCCTTCAGACACCTGCCCATAATTGGAAAAGAACGTCTTCAGGGCTTTGCACTGGGCAGACGTTGAGCCCTTGTTCAGCGCCGCATTCAGGGCCGCCTCACACTCGGGGCTGAGCGTCAGGAAACTGTCCACCCAGATCTTGGCCCGCGGGTAATTGTAGGACGTGACGGAGTAGGAGGACGACGAGGAGCTGGAGGAGGTGCTGGAGGAGGACTTGGAGGTGTCCGCGGAGGCGGACACCCACGGACTACTGACGTGCGCGGACACGGAGGTGTATCCCTCGGCGCTCTCATACGCAGCGGCCTTGGAGGAGGCGCTGGAGGTTTCCTGAGGACAGGGGCAGGCACGGAGGATACACAGGGCCGTGTGAATGACGAGCGGCGTTCTGCATTTGCCCATGGCATGCGGAAAGCTATGAGGGTAGGTTTGCCTGGCGCGCCCGGCGCGCCCGGCATCCAAATCCATGGTCCAGCCATCGATCCCAATGCTCTACCCCCAAACATCACTCCCTCCTCCAGCCCACGCTGCCTAACCCCTGCCATCTCGAGGGCCCACGTGGAGGCGGAATGGCTACATCACCCCTGCCTTCTCGGGGGTCCCCAATACGGGGACAAAAAATGGGGAAAAAGGGAGACAACTGGGAAAATAGGGAAAGGTTTGCCCGGCGCGCCCGGCGCGCTAACATACTCCGTGTGCTTCCATGCGGTGACCGCTTGCAACTCTGCCTGGCATGCCCTGCCCCCTGGTAGCTTGGCAACAACACACCTGGTAACCCCCCCCCCCCTCACCATCTGCAACCCCCCCCCCGCGGGCGGCAGTAGACCTGGCCCACATCAGATGGCAGCCACATTGATTTGAGGGGGGCTTCCAGGGTGCCAGTATGATGCCACCTCTGTATTGACTTGGTTCAGGCCCAAGCGTGTTCTTGAGTCTGACAATGCCACTGAGCACCGCCCTGCCAAGAAACAGGCACAGGCCTCATTGATGCAGCTCTGGAAGAAGTGGCTGGTCCTTTTTTGCATTCAGTAGACATAGTGCGGAAGCTGCGAAGGTGAGCTCAGTCCGGTCATATGTTACGACACTGGCACACGGCCAGAATGATTTATTATCTGTAAAACAGGCCTACCCCTCACAAAGAGAGGCTCTGGAAGAAGTGGCTGGTTCATGCTGATTGGCAGCCCAATGATTGGGTGGCATTTGATCTGATATGCCTGTGTGCTCAAAAGGGGGGGCTAGAGGTCCCTGGACGGCATAGTTTGGCTGGTTTCCCTGGGTCTGCTTTCCCCTCAGACAGGCACAGTACAAAGCGAACAACCACATGAGTAGTTGCAGAACCCCAAGTACGCCCGTAGCTCAGAGACCGTTTTGGGATTTTCCCAGTGCTCAATCGCAGCCACCTTGCCAGGTATGGGCTTTCGTTGCCCGTTCCCGACTACGTGGCCAGCGAAGACCACCTCGCTTACCGCAATGGTGGCCTTGTCACTGCTGCCCGTGAGTTTGTGCCGAACCAGAAGGTCCAGCACTCGGGTGACGTCCCTCTCATGTGCCTCCAGGAGCTCCTCGTAGCTCATACTGGGGCCCCTGGAAGCGATGATCACGTCGTCCACGAAGGGGTCCGCACAGTCACGCACCGGCTCAAGCAGGTTCTCCAGCATCCGCTGAAAAGCCGCATTGCCGTTGGTAACGCCCATGGGCATCACCTTCCACTGGAGATGTTTAAGTGGGGTGCTCATGGCTGTGCAGGCACGGGACTCCTCGGCGAGAGGCATCTGATGATAACCATGTTTCAGGTCAATCACCGTGAAGATCCTCCGCTGGTGTTGTTTTTGCAGCATGTCCTCAATGAGGGGCAGCGTATAGCTGTCATGCTGCGTTTGGGCGTTTAGGCCGCGGTAGTCGACCACGAGCCGCCACTCACCGGCCACCTTCTTGGGGACGACGAAGCACGGAGAGGCCCATTCGGAGTGGCACGGCTCGAGGGAGCGTGTTGCACACTGTACAGTGTCACAAGACACGCAGCAATTGTGTACAGGATGGGTGCAGGGATGAGTATGTGTGGTTGGTGGGGCGCTGTCCAGGCGATTCTGGGATCGGCCCGGAGGTCTCTGTCATTCATCCACCACTCATGTGAGTCTGGCAGTGGTGCAGGTCTCTCCGTTCTCCCTCGCACGGAGTAGGCTGACGGTGCCGGGCGGTGCCGTGTGTCTCGGGGCTGTGGTGGGGGCCGTCGTGGCCTTGTCCTGGCTCCGAAATGGAAGTGCGCTGCCGGCCAACACGTGCTCCGGCACGGCCACGAAGCCGCGGGCGGGGGGCGGCACGAGGCCGTACTGGAGCTTCACGATGCCGCCCCGGATGTCCGCTACCCATGGGACGGCGCCGGCGGGCGGGTGCTCGGGCTTGGCATGCTATCGCGTCGGGCACCGGAACATTGTGCAGGGCAGACAGCGAAGTGCGTGGCACTGTGCAAGACAAAGGGGAATGGCGTGGCAAGGAAGCGGGTCTGCGACAGTTTGTGAGTCCAAGGCATGAACACCGTCAGAACCACCAACAAAGTTTGTTTGCTGCCGCAACAACACATTTGGCAAATCAATCTTGGGGTAGTCAATGCGTACCAGGCAGTCCCTCAGCCAAAAAACCCAATCAAGGAGGTTGATTTTTTGTTTGACCGGATGTTTTGCCAGATCATTTTCTTTGTTTTTTCGAACCCAAAAGAAGAATATTTAAGAAAACCGACATTTGAAGTTATTTTTCCTTTTTTGGACACAATGGTGTCCCGGAAAAGCACTCTTTTTGTACATTCCACTGACATAGATTGTTTCGTGGATCTGGTCAAACTTCGGATGAGACATAAGATTATCAGGATGTGTGGAAGGTGGTCGCCACATTCGCATGGTAATCCATGATCTAAAACACTGTTTTGTTTCACCGGATCTTTTTTTTTTTTGCATTCCGAAACTAGTGAGTTCCGCCAACAGGCAACAGTGTGCGTAGGCGCCATGGCCTAGGAGTATGTACAGTCAGAAAGGCTTAGCCACTGCAGTGGATACGGGTGAGGTATACCCCTGGGACTCAGGGAATCCAGCGGGGGCGCCTGCCCATTTAAAACTGCACATCATGTGCAGGAGGTGAGGCCTGCCACGACCCTGGGGTCAACACCTGAACTGAGTTGTTAGGACATAAGAATCACTGTGGTGATTGTTGAAACCCAACAATCACATTGGTGATTGCTGGGACTTATGAAAGTTTTTTTTTTGGTCCAGACCAAGATGAGCTGGCGGACCCTGTTCATCATATGGTACTCGAGACAACGTCTCGGAATCAAGGTTCAGAGCTGTCCGGTGCTACGATGATCCCACCAATGACTGTGGTTGGTGATTGCTGGGACTTAAGAATGATTGTGGTGATTGCTGGAACCTAGGAATCACTGTGGTGATTGTTGAGACCAAAGATCTGTGCAGTGATTGTTGAAACCTAAAAATCACTCTGGGACCATTGCCACGGTGGGTGCCCCAGAGAGGTGGCTGTCTATATGGAGTGATATCGCTCCATTTATTTGTTTAGTAGCATAACAGGATAACAGGGAGTGCTCGGACCAACCGCAGCGTGCCCTTGGCGCACCAGGGCGTGCTCCGGGCGCACAAGGGTGGGCCCCGGACCTACCGGTGCGTGCCTCGTGGGCACTCGTGGGCACTCGTGGGGCGTGATCCGGACCAAACGGGTCTGAGTGTCATCTAACTCGCACCATTCAAGCTGGTAGGAGCAGAATTTGCGGAATTTCTGGAGGCTGGTGGACAATTGTTGTCATTTCCGGGATTTCTACGTTTCACAGCCACATGCTATACGTCCCCACAATTCAGAAGAAGTGTGGAAACCATGCAGCAAACCATGCGCTTTTGTCTAGGCTTCAAAACGGTTCAGTTTCAAAACGGGAAGTAACAGCTTTGCTAAATTGAGTTGGCTGGTGTGCACATTGTACAAAAGCTGTAGAGAAAGTAGAGAGCAAGAACACCGCCAATGTAGGGGGATCCTACAGAAATCGGTAAGGCCGGTATCGAGGGCAAGATGTACATGTCCTTAAAATGGTCATCCTTTGCCCAAAATGAGGAGCTTCTGTAGGGGGAAAAATAACCTTTGACGAGAATAGCAGACTTCATGGGATTAACCTGAAGGCCGGAAAACTCCAAATTCTCATATAGAGCATATATGGCACACATCATCAAAGAGGTCTGTTCGGCATCGCCAGTGACGATGATGAAAGTCTTATCAATATACAACAGCACATGTACCGAAGGGCATGCCACTTGTATTTTTTTATAACAAGTGAAATGAATCACGCAAGCAAAGTTGGAGTGAACATGCCTATCTTACCCCTGAAGTGGGATGCCCCTAACAGTGAGGCCTTAGCCGTTTTTAGGCCGGCATGGGTCGTATGAAAAATCCTGATTTTGGGGTAATCTCCCAAGACTGTTGGGTTGCCTTGGGCCAAGCATGGGTCATCATATGGTAACAACGCGAGCAAGTAAACCCAAGGGGAGCTATGAAGCACCAATTAGGCCCGGCTATTGGGGCCCATGGGCCTATGAAAGGACTGTTTTAGGGCTATTTCAGCCCGTTCATTTCGATGGATAGGCAAAACTCCAGGGCCACTTGGTGGTTGGTGCATTGTTGGGGGCATTTCACGGCAAGGTGGACTTGCCGTAGGCAATAGAATTCTTGGTGGACTAGAAAATACTCTGAGACGCATAGGCACATAACAAAACACTGCAGAACAAAACCCCACACTTTGTGCCAATCGGGTATGTACTACGTCTCACAAATTTTAACATCCAGTTCAGCAAACAGAAGAAGCAAAACTATGTATGATCTATGTGTATTGACAGCAGTTGTGCAAAACAGTGCCACAAATCTTAGTAGTAGTAGCAGGAAATTGAACCTGGTACCTTCTACAAAGGAGCTGTGTATCCTTGTCAAAGAGAACTGTGCTGCATTCGACATCTGACTGAATGCAGCTGCATTGTGACCGATAATTTTGACATCAACATTTCAACCTGCTCCTTAAGGGCACTCCTCATTAAAAGAAAAATCGAGTCACTAGGGACTGCCCTGTTTGTAGAAACTGATGTTTGAAAGTGTATCATCCTTGCTTTGATGAAACGAAGACCCAAAATACTTTTCCCTTCACAAAGCAGAGCAGTCCAAAAATGGCACAATGGAGTGGCCGCTTCTCACCTCGAACAAGGCCTAGGCAACACATGCACATTGTTGCAAAGCAAATCAGCACAATTTTGCACAGTGAATATGAACACATGACAATCAGTTGATAAGACTCAGTTGCTCCGTGTTCTCCGTGCAACCAGTTCTGTCGGCTATGCAGCCGGTATATAAAATACATTTATCCATATAAGGATCATGCCATGCCATCCGCTGTCGCAGTCACCTTGATGTGCCACACAGACAGTTTCTGGGTCCCCTTCCTGGCTTTCATAGCACATGCAATCCACCGCCCTAAATTCTATGGCGTCCTCCCAGTCTCAACCTTCCCCTTCCTCCAATGGGGCAGGGCAGCGTTTTGCACCTCCAACAAATTATCTGTGGGCCCCCTATGCATGGAGGAGCAGGGCGTCGTGCCATGCCGTAGGATCTCACTAGGCATGTGGAGTAATCAGTCCAGGGCAGTAGACGGCCTGCCACTTTAAGTCTTGCCCAGAGGGCCTAATGGGTGTATGGAAGGTAGGAGACGCCAGAAAGCCTGCTACAGCGCTTCTGCTCTGTTGAAAACGTTTTGTAAGAACATTCTAGTCTTAGCCTTCGGGACTTTTGCCACTTGGGCTTATCGAAAATGAAGAATATATCCTAGTCTAGCTCTGTGGGAAAGGGATCGTGAACAGAGAAAAGGCACCGCAGACTGTCGGCGATTGGCTCATTTGCTTATGCCAACAACTTTAGGAGGTTCGATTTACTCCGGGTCGCCTGCCAAGCTGAAGCATGCGACAAACCTGAAACTGGGATTTGCAGGGGAGGACAGGCCCTCCTGATACCCCGCCCCCCCTTGCGAGAGCAACAGCAAAATCACCGAGACTGACGGAAACCATGCCTCCTGTTGTATTGTACAGCAGCCGTCCTGATAGGTCCTTTGGCCGTGTGAGTCTCAACAAGGGCGGCAGATGAGGGTGTGGAATGGGATCAGGCTGACGGGGTCAAACCATATTTGTATCCAGTGCAAACCCAACCTCATTGGCTTTGGCTTGAAGTGGTGGTATGCTGTTCCCAAGGTTCCGGAATGGTTTAGACTGCAATACAATTTCTGCAAGCAGCCTACAGAGACCAGGCAATAAACAGGCACACAGTCCCAAACCGACCCATTGCACAGCCTCACCACCATCTCAACCAGCTCTTTACCTGTTGCTGAGGGTCTGGGTTTTCACTCAGTCCTGCAACTGCCCGGCGAGCTGTTGAGGTAAATCTCAGACTGTGTACAAAGGGCCAGTTTCGGTCGCACATGCCACAGGGCATTTCGTGCGCTAAGCAGGCGACACCTGGACTGCCTGGTCACTGATGAGGACATTTCTGTACTATGTGCAGGGCCATGGCATTCGGGGCTCTCACTCTTTAATGCCAGAGCATCAGACTGGGATGCAACGGCGTTGGCACCGGTGCTGACGGTTATCACAGAGTGGGGAGGGGGCGGGGGCCGAAGGGCAAAGGGGACAGACACGGGTAAAAGAAAGAGAAGGCTGGCTGGCAGTTTCAGTAGGAAGCGCCACCTCGGTTCGAATTTGCACTGCTTCGCCACATATCATACCCCACAGGCTTAAGGACTACACACATGATGATTCCTTCAGCACATGCTACAGAGGGACCAGGCCTGCACGCCGTGTCCTGTAAGCATGCAGTTTCATGGCAGTAGGTGTGTGGAAGGCTGCTTAGTTTGGAGACAAACGAGCCCTTTGCGTTCCTTGAGAACGACACTTGCAGCAGACACCAAGCACCAATCACCTCCAGGGAGAACGGCAGCCGCACAGACCGCGTTCGGGCCGTTTCAGCGGCTGTTGGGGGGTCTGCCTGTGGTCCGCATTGGAGGCAGTGGGTGCTGACTCCCTTCTTTGGACCGAAAAAAAAAGCCCAGTACAGTGGCATAGCAGCAACTTCAAAGGCCACGTGACACCGCGCTGCACACGGCCAGAATAGATGACACATTGGGCGGCAATACAAGATGCACAAAGCCTTACATCAGCTGCAGTAATGTGGTTGAATACGGGAAGGGGGAGGGGGTGGAGAATGGTGGGGGTGGGGGTGAGGGGATCGATGATGACTTGGCACTAGCAGCGCTACGCTGCCTAGGCCCATGGGGCAAGTGGCAGGCTGTCGGGCTCCAAGAGGTTGTCAACAGCTGCCCGAAGCGTCACTACATGAGGTTGCATCCAAGTGGGGGAGTCGGACCATTGGGTGTCCTGCACAGTGAAGACTGCGTAGGGGACAAAAAGGTACTCCCCCTCCCCAGCGACCTGCGTCTTCTGCACATGGTTGACGTGCATGCACCCCCACTCCGCATCAAGGTGGATCACCCACAGCACCGGGGGCAACCCATCTTGTTGGGCCCGGCGGCAAAAAACTTGTTGGGCGATCTTTTTTTGGAACGAAGATGCAAGGAACATGGGCACCCGATACTGCTTTCCCTTAGTGAAGAAGGCTTGGTGCTGCGCGGGCAAACCCCCGCCGCGGTACACCACATTATTATCGGGCGGATGCAATCCTGTGCGGCGGACCACCAACAACTCGTTGATGGCCCGCGTGATCACTGCCACGTGGGGCATGAGATCCGCGTTATCCTCCCGCAGGGCGGCGTTGAGGATGCCACAAAGCTCCCGGCCAGCCAATTGGTCAATACAGGTCCACATCCGGGTGGCAGCCGTCTGGATTTCAGACGTGAGCTCCATCGCGTGCTTCAGGGCTTGATGCTGAATGCTCTGAAAGAAGGACTTGCACTGCGTCTCAGGTATGCCCTGAGACCGGCCATACTTGAAGACCAGCTCACGCACTGCGGCAAGAAGCTGGTCTGCATATTCCGGGGCCGTAGCCCTTTCGTAATGCGAATGAAATCTGGTACTGGCAAAGGATACCCCTAAGAGAAGAGCAACAGAATGGCGCGTCCATGCCAACGTGCGCAGTGCCTGAGGAAGCTCCCACCATTGAGTGTGGCGGGTCCAAATGGAATTGGGCGAGGACGGAAGAGTCAGGGGAAAGCTGCTCCACAGGCCAGAGGTCCAGAAACAGACCGTGGTGAATGCTGAGAAGCCAGGCGACAGCCCACATTAAACATACACACGGCTTGCATACACTCGCACGATCTTGGGGTTCCTGGGCCAAAGGGGGAGGACTCTTAGGCTTAAGCTTGTGATGCAGCGACAGCAGCCCCTGCTCGACGAACACTGGATAGGGACGTCGCAATATGTCCAGCGGCTTCGGCAGAGCTCAAATCAGGCCAAACAGAAGGAAGCAGGAGAATAATAACTCAACACATTAGAAGCATCTGGGAAATACCAGACTCCCCCAACTGGCCCGCAGGACCTGCTCAGGCCTGAGCAGTGATGCAACAACATCTGGCGTCCATGATCCCAGATTGGATCTCTGTCGGAGAGCCTGTCGGGGGCTCAGCCTTGTACGCCCCCCCCTCCCCCCCCCTTAGGCACAGCCCTGTACGCCCCCCCCTCCCCCCCCCTTAGGCACAGCCCTGTACGCCCCCCCCCCCTTAGGCTCAGCCCTGTACGCCCCCCCCCCCCCTTAGGCACAGCCCTGTACGCCCCCCCCCTCCCCCCCCTTAGGCACAGCCCTGTACGCCCCCCCCTCCCCCCCCTTAGGCACAGCCCTGTACGCCCCCCCCTCCCCCCCCTTAGGCTCAGCCCTGTACGCCCCCCCCCTCCCCCCCCCTTAGGCTCAGCCCTGTACGCCCCCCCCTCCCCCCCCCTTAGGCTCAGCCTTGTACGCCCCCCCCTCCCCCCCCCTTAGGCACAGCCCTGTACGCCCCCCCCTCCCCCCCCCTTAGGCACAGCCCTGTACGCCCCCCCCTCCCCCCCCCTTAGGCACAGCCTTGTACGCCCCCCCCCCTCCCCCCCCCCTTAGGCACAGCCCTGTACGCCCCCCCCCCCTCCCACCCCCCTCGGTGTCATTGAATACCAATTTGCCATCATTTGATAGCCCCATCGCTGCAAAAGAGGAAGACCCCTCATCATGGGAGACGCCTACAAGACACACTGGTGATCTTCCTGAACTTTCGGGACGATCGTCCTGAAAACTGGCTGTCAATGGCCGTTTTTGAACACTAAACTCCAGCGCAGCGCGGGTACGACTACGTGCCAGACACCCCCCAGAGCCACTTCAGCACTTTTGATCCCCTAAGAAAACGGTGCCCCTGGAAATATGGATGCGTTCAACAGGACCTGAAGGAGGGTGCGGGGTGCATGCGGTGCAGAGGCATGGACATGCAGCATTGATCCGGGAGGTCCGGGTGTGGCAGACGTCGTTGTGGCAATGCATGGGGTGTGGCACACCGCACGTCACAGCGGCATTGCGGGGGAGTTAGGGGGCGGGCACCATGTATCCGGGCGGAAGGCCTGGGTGCGTGCGCCGGACCACCGCCGGTGTGCCCCGGGCCCCGGGCCTCCGTAGTACCAAGAGGGAGTGGGTGGGCAGCAGAGCGGCAGCACCACGTGCGCAGTGCAGCGAGAGACCGCTGGACACGGAGCACCCAGGCCAACGGGCACTGCGGACCCCACTCAACAGGACGCCCCACACAGTCCGAGACGGAGGAGGGGCATGGGCGCAACGACAGCCGATGGGCCTTGGCGCTGACCAGAGCACGACATGAAAGGGGCGTCGCAGACCCGCGCCGGCCCAGAACGTGCCCGACAGGGCCCGAACTGCGCCAAACGGCCCACTGACAAATTGGGGAAGAAGAGACGTGGGTCGATGGACACTACTCTCCCCCCTCAGTTTTTGGGGTACAGGAATGCAGAATAGCACCAGGGCAGCTACAGGATAGCTTGAGGCTTTGCGACCCTCACCCAGGGGGGCAAAAGAGGACCCCTTCGGCACCCAAGGAGTCCATGGGAACTGTGCAGAGGTTCATGGGGTGTAACACCAAGAAACATGTGCCTCTTGCCCCCTCTATCTATGGCAACCCCACTTGCTTCGGATTCATGCTTAGGCTTTTCTTGGAGAGGGCAAAATCTGGATAAGCACATATCAAGTAGGGACGCAACCACAAGTCATTCAAACACACACACACTTCGTGAGGGAACCATGGAAATCAACAGCACAGGACCTGCGGTGACGTTTCTTTCCTTCAGTGTTTTCTCAATTTCTTTGAACCAACGATTTTCCCGCATCTTTGCATCGGGATCCTTGCCTGCAGGATCATCACAGGACACATGGACCGCCACACAAACAGGCTCAGACACACAGTCCCATAAGGCCTGCCCAGGGGGCAACTTTCCGGGCGACGAGGTTGGCTGGCAGAAAGACACCCCGAGGAACCTCCTCGAATCTGCCATTGGAAGGCGTGGGGTAAACACACTGCAGCGCGTCAAACGCAACAGGGGCCCTGCCAGAGTCCGTAACGCATAGACAGCGGCATTCATCGCTGCCAAAAATCCGCCTCAGGCCCCCTTTCAGTGATGCAAGGCACACAAACATAAGCTCATCTGTGACAATAACGATCGGACCCCCTACTGTATCCTACAGCGTGCAACTACAGCGTGCAACTACAGCATGCAACTAGAGCATGCAACTACAACTGCAGCATGCAACTACAGCCTGCAACTACAGCCTGCAACTACAGCATGCAACTACAGCCTGCGACTACAGCATGCAACTACAGCATGCAACTACCACTACAGCATGCAACTACAGCGTGCAACTACAGCATGCAACTACAGCATGCAACTACAGCGTGCAACTACAGCATGCAAGTAGAGGGTGCAACTACAGCGTGCAACTACCATGCTGTAGTTGCATGCTGTAGTTGCATGCTGTAGTTGTAGTTGCAGGCTGTAATGGAACTACAGCATGCAACTACAGCATGCAACTACAGCGTGGAACTACAGCATGCAACTACAGGATGCAACTACAACTACAGCATGCAACTACAGCGTGCAACTACAGCATGCAACTACAGCATGCAACTACAGCGTGCAACTACAGCATGCAAGTAGAGGGTGCAACTACAGCGTGCAACTACCATGCTGTAGTTGCATGCTGTAGTTGCATGCTGTAGTTGTAGTTGCAGGCTGTAATGGAACTACAGCATGCAACTACAGCATGCAACTACAGCGTGGAACTACAGCATGCAACTACAGGATGCAACTACAACTACAGCATGCAACTACAGCGTGCAACTACAGCATGCAACTACAGCATGCAACTACAGCGTGCAACTACAGCATGCAACTAGAGGGTGCAACTACAGCGTGCAACTACAACTACAGCATGCAACTACAGCGTGCAACTAGAAGGTGGAACTACAGCGTGCAACTACAACTACAGCATGCAACTACAGCATACAAGTAGAGGGTGCAACTACAGCGTGCAACTACAACTACAGCATGCAACTACAGCGTGCAACTACAACTACAGCATGCAACTACAGCGTGCAACTACAGCATGCAACTACAGCATGCAGCTACAGCGTGCAACTACAGCGTGCAACTAGAGGGTGCAACTACAGCGTGCAACTACAGCATGCAACTAGAGGGTGGAACTACAGCGTGCAACTACAACTACAGCATGCAACTACAGGATGCAAGTAGAGTGTGCAACTACAGCGTGCAACTACAACTACAGCATGCAACTACAGCGTGCGACTACAACTACAGCATGCAACCAGAGGGTGCAATTACAGCGTGCAACTACAACTACAGCATGCAACTACAACTACAGCATGCAACTACAGCGTGCAACTACAACTACAGCATGCAAGTAGAGGGTGCAACTACAGCGTGCAACTACAACTTGAGCATGCAACTACAGCGTGCGACTACAACTACAGCATGCAACCAGAGGGTGCAACTACAGCGTACAACTACAACTACAGCATGCAACTACAGCATGCAACTACAGCATGCAAGTAGAGGGTGCAACTACAGCATGCAACTACAACTACAGCATGCAACTACAGCGTGCAACTACAACTACAGCATGCAACTAGAGGGTGCAACTACAGCGTGCAACTACAACTACAGCATGCAACTACAGCGTGCAACTACAACTACAGCATGCAACTAGGGGGTACAACTACAGCGTGCAACTACAACTACAGCATGCAACTACAGCCTGCAACTAGAGGGTGCAACTACAGCGTGCAACTACAACTACAGCATGCAACTACAGCGTGCAACTACAACTACAGCATGCAACTACAGCGTGCAACTACAACTACAGCATGCAACTACAGCATGCAACTAGAGGGTGCAACTACAGCGTGCAACTACAACTACGGCATGCAACTAGAGCCTGCAACTACAACTACAGCATGCAACTACAGCGTGCAACTGGAGGGTGCAACTACAGCGTGCAACTACAACTTCAGCATGCAACTACAGCGTGCAACTAGAGGGTGCAAGTACAGCGTGCAACTACAACTACACCATGCAACTACAGCATGCAACTAGAGGGTGCAACTACAGCGTGCAACTGCAACTACAGCATGCAACTACGGTGTGCAACTAGAGGGTGCAACTACAGCGTGCAACTACAACTACAGCATGCAACTACAGCATGCAAGTAGAGGGTGCAACTACAGCATGCAACTACAGCGTGCAACTACAACTACAGCATGCAACTACAGCGTGCAACTACAACTACAACATGCAACTAGAGGGTGCAACTACAGCGTGCAACTACAACTACAGCATGCAACTACAGCGTGCAACTACAACTACAGCATGCAACTAGAGGGTGCAACTACAGCGTGCAACTACAACTACAGCATGCAACTACAGCGTGCAACTACAACTACAGCATGCAACTAGAGGGCGCAACTACAGCATGCAACTACAGCGTGCAACTACAACTACAGCATGAAAGTACAGCGTGCAACTAGAGGGTGCAACTACAAGCTGCAACTACAACTACAGCATGCAACTACAGCGTGGAACTACAACTGCAGAATACAACTACGACTACAGCATGCAACTACAGCGTGCAACTACAGGGTGCAACTACAGCGTGCAACTACACCTACAGCATGCAACTAGAGGGTGCAACTACAGCGTGCAACTACAACTACAGCATACAATTACAGCATGCAACTAGGGGGTGCAACTACAGCGTGCAACTACAACTACAACATGCAACTACAGCGTGCAACTACAACTAGAGCATGAAACTAGAGGGCGCAACTACAGCATGCAACTACAGCCTGCAACTACAACTACAGCATGCAATTACAGCGTGCAGCTAGAGGGTGCAACTACAGCCTGCAACTACAACTACAGCATGCAACTACAGCGTGCAACTACAGCGTGCAACTACAGCGTGCAACTACACCTACAGCATGCAACTAGAGGGTGCAACTACAGCGTGCAACTGCAACTACAGCATGCAACTACGGTGTGCAACTAGAGGGTGCAACTACAGCGTGCAACTACAACTACAGCATGCAACTACAGCATGCAAGTAGAGGGTGCAACTACAGCATGCAACTACAGCGTGCAACTACAACTACAGCATGCAACTACAGCGTGCAACTACAACTACAACATGCAACTAGAGGGTGCAACTACAGCGTGCAACTACAACTACAGCATGCAACTACAGCGTGCAACTACAACTACAGCATGCAACTAGAGGGTGCAACTACAGCGTGCAACTACAACTACAGCATGCAACTACAGCGTGCAACTACAACTACAGCATGCAACTAGAGGGCGCAACTACAGCATGCAACTACAGCGTGCAACTACAACTACAGCATGAAAGTACAGCGTGCAACTAGAGGGTGCAACTACAAGCTGCAACTACAACTACAGCATGCAACTACAGCGTGGAACTACAACTGCAGAATACAACTACGACTACAGCATGCAACTACAGCGTGCAACTACAGGGTGCAACTACAGCGTGCAACTACACCTACAGCATGCAACTAGAGGGTGCAACTACAGCGTGCAACTACAACTACAGCATACAATTACAGCATGCAACTAGGGGGTGCAAGTACAGCGTGCAACTACAACTACAACATGCAACTACAGCGTGCAACTACAACTAGAGCATGAAACTAGAGGGCGCAACTACAGCATGCAACTACAGCCTGCAACTACAACTACAGCATGCAATTACAGCGTGCAGCTAGAGGGTGCAACTACAGCCTGCAACTACAACTACAGCATGCAACTACAGCGTGCAACTACAGCGTGCAACTACAGCGTGCAACTACACCTACAGCATGCAACTAGAGGGTGCAACTACAGCGTGCAACTACAACTACAGCATACAATTACAGCATGCAACTAGAGGGTGCAACTACAGCGTGCAACTACAACTACAACATGCAACTAGAGGGTGCAACTACAGCGTGCAACTACAACTACAGCATGCAACTACAGCGTGCAACTACAACTACAGCATGCAACTAGGGGGTACAACTACAGCGTGCAACTACAACTACAGCATGCAACTACAGCCTGCAACTAGAGGGTGCAACTACAGCGTGCAACTACAACTACAGCATGTAACTACAGCGTGCAACTACAACTACAGCATGCAACTACAGCGTGCAACTACAACTACAGCATGCAACTACAGCATGCAACTAGAGGGTGCAACTACAGCGTGCAACCACAACTACGGCATGCAACTAGAGCCTGCAACTACAACTACAGCATGCAACTACAGCGTGCAACTGGAGGGTGCAACTACAGCGTGCAACTACAACTTCAGCATGCAACTACAGCGTGCAACTAGAGGGTGCAAGTACAGCGTGCAACTACAACTACACCATGCAACTACAGCATGCAACTAGAGGGTGCAACTACAGCGTGCAACTGCAACTACAGCATGCAACTACAGTGTGCAACTAGAGGGTGCAACTACAGCGTGCAACTACAACTACAGCATGCAACTACAGCATGCAAGTAGAGGGTGCAACTACAGCATGCAACTACAGCGTGCAACTACAACTACAGCATGCAACTACAGCGTGCAACTACAACTACAACATGCAACTAGAGGGTGCAACTACAGCGTGCAACTACAACTACAGGGTGCAACTACAGCATGCAACTACAACTACAGCATGCAACTAGAGGGTGCAACTACAGCGTGCAACTACAACTACAGCATACAATTACAATGCAACTAGAGGGTGCAACTACAGCATGCAACTACAACTACAGCATGCAACTACAACGTGCAACTACAACTACAGCATGCAACTAGAGGGCGCAACTACAGCATGCAACTACAGCGTGCAACTACAACTACAGCATGAAAGTACAGCGTGCAACTAGAGGGTGCAACTACAGGCTGCAACTACAACTACAGCATGCAACTACAGCGTGGAACTACAACTGCAGAATACAACTACGACTACAGCATGCAACTACAGCGTGCAACTACAGGGTGCAACTACAGCGTGCAACTACACCTACAGCATGCAACTAGAGGGTGCAACTACAGCGTGCAACTACAACTACAGCATACAATTACAGCATGCAACTAGAGGGTGCAACTACAGCGTACAACTACAACTACAACATGCAACTACAGCGTGCAACTACAACTAGAGCATGAAACTAGAGGGCGCAACTACAGCATGCAACTACAGCCTGCAACTACAACTACAGCATGCAACTACAGCGTGCAGCTAGAGGGTGCAACTACAGCCTGCAACTACAACTACAGCATGCAACTACAGCGTGCAACTACAGCGTGCAACTACACCTACAGCATGCAACTAGAGGGTGCAACTACAGCGTGCAACTACAACTACAGCATACAATTACAGCATGCAACTAGAGGGTGCAACTACAGCGTGCAACTACAACTACAACATGCAACTACAGCGTGCAACTCACTTTCTGAGTGTCTATTTTTTTTCGATCGCCCCTTCAGATGGACAATGTCGCACCACTAGTCAAAAAATAAGCCGTCCAGGACTAGTGGCATTTGGGCGCATTTCACCGAAATTCGAGCATCTACCTTGGTTGGCATTGATCGTGCCACCTACGCCATTTCACCGCCGTCGCCGACATTTCTCGTCTTTGCCAACCTCTAGTCCCATTTCGCAATTTCGACGTGAACGCGCCTATTTTCACGCTACCATGTTCCCAAGCCCATATACGCTCCTTGGTTGGTCCAATGCTTCCCAAACGCAAAATTCTATGGATATTGATGACTCAAAGCATCCCACTTTGCCAAAAAAAAAAAACTTCATCCACGCTTGCCTAGCGGTTCTCCACTCACCTTTGGACAATACTCACATATTGGCCAAGCCGCGCCTACGGCCCTACAACGATGGGCTTCCATTGAAAGCAACGCCGAACTCCTCATATCTCGAACACGAAGCATCAAAGTGCAAGGCAACATGGCGTATGATGCCAAGAAGCAAATCCACACGTGTGCCACGTTGCGAAAATTATGGGAAACTTGCCAATGGAACCATGAGTTCAACGTTTCCGACAAAAAGAACTCCTTCACGGAACTCAACACCACTATCCCCAAAGGCTCGGGCTTCTACTCGAATTGTGCACACGAAGACTTGGCGCACGTCTATGATATCTTGCACATCCACAAGACCTTCCTAGTGTGCCCGGTGCCGTACAACTACGTGGACCACGACTTGGGAACCACCGTAGAGACCGTGACGGATTGGGCGGCCTCCATAGGACACGCCCTTCAACTAGCCCGCTCGCGCAACGAAGAGTTCGAGGGATGGTTCATGTTACCGGCGCCCATTAAAAATTGCAATGCGGAAAATTGCTTGTTGGTTGACCCCCGTTTGCTTCTCACTCCCTTACGCCCCTTTATTACGCAACGCTTTAGCTTCCATGATGCAAAGCAATGGTGGATCCCCGGCAACCAAAACGTGGAGAACGCCCAATACATTTTGGGGAATGCTCTCGCCGTGCCATACATCGCCTACCGACTTCATTCCCAATCATGGTATGCTCCGTCTAAGCACCCGAGCGTCACGGTTGACCACTCCTCAAGCCTACGCCGCTTCGTACATCAAAGTACCAACTTGGATATAGAACAAGCACATGTCCTACTTCGATTTGACGTCCTACGAGAGATCATTGATCAATGAGAACTCCCGAGTGGCCAAGAAGATACCAACACCCGAAAGAAAGCGGAGCTAGGCAACGTGCGGGACTTCTACAAATGGTTGAACAATACGCTTGCACCGGACTTTGAGGGCGCGGCGACTACCACCAATTGCAAATATTATTTTGAGAACGGAGAAGCCCTTCGTGCACCGCACCCAAACTATTATCGGTACGACTATACCATGGCTCCGGCTCTTGCAAACGAACTTATGTCCGTGGCTTTGGAGCATGGAGACTTCTTACGAGGGCGATTCTATGTGATTGAAGTGGCAAAAATGGTTGACCAACACTCTTTCTTTGTGCACCCGTCACGAAACGAGAGAAACCGCCACAAGGGAGAATTTACACCCACCGAGGTAATGAACACCCTCATGGGCCACATGATTGGGGGACGAGGGCGCACCCGTGTCATGGGCACGTCAATCAAGAGCCGGGATAGCGTGATAGTCCGATTGGACCTTAGCAATACTCCAAGCGACGAAGGACGCTCGCCCCTCTCTACCTTCGCCTCTTTCCTCCACACTAATGGAGCGATGGTAATGTGCACCTCAAAGGACGGCGCGTTGGTCACCTTCAATGCTTTTGGACAAGGGGGCAAGCAGGAAGCTCACCCTACATCTCCGCCAACCATGGTCTCTATTCCGCCGCCGATGCCTAGTCAGAGAGAGCCAAACGAAGTGGATGTCCAAGCGCCCAACACGACCTCACTCTTCGACATTCAATGTGCGGCGGGTCTCCTAGGCCCATTCACGCGATTTGAACTCCACTCGAGATCCGAAAATCCCCCTATAAGCTTCTACTCCGTCACCTATGAGAAGCTCCAATCCGCTCAAATTGCCACGGGTTTTGCTATGGGCCCCATTTCCTTTCACCCGTCCCAACCTTATCTACAGGTTGACGCACTCTTACACCTCGACCCCTCGGTGGCTGAGGAGGATCGCCCGGCGGAAGCACGAGTGCGAGCGGGCCTCAACATCGGCGCGGGGGCCTTCCTCAATGACTACATCGCCAACTACAAGGAGCATCAAACACTCCTACGCCCGCCTCGCCGCCCGCCGCGACAAGAAGATCGACAAACGGACGACCTCACGGAGGAGGACCTCCCGGGATTACGCATCATCGAGGACGTCATCGACATGACTATGGAGGCCACCCTAATGGCCTACCTCGAGAAGCAGGAATGGGAACGAGAGACTCGAAGAGGCAAGCTGCACTACGGATGGAAGTATGTGGATGCCTCCCACACCCTCGAAAGAGCGGAGGAACTCCCCACGGAGCTCATGAATCTCATCGACAACCTCATGGACGCTAAAGACTCGGAGGACATCCCCCTGCTAGCAGTGCAGCCCAACCAAGTCAGCGTGAACGACTATGAACCTGGGGTGGGCATAGGATGGCATAAGGACATCGATGACCTAGGCGACACTATCACCTCGATTTCACTCATGGGGGCTAGCACCATGGAGTTCCGTAAAGGAAATGGCCCGGTGGTGAGTGTGCGGGTACCACGATACTCCGCCCTCCAAGTCACGGGAGACCTTCGAGAACATTGGCAGCATCAAGTGCCCTACCGCATGAGCGATGTGGTGGATGGGGCCGAAATCCCTCGAGACCGACGAGTGGCGGTCATCCTTCGCAACGTGCAGTGTGCTCTGGACGCCGAGCCCGACGCCGAAGCTCAAAACGGCAGCGGGCAAGCTTAGCGAACTGCTTCAACGCCTCGGCGTCCCTCAACCCAGCGCGCATCGTTTGAGCACCCTCCCCCCATCCCCTGAACCCCTCCGCCTCCGCCCCACTCCTAAAAACCCACGACCTTCACGCTTGCCCGACCTGGCATGCTTTGGTCTTGAGCCCCCTCCCGTGACCAATTGGAGGCAAAGCAAGGGATATGTGCGCCCAGCTGCAAAGCTCAATAACCCCCCGCCCCCCACGCTCAAAATCCTCTCACACAACCTGGAAAAAAAACCCCCCACCCCCTTCATTTTCCACCACCTACAAAAAGGGTACCATGTCTTGCTCCTCCAGGAACTGAACGAAGAGCCCAGCCTCCCACACATCTTTAGCCACGGGGGGGGAAAAATGCAAAATTTTCACTAACATCAACAAGAGAGAGAAAAAGAATGGCACTGCCATCGTGGTCTCTTCGGCTTTGCGGCCCTACACAAAGTTTGTTCCGAACTCGGACAACGATGGACTCATGTGCTCGGTTGAAATAACCCTCCCGGGCGGCCCTCCCACACTCCTCACTTCTCTCTACTCTCCCCCGCCCGCAATTACCAGGCGCCCTCTGATTGAAATCAACCTGTCGCGTCTTCTTTCCCGATACCCTTACCATGTGGTGGGAGGTGATTTCAACTGCATCCGCAATCCCCATCTAGACTCCTTGCACGCCGACTCCAACCCCTGGGCCTGGGTCACTTCCAAAACTTCGGGCAGTAACCCGTCATGGATCGATACGTACCGACACATGCACAGCACTGCCCTGAGTGGACCCGACCGGCGTCCAAGAACAGATTGGACTACATCTTTGTTTCGAGGAGCCTCTTCCATGACCAAAAAATTGCTGACGCTTCAATTCTCTATGGTGATTGCTCTACCGACCACCACCCTGTCACAGCACAACTGCACTCACCCCTCATCCCCACACAGTCCCCCCCACCCCCCCGTAAACGCTTCCGAAGGCTAAAGAAACAAGAATTGCTTCGTCTTCAAGGGGGACTGCAACCCCTCGAGGAATGGTGTGAGGACTTTAACAAACAGCTCCCTGACGTCCCGACCTCTGACCTGGTCCCGATAGTGGACGCCATTCTCCGAGAGTGCTCGGAGGCCTACCACTCGATTACCACCCCGGCGGGAGGGACAGCCCCTTCCAAAATCCAGAAAGAATTCGCCCAATTGGCCAATGCCCTCCCCCCAGCCTCCCACCCCCGTTTCGGAGAAAAAATGAGGCAGCTCAACGACTACCTCGATGAATGGCAGAAAGCGAAACAGAAATCGGCCCGGACTGCGGTACACAGAGCGATCGTCCAGGGCCGCCAACTGAAGAGTGCCATCCAGAAACACCTCCAACCCCCGGATCAGGCTCCAATCTCCCTCAGGCGCTCTGACGGAACCCTTGCTACAGACACCAAAGAGGTTGCAAAGATGTTTTCGGATACGCTCCTCCACTTGGGAGGTTCGCCTGACTACACCCCCCCCGACGATTTCACGGAGCGCCTCCTGAGCCACACCCCCCAGTGCCCTCCGGGCACAGAAACTCAGGACATCCCGGACATGACATGGTCAGAGTTTACCGACACCCTCCACTCGGCTAACCCGCGCAAGGCAGGAGGAGACGACCACACCAACACCTACCTGCTCTCCGCCCCCCCCCCCCCACCTGCAGACGCTCTTCTTTCTGGTGGTAAATCACTTCCTGCATGAGCCCCTACCACCCCACTGGACGACCGCCCAAGTATGTTTGATCTACAAGAAAAAATGCCCCCACGACCCCGCAAACTACCGCCCAATAGCCCTGTTAAACACTGTGTACAAGCTAGTGGCCCGACATGCCGCCCCTGCCCTCCAAACCTTCATCAGAGATCATTCCCTCATGCACCACAGCCAGCACGGGGGCATGCCTGATTTCCGAACCATGGACCACCTTTTCCACGTCACGGCAGAAATCGCCCGGAGCCCCCAGGCCTACCATTTTTACATAGATTTTAACAAGGCCTTTAACAGCGTTCCCCACCCCACCCTCCGTCGGGTCCTCCACCACTATCGAATGCCGGCGGGGCTGGTTGACCTGATCAGTGGACTCTACGCCCACCCCCAGGACGCCCCCCTTGTCAACAATGTCACACCCTACCACTACCTCCAAACCAGGGGCCTCCGCCAGGGCTGCCCCATGTCCCCTGTCCTGTTCATCCTTTATTCTAACGTGCTGCTCCATGCAGCCCCTCAATCCTCTCCGTTGGAGAGACCCGCCGAGACCCCTGCACACGCTTTCATCGATGACAAATTGTACCGATCACCCTCCCATACCTACATCCAAAAGTTAATTGACTTCTATGACACGGACGCCAGGACATGGGGGCTCCAAATGAACTGTGACAAGTCAGAGGTGCACGCCCTGGGTGGCGTCCCACAGCATGACTTCCAGAGCCCAAGCGGCTTCACACTTTCTACTGTCGACCCGAATACCAAACAGCCACGGAAGGGCTACAAATACCTAGGGGTTTACATCTACAACGATAAGCACCCCCCGCAACTCCGGCACCAAATACACTCGGAACTGAGCAGTTACTTCGTACACCTCTCCCCGCTTCGCCTCACCCTCCCTGAGCTGGTTAAACTGGTGAATGTCCAACTGATACCAATCCTCACCTACCGCCTCATAGCCCACCCTTTTCTCCCCAGCGAAATAGATGAGCTCACGGCAGCGGTCTGAAAAGAGCTTGCTACGCATGGCAGAATCTCGCCCAAAGTCTCCACTAAGGACATATACCAGCCACGTGCTAAGCTGGGGCTAGGCCTCCGCCACCTGGGAACAGCGGTTCACAAGTCTTTTGTTGAGGCGGGACTAAGGTACCTAAACCAGGACGGACCCCCGGCCAGTTGTGCGGCAGTTAGAGACGCCCTCCTATCGACACGACAAAATGCCCTTCAAGATAGCTTCCTGGATGCGGCCAACCGCCTGAGTCTTCGATTTCACGCCCCTGGACCATGGAACCCCTGCCTCCCCTGTGAGCTACGCGAGCGAGAACGACTTTATGCTGCACCCCGAAATGCCCCCCCCCTGCCTGGCCACGGTTACCAAAGTCTACAAAAAAACAGCCACCATTTGCTTCGACACCGGGGAATCCGCTACCATCACGGAACGGAGTAATTTCACCTTCACCCCCCCCAACACCCCTCCTCTCCCCCCGGGTGACATAACCCACTACCACCTTTTTCCACCCTTCTCTTCCCCGCAAACCCGCAACCCCGACATCCCGGTTCCTCTTCAAGCGGACCTCATGGATAGCACCTGTGAAGGCCACTGGTTCCACCTGCCTAACCTCCGCCACGTTCCAAACCATGAGGATCTATTGGGGTGGGGGTGCATTCAGGCGGCTAACCTCGTCGCCGAGCTCCCCTTTGATGACACGGCGTGGATCTATACGGATGGAAGCTCGGGAGATGGGGGCCATGGCAGTACCTTCGCTATCTTTTGGCAACAACAGTGTTACGTCCTCTGCCGCTCGTCACCCTCACCCACTTCAGGGGGCTCCGAGCAATGGGCCATGGCAATGGCGTTAGCCCACCTCCCCAACATCCTTCCCCATACTCCGGTGGTGATCTTGGGTGATAACCTTGACACAGTCGAAGCGGTCAACCGAGCCCTCTCCAGCCCCCCCCCAGCGAGGCCGTCCACTTACACACAGGGTACACGAGACACTGCCTACACATCCCTCCTCGCCCCCCTCCCCCACCTGATCCATGTGGCTTGGATCAAAGGCCACGCACACTTTATGGGAAACGAGCTCGCGGACTATTTCTCAAAATGGGCCGCTCAAGCATTAATGTGGCACCCCTCCCTCCTACCCCCCCCCCCCTGCGGGAGTAGTCACTAGTGGGGGCCTGGCCCTCATCTCAAAAATTCCGAAACACCACACCCGCTCCCTCTTCCCGACCCACCCACACACGCGCCTGCACTTCAGCACCAGCGCAAGCTTTCTCCAACAGAGCAGTTTTTTCTCGGCAATCGCATTCAAGTGGGTGTAGGGCACGTATGGTTGTCAGGACTACAGACCTCACTGTGACACCAGCGACCGAACATGCCCTAAATGTCAAGGAGTACAACCGATGGATCCCATCTCATTCTGTGCCCTCTGTCCTACGATGCAATGGTTCCAACAGTGTCTCTCCAGCGCCTGGCCCCCCCCTTTTGATAAATTAGCACTCGAATGGTGGATAGCCAGCGACCGTGGGGACCGACGACTCGCTACCAGAACGCTCGTCCCAAAAACGCTCCACACAACGCTTGCAACGTCCCCGTCAGGCAAGGACCCCGCTATGCATGCTAAGGACTTTGACAGCGCCCTCGTTAAACGCAACAGGGCGCTCACGCAGCTCATCGAGGACGCCAACAAATTTCTGCACGACAACCCACCCGGGGCCATCGGCCCACTAGTAACCAGAAACAATTATTTTGATTCCCTGGGTGAATTCAGTACCTCCAGGGGCCATACCCCCCGGGACCCGCCAAAATACGTTCCCCCCTCGGCCCTGCCTGCGGCGGTGTTGACACCCCCGAAACGCAAAGCCTCGGATCAACCACAGCGGAAAAAACGCCCCCCCCCCCGGCACCACCCAAGCCAGCAAAGCCCAGCGCAGCGCAACGCGCTCTCGACGCCTACCTGCAGCCTATTGGCCCCCGTCCCTTCCCCCCTCCTTCCCCTGCGCCACCCCGACGCGACGGAGCCCAGGCGCAGCACAAAGGGCGAAAGCGCAGTGAACCCGCCCCCCCCCCCGGCCACACACCCTCCTGATCCCAAACAACCTCGGATCGACAGATTCTTCCCCCCGAACTAGCGTCCTGAACCTGTTGTATGTCTCTCCTCATGCCCCCAGTAATTCCCTACGATGTAGCTAGCTAATCCACCCTGACCACCGCCGAAAGTACCCTCTGTTAGCCAGGTTTTGCTTACAGTTTCGAATGCACATCCAACTCTCATGATATATCGCGTATATCACCCCCTCAAGTGCCGGCGGACGCCCTACAGGATCTTGAGGCGCCGAGCACCCGAGTTTGCACTGACCCAATGGCGTAAGGGGCATCCATCGGGTGACTCTGCCTACTGGTTTCTGCTGTAAAGTAGTTTTGCAGTGCAAATTTGATCGAACAGTCTTCACCGGACTCAAAATGTGTCTACGTGCAAAAAACTACAGCGTGCAACTACAACTACATCATGCAACTAGGGGGCGCAACTACAGCATGCAACTACAGCCTGCAACTACAACTACAGCATGCAACTACAGCGTGCAACTAGAGGGTGCAACTACAGCATGCAACTACAACTACAGCATGCAACTACAGCGTGCAACTACAACTACAGCATGCAACTACAGCATGCAACTACAGCATGCAACTACAGCATGCAATTACAGCGTGCAACTACAACTACAGCATGCAACTACAGCGTGCAACTACAGCGTGCAACTACAACTACAGCATACAATTACAGCATGCAACTAGAGGGTGCACCTACAGCGTGCAACTACAACTACAGCATGCAACTACAGCGTGCAACTACATCTGCAGAATACAACTACAACTACAGCACGCAACTACAGCCTGCAACTACAGGGTGCACCTACAGCGTGCAACTACAACTACAGCATGCAACTACAGCCTGCAACTACAGCATGCAACTACAGCATGCAACTAGAGTGTGCAACTACAGCGTGCAACTACAACTACGGCATGCAACTACAGCGTGCAACTACAACTGCAGAGTACAACTACAACTACAGCATGCAACTACAGCGTGCAACTACAGGGTGCAACTACAGCGTGCAACTACAAATACAGCATGCAACTACAGCCTGCAACTAGAGGGTGCAACTACAACTACAGCATGCAACTACAGCATGAAACTACAGGATGCAACTACAGCATGCCACTACAACTACAGCATGCAACTACAGCATGCAACTACAGGATGCAACTACAACTACAGCAGCTGCAGCGTGCAACTACAGCATGCAACTGCAGTGTGCAGGTAAAGCATGCAACTACAACTACAGCAGCTGCAGCGTGCAACTACAGCATGCAACTACAGTGTGCAACTACAGCATGCAACTACAGCATGCAACTACAGCGTGCAACTACAACTACAGCATGCAACTACAGCGTGCAACTAGAGGGTGCAACTACAGCGTGCAACTACAACTACAGCATGCAACTACAGCGTGCAACTAGAGGGTGCAACTACAGCGTGCAACTACAACTACAGCATGCAACTACAGCGTGCAACTACAACTGCAGCATGCAACTACAGCGTGCAACTACAGGGTGCAACTACAGCGTGCAACTACAACTACAGCATGCAACTACAGCCTGCAACTAGAGGGTGCAACTACAGAGTGCAACTACAAATACAGCATGCAACTACAGCATGCAACTACAGGATGCAACTACAACATGCAACTACAACTACAGCATGCAACTACAGCATGCAACTACAGGATGCAACTACAACTACAGCAGCTGCAGCGTGCAACTACAGCATGCAACTACAGTGTGCAACTAAAGCATGCAACTACAACTACAGCAGCTGCAGAGTGCAACTACAGCATGCAACTACAGCGTGCAACTACAACTACAGCATGCAACTACAGCCTGCAACTAGAGGGTGCAACTACAGAGTGCAACTACAAGTACAGCATGCAACTACAGCATGCAACTACAGGATGCAACTACAACATGCAACTACAACTACAGCATGCAACTACAGCATGCAACTACAGGATGCAACTACAACTACAGCAGCTGCAGCGTGCAACTACAGCATGCAACTACAGTGTGCAACTAAAGCATGCAACTACAACTACAGCAGCTGCAGAGTGCAACTACAGCATGCAACTACAGCGTGCAACTACAACTACAGCATGCAACTACAGCGTGCAACTAGAGGGTGCAATTACAGCGTGCAACTACAACTACAGCATGCAACTACAGCATGCAACTAGAGGGTGCAACTACAGCGTGCAACTACAACTACAGCATGCAACTACAGCGTGCAACTACAACTGCAGAGTACAACTACAACTACAGCATGCAACTACAGCGTGCAACTACAGGGTGCAACTACAGCGTGCAACTACAACTACAGCATGCAACTACAGCCTGCAACTACAGGGTGCAACTACAGAGTGCAACTACAACTACAGCTTGCAACTACAGCATGCAACTACAGGATGCAACTACAGCATGCAACTACAACTACAGCATGCAACTACAGCATGCAACTACAGGATGCAACTACAACTACAGCAGCTGCAGCGTGCAACTACAGCATGCAACTACAGTGTGCAACTAAAGCATGCAACTACAACTACAGCAGCTGCAGAGTGCAACTACAGCATGCAACTACAGTGTGCAACTACAGCATGCAACTACAGCATGCGAATACAGCATGCAACTACAACCTACAACTACGTCGTCCAACTACAGCATGCAACTACAGCATGCAACTGCAGAATACAACTACAACTACAGCATGCAACTACAGCCTGCAACTACAGCATGCCACTACAACTACAGCCTGCAACTACAGCATGCCACTACAACTACAGCATGCAACTACAGCATGCAACCGCAGCGTGCAACCGTCTACCGTTTGGTGGATCATTTCAGTTGTGCACCTTCATCCTACACTCCAGCTCCTCCGAGGGGTCTGGCAGGACAGAATTGAAATGAGGGGAAAACAGCAGTTGGCAACATCATGAAATGCTGGGAAATGAACAGCACGCCATTATTGGTGTACTACACACAGCACATTGGCCTACCAGAGCTGTTTACAGCGGCACGACAATATCCATGACCCGTATGCATCCTCCAACCAGCGTGCATGCTTTGTAAGCCAATTTTTTTTACCGGGGGGGAGGATATTCCGTGTCTAAGAAATTTTGAATCGTCAAATTGCGCGGCGAGAAAATCCGTGCAATTTCTTAAAAATGAGCGAACGAATTCCGTATGCTTCCCAAAATTGGTGATAATGAACAGTGGATCGCTTTTCTGCCGATTCCCAGGTCAACCAGTACTTTTTTGGTCTTTGGGAACACACGTCTGACTTCTTCTGTACCTGGAACCTTCTGGACCAAAAACGAAGCTGTTTCCAAAAAGAAGGCACAGCTGGAAGAGGACGTCTGCTCCCAAGGCACAACACACACTGCTCAACACAATGATCAGAAAAAAAGCGGCCATGTGTGGATACCACAAGAGGCATACAAACACCAGTACGGACTTCAGCACTTGTGCGACTTCCATGGAAATTGTATGATTGCTAGGCCATTTATTTGGGGACTGCATCTCTAACTTCCTGACATTAAGTCTCGTCTATGGTTTGACGGCCGCCAAAATTTTAACCGAATCCTCTGGCGCGGTACAAGTGGGCAAAGACAATGCCTGGTGTTCAGCCGTACAAATCCTTAAAAACAGCGAACAAATTCCGCACAAAAATTTCGCACGGAATTTGTTATTCAGAAAAAGTTGCCTGTGTAATTTCCTCCCCCCCTGGTATTTCCTGCTTAATACACTGCGGTTGCATGCTGTCAGGTACATTGAGGGCTTGACATTTGGTGTATCTGACCCTGTCGCTGGTGTCCCTTCGTAATGGTCCTCCCCACCCACCCAACACACATACACACACCTGATGAGACACATGTTTTTGAAACACTTAGAGAATTAAAACCCGACCAGACCAGTTTTGGGGGAATGACAGATATTGCACACTGTTGAGAAACACACGTCCATGGCAAATACACTTTTTAGAGGGCGCTGGATACTGGAGGAGATGCTCAATGGCGCAGTCATCCTGGATCAGATGATCTATGGGTTTTGGGGGGGGGGTCTGTTTCTGCCCCCAGCCCCCAATTCATTCCATGTGAATGAGGAATGTAAGTTGGTTTCTTCAGACATTAATCCCAGGCTCTCCGTTTGCACCGTTTTCATGCCCATTTGAGGAGTGTTTGTTTCTGGTTTGAAGGCCTTTTGAAAAAAATTGCTCTACACCCCTTTGGCTTATGGCCGCTGTGCAGATGCACGGGCAATGCCGGGACAAAGCAGGGTTTATGCGGTGTGTGATGCAGCACCACTGGTGGCGGAAGGCCTGTGGTATAGAGCACGGTAGTTCTAAACAGACTGAACAGACACACCCTTTGACACTCTCGTGTTCGCGGACCATGCGGTGTCTGGCAGCAGTGCCGTCAGAAGATCCGGGATCCCTAGATCCCTATGAGGCTATGGAGGGTGCGCCCTTTGGGCCGTTCATGTTGCCCCAGAAAACACCCCTCAGAGCATTGCCTTGTCCACCTCCAAGGCACACGCCTCAACCAGCATCACGGTGACCCCCTTGGGGGGTGGCCACCACACAACCGTTGTCGCCTCACCTGCAGCCGCTGGAGCCAGGCTTTGTTGGTAAGAAGGGGGGGGGGGGTCTTTTGGCTCTGAGACCCACCCACCCCAAAAAAAGTTTGAATAAGCGGCCCTTTGTGGGACCCACCCAGACCCCCCCCCCTTACGTATCAATTCCTTATACACAAAGCCTGGCCGCAGCGCATGTTTTTCTGAGTCCCTCTCTAAAAACCTACAGTATATGCTCCCCGCCTCTTGCACCAAATTGAGGCCATGCTGGTCCAGTTCCAACGTCGTTCCACTGGCTGCCACCCCAGCACTTTGAAGTCCCTCATCGCCAGTCGCGAGGTGAGTGGAAACGTGCCAAACGAAGGTTGACAGCACAACACTGCTCTACTGGCCGCCCTGTAACTGCCACTCTATAGCAGGATAGCGGCCTGCTGGAGTACAATCAGCAGGTGGTTTCGGTTGCCCACACACCCATGGCCCCCGACGGGGGCTGAAGCAGCGCCAAACATGCACACCGCACATATCGTGGGGCCTCCAGATTGGGCCTCCTGACGCTCTTGGCGGGTTTCAGATGCAAATGCTACTAACAACAGCGGCGGCGGCGGCGGCGGCGGCGGCGGCGGCGGCGGTGGCGCCGGCGGCCCACCAAAGGACTATATATGTGCTTCGGAAGGTCAGTCAACAGTCTGCAGTTGATTGCCGGACTGTGACTCAACGGCCAGAACCGGCCACCAAGCGAAAGAGGAGGGGGAGGGGGAGGACAGATCCTCAGGGAAGCTGTTGATGCCACCGGGCACACCGCCCCTGCATCCAGGTCCTCAATGTGGTGGACCAGGTGGTGTTGTAGACGACCGTGGGGTTGCTACTGCGTGGGCTGTGGGCACGTGTGCTGTCCGCCGCTTGTTGTTCACATGCTGCGTATGGCACGGAATGCGGGCTGCAACGCTGGTGGGCCTCGAACTCGCGGCATCCGTGACCACTCAGAGCTGCAGCTAAACACATGTGCATGACCTGCTGGTCACTTTTTTGCGTTGATGCGAGAGTGTTAGTATCAAGAGAGCAACAACAACAACAACCTTGCTGGAAGAAAACGGACAGCTCTTCGCCGTAAAGAGCACGGTGCAGAAAACCCTGGACATCTCCTGCAATGAAAAACACATCGCCAAGCAGACAGACAGACGGCCCCAACCACAACACGAACCACGCTCACGCTTACGTCCCACAACAGAGGCTGAGTATGCAAGAGTCGTGCATCGCAGTTGCATGACACAGACGCCGAACATACTGGTCACTCCAAGACTTCTGAGCGTCCTGTTGGTGGACAGCACTTTGGCCAGTGCCTCACAAATTGCGTCATTGTCTTCGCTGTTGCGATCTTGAACTGCGGAAAAAACACACGACGGGGGTATGATCGGCCCTGTACGAACTTGCACAACCCAAATCTTTTTTTGGAAGCTGATGTGCCACTGGGGGTTGCTGCCATTACTTCAAATCATTGCATGTCTGTATAACGTTGCGCACCGTGGTGATGGAGGATGGTGCATCACCGGTGGTGCATCCCCTTGCCGTCGTATCGTCAATCTTATTGGGTTACCGATGCTGCCTCAATGACCAACACCCATGACACCCATGGCACGAGTCTTCACGGGCCACACGCACTGCAGTCCCTCAACGACACAAAAAAATAAGAAACGCCCGCTGTGCACACCACATCCCTGCCTACAACCCCCAAAAATGGCACGCCGCGGGGCAATATGCAGGGCATGAGGTCGATGGCAGTGGGGGATGCAAGTGATGGTGGTTGCGGACCATAGTCCTTCTGCAGCTTTTCAGCCGTCCAGCACAACCCATATGAGTATGAGGTGGTCATGCATCATGTTACGGGACGTCCACCATAGCCTGATAACAGCAGGACACCTTCTACAGCCTTCAACAGCCTTCATCACACAACCCCCTTCTTTGGCACAGACCCTATGTGTTGGAGGACGCGGGGAGCGAAAATTATTGCCCGAATACGGTTATATCGCTGCAATGCAATATACCGTGTTGCAATCCGCAATATCCAGAACCGAATTGCAATCTGCCCAACCAGCAGCCGGTGATGACAGCACCGCTGCACTTGCACCATCGCACACCAATGACCTGGACACTGCACATGCCACTGCACAACATACCACAAAAGGTAAAGCTCGTCAGCGTCTTGTTCTGTTGCAACGCGGTGCATAGCGAGGCGCAGCCCTCATTACCAATGGAATGCCCTGCAGACCACACGTGCAGCGAAACACAAACCGCCAAATCACAACCAGCAGCAGCTTCTTCGGACCATTGCATAACACTACAACAGCCCCAACATGCGTTACACAGTACCAACACCTACACCACAACAACAGACGAGTGTTGCCAGCAACCGCCCGCTGTCTGTGAACCTTAACAGAGCCACCCCCGGCCGCCCTGCCCGACCGCAACAGACCATCAAGCACCTGCACGGCCAACAGCCCTTCAGACACCATGACACGGCCTTGAAATTAAACAACGGACACACCGCCTTTTCACGCAGAGGCACGTGTTGTGGGAGAGCCCCGCGTACCAGACAGCTCTGCTGCACATCCCCTCACAACAACTGAAAGCAGCCCGATGCTCTGACCCCAAACCCACGGTATTGTCACAACACCAGACCATACCACAACGGCGCTGCATTTAAATGCACTGCCCCTGACTTATCCATCCCCTGACCTGATCCATAAGGGCCTGCCATGCGCTATTGTTATCCTCAGGCATGTGTGTGGCCCCTTTCCTACGCACGTGTGACGAAGCATGGGGCAGTCCCCCGCAATTCAACATCACACGCAGTGCATTGGGTTCTCCCGCATATTTTTTTTAGTTCAGACCTGGGTAAGCTGGCAAAGCCCTCTTACCAGATGGTACTCGAGAAAGCTCTCGGAATCAGGAATCAGAGCAGTCCAATGCTACGATTGTCCCACATCTCAGTGTGGTGGCGGACGTGACACGTAGTTAGGGTGAGCTAAATCTGGAACCAGGAAATGCAGCGGGAACTGCCACGCCCGTAGGCATCCCAAGGTGCTACTGAAGCACAAGAAAACTGAAGGCCGAGAAGAATCAGCAGGTTGTATTTCATACACTATTAGTACCAGAGAGGGAGGGGGAGATGACATTCAGGCACAGTTGGACACTATTCGCTGAGGGGTAGAGGACATTGCTGCCCCCACTCCAGTTTGGCATGGGCGGTGCCACATAAGGATTGAGGTGGGAGTCAGAACACAAGCAGGGTTACGGCGCGCTGTGGAGTGGCGTTCCACTCCTGTGGGGGGAAAATAGAAAAAGGAAGCCACAGGAGGGCCAACCTGCCATCAGCTGGTGAAAAAATAGTAACTGGCGCGCAGCCGACACCACCGACAATTAAATGCATCAAGGATTTGGTGACGTTGCCCCGGGGTGTCTCAGTCTAGGGGTTTTGGGGTGGGGCGTGCGAGCTCTTTTTGGTTTGGAGTCCCTGGGGTTGCAGGGTTGTGAACGCTTTTTGAAGTGATGTACTGTGGCTGCGGCATCCCGGAAAAGGTCCTCCACAATGGACCAGTTTTCCCTTAACAGCTGCGCGGCAATATTGGTAAGTGTTTGCATCGATTGATGTCTCAAGGCACGTAGGGATTGAATCCAAAATTTGGTTTTCCGTGTGTGACACGTTTCCATCAGTGTATCGTAGTATTAAAGGAGAAAAGCCCCCTGACGCCTCCAAACAGTGATGCAGTGGCGGGTAATAGCGATGGAAGTGTGTGGGGTTGGGTAACACTGTCTCACCCTTTTATAAAAGCGCTGTAGAAGGGAGGCTTCGGTGTATTGTACATACTGGAGGAAGCGACTCCCTAGTGCCATATCCCAACGTCGGTGCCGCATGAGGGTGTGGGCCAACTGATCATACTTCGCTAGCGCTGTGGACTGGAACTCTGATATGTGGTTGGAGGGAGAGCGGTTTGAGGTGATACACACCTGGTGATGTGTAAAGTGTGAGGATGGAAAGGTCTTGAAATCTGCTGCGTAGGGTGTACAGGGGTGACAGCTGAGGTAGTGGACGGCTTTGGACCGATTTTTTGAGGTAGGGGGCTGCATCAACAGCTTTTGCATCCGGCGTATTCCCGAATTTCCAGTAGGGTAGATGCTGGTTTTGGGGGGGGAGGGTAGAAAGGGGTCTAAGCTGCGCTGCACTGGGGAGAAGTGCAGCTGCTCCGGTAAAACTTTTGTTGTTGGGTTACCCCGCATATTGCACATGGGGCATCATGTGCTGTTGCTTCGTACCGGATTGCCATGAAAATCATGACACAACCCCCTTGGTTCGCGCACGCCCGATGTGTGTGTGGGTTCGGGGGGGGGGGGGGGGGGCAAGCAGCTTCCTCCGCCAAAACCGGTTACATCGCTGCAATGCAATATACCGTGTTGCAATCCGCAAGGTCCAGAACCGAATTGCAATCTGCCCAACCAGCAGCCGGTGATGACAGCACCGCTGCACTTGCGGCATCGCAATACTACAACAGCCCCACCATGCGTTACACAGTACCAACACCTACACCACAACAACAGACGAGTGTTGCCAGCAACCGCCCGCTGTCTGTGAACCTTAACAGAGCCACCCCCGGCCGCCCTGCCCGACCGCAACAGACCATCAAGCACCTGCACAGCCAACAGCCCTTCAGACACCATGACACGGCCTTGAACTTAAACAACGGACACACCGCCTTTTCACGCAGAGGCACGTGTTGTGGGAGAGCCCCGCGTACCAGACAGCTCTGCTGCACATCCCCTCACAACAACTGAAAGCGGCCCGATGCTCTGACCCCAAACCCACGGTATTGTCACAACACCAGACCATACCACAACGGCGCTGCATTTAAATGCACTGCCCCTGACTTATGCAGCCCCCGACCTGGTTCATAAGGGCCTGCCATGCGCTATTGTTATCCTCAGGCATGTGTGTGGCCCCTTTCCTACGCACGTGTGACGAAGCATGGGGCAGTCCCCCGCAATTCAACATCACACACAGTGCATTGGGTTCTCCCGCATATTGCACAGGGGCATCATATGCTACTGCTTCGGCACCGCAAGTCCATGAAAAAAAATCACACAATCCCCTTCGTTCGCGCACACCCCTGTATGTGTGTGGGTGCGGGGGGGGAAGGGGGGGCAAGCAGCTTCCTCCGCCAAAACCGGTTACATCGCTGCAATGCAATATACCGTGTTGCAATCCGCAATATCCAGAACCGAATTGCAATCTGCCCAACCAGCAGCCGCTGATGACAGCACCGCTGCACTTGCACCATCGCACACCAATGACCTGGACACTGCACACGCCACTGCACAACATACCGCTAATGGTAAAGCTCGTCAGCGTCTTGTTCTGTTGCAACGCGGTGCACACCGAGGCGCAGCCCTCATTACCAATGGAATGCCCTGCAGACCACACGTGCAGCGAAACACAAACCGCCAAATCACAACCAGCAGCAGCTTCTTCGGACCATTGCATAACACTACAACAGCCCCAACATGCGTTACATAGTACCAACACCTACACCACAACAACAGACGAGTGTTGCCAGCAACCGCCCGCTGTCTGTGAACCTTAACAGAGCCACCCCTGGCCGCCCTGCCCGACCGCAACAGACCATCAAGCACCTGCACGGCCAACAGCCCTTCAGACACCATGACACGGCCTTGAACTTAAACAACGGACACACCGCCTTTTCACGCAGAGGCACGTGTTGTGGGAGAGCTCCGCGTACCAGACAGCTCTGCTGCACATCCCCTCACAACAACTGAAAGCAGCCCGATGCTCTGACCCCAAACCCACGGTATTGTCACAACACCAGACCATACCACAACGGCGCTGCATTTAAATGCACTGCCCCTGACTTATGCAGCCCCCGACCTGGTCCATAAGGGCCTGCCATGCGCTATTGTTATCCTCAGGCATGTGTGTGGCCCCTTTCCTACGCACGTGTGACGAAGCATGGGGCAGTCCCCCGCAATTCAACATCACACACAGTGCATTGGGTTCTCCCGCATATTGCACAGGGGCATCATATGCTACTGCTTCGGCACCGCAAGTCCATGAAAAAAAATCACACAATCCCCTTCGTTCGCGCACACCCCTGTATGTGTGTGGGTGCGGGGGGGGAAGGGGGGGCAAGCAGCTTCCTCCGCCAAAACCGGTTACATCGCTGCAATGCAATATACCGTGTTGCAATCCGCAATATCCAGAACCGAATTGCAATCTGCCCAACCAGCAGCCGCTGATGACAGCACCGCTGCACTTGCACCATCGCACACCAATGACCTGGACACTGCACACGCCACTGCACAACATACCGCTAATGGTAAAGCTCGTCAGCGTCTTGTTCTGTTGCAACGCGGTGCACACCGAGGCGCAGCCCTCATTACCAATGGAATGCCCTGCAGACCACACGTGCAGCGAAACACAAACCGCCAAATCACAACCAGCAGCAGCTTCTTCGGACCATTGCATAACACTACAACAGCCCCAACATGCGTTACACAGTACCAACACCTACACCACAACAACAGACGAGTGTTGCCAGCAACCGCCCGCTGTCTGTGAACCTTAACAGAGCCACCCCCGGCCGCCCTGCCCGACCGCAACAGACCATCAAGCACCTGCACGGCCAACAGCCCTTCAGACACCATGACACGGCCTTGAACTTAAACAACGGACACACCGCCTTTTCACGCAGAGGCACGTGTTGTGGGAGAGCTCCGCGTACCAGACAGCTCTGCTGCACATCCCCTCACAACAACTGAAAGCAGCCCGATGCTCTGACCCCAAACCCACGGTATTGTCACAACACCAGACCATACCACAACGGCGCTGCATTTAAATGCACTGCCCCTGACTTATGCAGCCCCCGATCTGGTCCATAAGGGCCTGCCATGCGCTATTGTTATCCTCAGGCATGTGTGTGGCCCCTTTCCTACGCACGTGTGACGAAGCATGGGGCAGTCCCCCGCAATTCAACATCACACACAGTGCATTGGGTTCTCCCGCATATTGCACAGGGTGCATCATATGCTACTGCTTCGGCACCGCAAGTCCATGAAAAAAAATCACACAATCCCCTTCGTTCGCGCACACCCCTGTATGTGTGTGGGTGCGGGGGGGGAAGGGGGGGCAAGCAGCTTCCTCCGCCAAAACCGGTTACATCGCTGCAATGCAATATACCGTGTTGCAATCCGCAATATCCAGAACCGAATTGCAATCTGCCCAACCAGCAGCCGGTGATGACAGCACCGCTGCACTTGCACCATCGCACACCAATGACCTGGACACTGCACACGCCACTGCACAACATACCCAAAATGGTAAAGCTCGTCAGCGTCTTGTTCTGTTGCAACGCGGTGCACAGCGAAGCGCAGCCCTCATTACCAATGGAATCCCCTGCAGACCACACGTGCAGCGAAACACAAACCGCCAAATCACAACCAGCAGCAGCTTCTTCGGACCATTGCATAACACTACAACAGCCCCAACATGCGTTACACAGTACCAACACCTACACCACAACAACAGACGAGTGTTGCCAGCAACCGCCCGCTGTCTGTGAACCTTAACAGAGCCACCCCCGGCCGCCCTGCCCAACCGCAACAGACCATCAAGCACCTGCACGGCCAACAGCCCTTCAGACACCATGACACGGCCTTGAACTTAAACAACGGACACACCGCCTTTTCACGCAGAGGCACGTGTTGTGGGAGAGCCCCGCGTACCAGACAGCTCTGCTGCACATCCCCTCACAACAACTGAAAGCAGCCCGATGCTCCGACCCCAAACCCACGGTATTGTCACAACACCAGACCATACCACAACGGCGCTGCATTTAAATGCACTGCCCCTGACTTATGCAGCCCCCGACCTGGTCCATAAGGGCCTGCCATGCGCTATTGTTATCCTCAGGCATGTGTGTGGCCCCTTTCCTACGCACGTGTGACGAAGCATGGGGCAGTCCCCCGCAATTCAACATCACACACAGTGCATTGGGTTCTCCCGCATATTGCACAGGGGCATCATATGCTACTGCTTCGGCACCGCAAGTCCATGAAAAAAAATCACACAATCCCCTTCGTTCGCGCACACCCCTGTATGTGTGTGGGTGCGGGGGGGGAAGGGGGGGCAAGCAGCTTCCTCCGCCAAAACCGGTTACATCGCTGCAATGCAATATACCGTGTTGCAATCCGCAATACCCAGAACCGAATTGCAATCTGCCCAACCAGCAGCCGGTGATGACAGCACCGCTGCACTTGCACCATCGCACACCAATGACCTGGACACTGCACACGCCACTGCACAACATACCAATAATGGTAAAGCTCGTCAGCGTCTTGTTCTGTTGCAACGCGGTGCACACCGAGGCGCAGCCCTCATTACCAATGGAATCCCCTGCAGACCACACGTGCAGCGAAACACAAACCGCCAAACCACAACCAGCAGCAGCTTCTTCGGACCATTGCATAACACTACAACAGCCCCAACATGCGTTACACAGTACCAACACCTACACCACAACAACAGACGAGTGTTGCCAGCAACCGCCCGCTGTCTGTGAACCTTAACAGAGCCACCCCCGGCCGCCCTGCCCGACCGCAACAGACCATCAAGCACCTGCACAGCCAACAGCCCTTCAGACACCATGACACGGCCTTGAACTTAAACAACGGACACACCGCCTTTTCACGCAGAGGCACGTGTTGTGGGAGAGCTCCGCGTACCAGACAGCTCTGCTGCACATCCCCTCACAACAACTGAAAGCAGCCCGATGCTCTGACCCCAAACCCACGGTATTGTCACAACACCAGACCATACCACAACGGCGCTGCATTTAAATGCACTGCCCCTGACTTATGCAGCCCCCGACCTGGTCCATAAGGGCCTGCCATGCGCTATTGTTATCCTCAGGCATGTGTGTGGCCCCTTTCCTACGCACGTGTGACGAAGCATGGGGCAGTCCCCCGCAATTCAACATCACACACAGTGCATTGGGTTCTCCCGCATATTGCACAGGGTGCATCATATGCTACTGCTTCGGCACCGCAAGTCCATGAAAAAAAATCACACAATCCCCTTCGTTCGCGCACACCCCTGTATGTGTGTGGGTGCGGGGGGGGAAGGGGGGGCAAGCAGCTTCCTCCGCCAAAACCGGTTACATCGCTGCAATGCAATATACCGTGTTGCAATCCGCAATATCCAGAACCGAATTGCAATCTGCCCAACCAGCAGCCGGTGATGACAGCACCGCTGCACTTGCACCATCGCACACCAATGACCTGGACACTGCACACGCCACTGCACAACATACCCAAAATGGTAAAGCTCGTCAGCGTCTTGTTCTGTTGCAACGCGGTGCACAGCGAAGCGCAGCCCTCATTACCAATGGAATTCCCTGCAGACCACACGTGCAGCGAAACACAAACCGCCAAATCACAACCAGCAGCAGCTTCTTCGGACCATTGCATAACACTACAACAGCCCCAACATGCGTTACACAGTACCAACACCTACACCACAACAACAGACGAGTGTTGCCAGCAACCGCCCGCTGTCTGTGAACCTTAACAGAGCCACCCCCGGCCGCCCTGCCCAACCGCAACAGACCATCAAGCACCTGCACGGCCAACAGCCCTTCAGACACCATGACACGGCCTTGAACTTAAACAACGGACACACCGCCTTTTCACGCAGAGGCACGTGTTGTGGGAGAGCCCCGCGTACCAGACAGCTCTGCTGCACATCCCCTCACAACAACTGAAAGCAGCCCGATGCTCTGACCCCAAACCCACGGTATTGTCACAACACCAGACCATACCACAACGGCGCTGCATTTAAATGCACTGCCCCTGACTTATGCAGCCCCCGACCTGGTCCATAAGGGCCTGCCATGCGCTATTGTTATCCTCAGGCATGTGTGTGGCCCCTTTCCTACGCACGTGTGACGAAGCATGGGGCAGTCCCCCGCAATTCAACATCACACACAGTGCATTGGGTTCTCCCGCATATTGCACAGGGGCATCATATGCTACTGCTTCGGCACCGCAAGTCCATGAAAAAAAATCACACAATCCCCTTCGTTCGCGCACACCCCTGTATGTGTGTGGGTGCGGGGGGGGAAGGGGGGGCAAGCAGCTTCCTCCGCCAAAACCGGTTACATCGCTGCAATGCAATATACCGTGTTGCAATCCGCAATATCCAGAACCGAATTGCAATCTGCCCAACCAGCAGCCGGTGATGACAGCACCGCTGCACTTGCACCATCGCACACCAATGACCTGGACACTGCACACGCCACTGCACAACATACCAATAATGGTAAAGCTCGTCAGCGTCTTGTTCTGTTGCAACGCGGTGCACACCGAGGCGCAGCCCTCATTACCAATGGAATCCCCTGCAGACCACACGTGCAGCGAAACACAAACCGCCAAACCACAACCAGCAGCAGCTTCTTCGGACCATTGCATAACACTACAACAGCCCCAACATGCGTTACACAGTACCAACACCTACACCACAACAACAGACGAGTGTTGCCAGCAACCGCCCGCTGTCTGTGAACCTTAACAGAGCCACCCCCGGCCGCCCTGCCCGACCGCAACAGACCATCAAGCACCTGCACAGCCAACAGCCCTTCAGACACCATGACACGGCCTTGAACTTAAACAACGGACACACCGCCTTTTCACGCAGAGGCACGTGTTGTGGGAGAGCTCCGCGTACCAGACAGCTCTGCTGCACATCCCCTCACAACAACTGAAAGCAGCCCGATGCTCTGACCCCAAACCCACGGTATTGTCACAACACCAGACCATACCACAACGGCGCTGCATTTAAATGCACTGCCCCTGACTTATGCAGCCCCCGACCTGGTCCATAAGGGCCTGCCATGCGCTATTGTTATCCTCAGGCATGTGTGTGGCCCCTTTCCTACGCACGTGTGACGAAGCATGGGGCAGTCCCCCGCAATTCAACATCACACACAGTGCATTGGGTTCTCCCGCATATTGCACAGGGGCATCATATGCTACTGCTTCGGCACCGCAAGTCCATGAAAAAAAATCACACAATCCCCTTCGTTCGCGCACACCCCTGTATGTGTGTGGGTGCGGGGGGGGAAGGGGGGGCAAGCAGCTTCCTCCGCCAAAACCGGTTACATCGCTGCAATGCAATATACCGTGTTGCAATCCGCAATATCCAGAACCGAATTGCAATCTGCCCAACCAGCAGCCGGTGATGACAGCACCGCTGCACTTGCACCATCGCACACCAATGACCTGGACACTGCACACGCCACTGCACAACATACCCAAAATGGTAAAGCTCGTCAGCGTCTTGTTCTGTTGCAACGCGGTGCACACCGAGGCGCAGCCCTCATTACCAATGGAATCCCCTGCAGACCACACGTGCAGCGAAACACAAACCGCCAAACCACAACCAGCAGCAGCTTCTTCGGACCATTGCATAACACTACAACAGCCCCAACATGCGTTACACAGTACCAACACCTACACCACAACAACAGACGAGTGTTGCCAGCAACCGCCCGCTGTCTGTGAACCTTAACAGAGCCACCCCCGGCCGCCCTGCCCGACCGCAACAGACCATCAAGCACCTGCACGGCCAACAGCCCTTCAGACACCATGACACGGCCTTGAACTTAAACAACGGACACACCGCCTTTTCACGCAGAGGCACGTGTTGTGGGAGAGCTCCGCGTACCAGACAGCTCTGCTGCACATCCCCTCACAACAACTGAAAGCAGCCCGATGCTCTGACCCCAAACCCACCGTATTGTCACAACACCAGACGAGTGTTGCCAGCAACCGCCCGCTGTCTGTGAACCTTAACAGAGCCACCCCCGGCCGCCCTGCCCGACCGCAACAGACCATCAAGCACCTGCACAGCCAACAGCCCTTCAGACACCATGACACGGCCTTGAACTTAAACAACGGACACACCGCCTTTTCACGCAGAGGCACGTGTTGTGGGAGAGCCCCGCGTACCAGACAGCTCTGCTGCACATCCCCTCACAACAACTGAAAGCAGCCCGATGCTCTGACCCCAAACCCACGGTATTGTCACAACACCAGACCATACCACAACGGCGCTGCATTTAAATGCACTGCCCCTGACTTATGCAGCCCCCGACCTGGTCCATAAGGGCCTGCCATGCGCTATTGTTATCCTCAGGCATGTGTGTGGCCCCTTTCCTACGCACGTGTGACGAAGCATGGGGCAGTCCCCCGCAATTCAACATCACACACAGTGCATTGGGTTCTCCCGCATATTGCACAGGGTGCATCATATGCTACTGCTTCGGCACCGCAAGTCCATGAAAAAAAAATCACACAATCCCCTTCGTTCGCGCACACCCCTGTATGTGTGTGGGTGCGGGGGGGGAAGGGGGGGCAAGCAGCTTCCTCCGCCAAAACCGGTTACATCGCTGCAATGCAATATACCGTGTTGCAATCCGCAATATCCAGAACCGAATTGCAATCTGCCCAACCAGCAGCCGGTGATGACAGCACCGCTGCACTTGCACCATCGCACACCAATGACCTGGACACTGCACACGCCACTGCACAACATACCGCTAATGGTAAAGCTCGTCAGCGTCTTGTTCTGTTGCAACGCGGTGCACACCGAGGCGCAGCCCTCATTACCAATGTAATGCCCTGTAAACCACACGTGCAGCGAAACACAAACCGCCAAATCACAACCAGCAGCAGCTTCTTCGGACCATTGCATAACACTACAACAGCCCCAACATGCGTTACACAGTACCAACACCTACACCACAACAACAGACGAGTGTTGCCAGCAACCGCCCGCTGTCTGTGAACCTTAACAGAGCCACCCCCGGCCGCCCTGCCCGACCGCAACAGACCATCAAGCACCTGCACGGCCAACAGCCCTTCAGACACCATGACACGGCCTTGAAATTAAACAACGGACACACCGCCTTTTCACGCAGAGGCACGTGTTGTGGGAGAGCCCCGCGTACCAGACAGCTCTGCTGCACATCCCCTCACAACAACTGAAAGCAGCCCGATGCTCTGACCCCAAACCCACGGTATTGTCACAACACCAGACCATACCACAACGGCGCTGCATTTAAATGCACTGCCCCTGACTTATGCAGCCCCCGACCTGGTCCATAAGGGCCTGCCATGCGCTATTGTTATCCTCAGGCATGTGTGTGGCCCCTTTCCTACGCACGTGTGACGAAGCATGGGGCAGTCCCCCGCAATTCAACATCACACACAGTGCATTGGGTTCTCCCGCATATTGCACAGGGGCATCATATGCTACTGCTTCGGCACCGCAAGTCCATGAAAAAAAAATCACACAATCCCCTTCGTTCGCGCACACCCCTGTATGTGTGTGGGTGCGGGGGGGGAAGGGGGGGCAAGCAGCTTCCTCCGCCAAAACCGGTTACATCGCTGCAATGCAATATACCGTGTTGCAATCCGCAATATCCAGAACCGAATTGCAATCTGCCCAACCAGCAGCCGGTGATGACAGCACCGCTGCACTTGCACCATCGCACACCAATGACCTGGACACTGCACACGCCACTGCACAACATACCGCCAATGGTAAAGCTCGTCAGCGTCTTGTTCTGTTGCAACGCGGTGCACACCGAGGCGCAGCCCTCATTACCAATGTAATGCCCTGTAAACCACACGTGCAGCGAAACACAAACCGCCAAATCACAACCAGCAGCAGCTTCTTCGGACCATTGCATAACACTACAACAGCCCCAACATGCGTTACACAGTACCAACACCTACACCACAACAACAGACGAGTGTTGCCAGCAACCGCCCGCTGTCTGTGAACCTTAACAGAGCCACCCCCGGCCGCCCTGCCCGACCGCAACAGACCATCAAGCACCTGCACGGCCAACAGCCCTTCAGACACCATGACACGGCCTTGAAATTAAACAACGGACACACCGCCTTTTCACAAAGAGGCACGTGTTGTGGGAGAGCCCCGCGTACCAGACAGCTCTGCTGCACATCCCCTCACAACAACTGAAAGCGGCCCGATGCTCTGACCCCAAACCCACGGTATTGTCACAACACCAGACCATACCACAACGGCGCTGCATTTAAATGCACTGCCCCTGACTTATGCAGCCCCCGACCTGGTCCATAAGGGCCTGCCATGCGCTATTGTTATCCTCAGGCATGTGTGTGGCCCCTTTCCTACGCACGTGTGACGAAGCATGGGGCAGTCCCCCGCAATTCAACATCACACACAGTGCATTGGGTTCTCCCGCATATTGCACAGGGGCATCATATGCTACTGCTTCGGCACCGCAAGTCCATGAAAAAAAATCACACAATCCCCTTCGTTCGCGCACACCCCTGTATGTGTGTGGGTGCGGGGGGGGAAGGGGGGGCAAGCAGCTTCCTCCGCCAAAACCGGTTACATCGCTGCAATGCAATATACCGTGTTGCAATCCGCAATATCCAGAACCGAATTGCAATCTGCCCAACCAGCAGCCGGTGATGACAGCACCGCTGCACTTGCACCATCGCACACCAATGACCTGGACACTGCACACGCCACTGCACAACATACCGCCAATGGTAAAGCTCGTCAGCGTCTTGTTCTGTTGCAACGCGGTGCACAGCGAAGCGCAGCCCTCATTACCAATGGAAATCCCTGCAGACCACACGTGCAGCGAAACACAAACCGCCAAATCACAACCAGCAGCAGCTTCTTCGGACCATTGCATAACACTACAACAGCCCCAACATGCGTTACACAGTACCAACACCTACACCACAACAACAGACGAGTGTTGCCAGCAACCGCCCGCTGTCTGTGAACCTTAACAGAGCCACCCCCGGCCGCCCTGCCCGACCGCAACAGACCATCAAGCACCTGCACGGCCAACAGCCCTTCAGACACCATGACACGGCCTTGAACTTAAACAACGGACACACCGCCTTTTCACGCAGAGGCACGTGTTGTGGGAGAGCCCCGCGTACCAGACAGCTCTGCTGCACATCCCCTCACAACAACTGAAAGCAGCCCGATGCTCTGACCCCAAACCCACGGTATTGTCACAACACCAGACCATACCACAACGGCGCTGCATTTAAATGCACTGCCCCTGACTTATGCAGCCCCCGACCTGGTCCATAAGGGCCTGCCATGCGCTATTGTTATCCTCAGGCATGTGTGTGGCCCCTTTCCTACGCACGTGTGACGAAGCATGGGGCAGTCCCCCGCAATTCAACATCACACACAGTGCATTGGGTTCTCCCGCATATTGCACAGGGGCATCATATGCTACTGCTTCGGCACCGCAAGTCCATGAAAAAAAATCACACAATCCCCTTCGTTCGCGCACACCCCTGTATGTGTGTGGGTGCGGGGGGGGAAGGGGGGGCAAGCAGCTTCCTCCGCCAAAACCGGTTACATCGCTGCAATGCAATATACCGTGTTGCAATCCGCAATATCCAGAACCGAATTGCAATCTGCCCAACCAGCAGCCGGTGATGACAGCACCGCTGCACTTGCACCATCGCACACCAATGACCTGGACACTGCACATGCCACTGCACAACATACCAAAAATGGTAAAGCTCGTCAGCGTCTTGTTCTGTTGCAACGCGGTGCACAGCGAAGCGCAGCCCTCATTACCAATGGAATCCCCTGCAGACCACACGTGCAGCGAAACACAAACCGCCAAACCACAACCAGCAGCAGCTTCTTCGGACCATTGCATAACACTACAACAGCCCCAACATGCGTTACACAGTACCAACACCTACACCACAACAACAGACGAGTGTTGCCAGCAACCGCCCGCTGTCTGTGAACCTTAACAGAGCCACCCCTGGCCGCCCTGCCCGACCGCAACAGACCATCAAGCACCTGCACAGCCAACAGCCCTTCAGACACCATGACACGGCCTTGAACTTAAACAACGGACACACCGCCTTTTCACAAAGAGGCACGTGTTGTGGGAGAGCCCCGCGTACCAGACAGCTCTGCTGCACATCCCCTCACAACAACTGAAAGCAGCCCGATGCTCTGACCCCAAACCCACGGTATTGTCACAACACCAGACCATACCACAACGGCGCTGCATTTAAATGCACTGCCCCTGACTTATGCAGCCCCCGACCTGGTCCATAAGGGCCTGCCATGCGCTATTGTTATCCTCAGGCATGTGTGTGGCCCCTTTCCTACGCACGTGTGACGAAGCATGGGGCAGTCCCCCGCAATTCAACATCACACACAGTGCATTGGGTTCTCCCGCATATTGCACAGGGGCATCATATGCTACTGCTTCGGCACCGCAAGTCCATGAAAAAAAAATCACACAATCCCCTTCGTTCGCGCACACCCCTGTATGTGTGTGGGTGCGGGGGGGGAAGGGGGGGCAAGCAGCTTCCTCCGCCAAAACCGGTTACATCGCTGCAATGCAATATACCGTGTTGCAATCCGCAATATCCAGAACCGAATTGCAATCTGCCCAACCAGCAGCCGGTGATGACAGCACCGCTGCACTTGCACCATCGCACACCAATGACCTGGACACTGCACACGCCACTGCACAACATACCGCCAATGGTAAAGCTCGTCAGCGTCTTGTTCTGTTGCAACGCGGTGCACACCGAGGCGCAGCCCTCATTACCAATGTAATGCCCTGTAAACCACACGTGCAGCGAAACACAAACCGCCAAATCACAACCAGCAGCAGCTTCTTCGGACCATTGCATAACACTACAACAGCCCCAACATGCGTTACACAGTACCAACACCTACACCACAACAACAGACGAGTGTTGCCAGCAACCGCCCGCTGTCTGTGAACCTTAACAGAGCCACCCCCGGCCGCCCTGCCCGACCGCAACAGACCATCAAGCACCTGCACGGCCAACAGCCCTTCAGACACCATGACACGGCCTTGAAATTAAACAACGGACACACCGCCTTTTCACAAAGAGGCACGTGTTGTGGGAGAGCCCCGCGTACCAGACAGCTCTGCTGCACATCCCCTCACAACAACTGAAAGCGGCCCGATGCTCTGACCCCAAACCCACGGTATTGTCACAACACCAGACCATACCACAACGGCGCTGCATTTAAATGCACTGCCCCTGACTTATGCAGCCCCCGACCTGGTCCATAAGGGCCTGCCATGCGCTATTGTTATCCTCAGGCATGTGTGTGGCCCCTTTCCTACGCACGTGTGACGAAGCATGGGGCAGTCCCCCGCAATTCAACATCACACACAGTGCATTGGGTTCTCCCGCATATTGCACAGGGGCATCATATGCTACTGCTTCGGCACCGCAAGTCCATGAAAAAAAATCACACAATCCCCTTCGTTCGCGCACACCCCTGTATGTGTGTGGGTGCGGGGGGGGAAGGGGGGGCAAGCAGCTTCCTCCGCCAAAACCGGTTACATCGCTGCAATGCAATATACCGTGTTGCAATCCGCAATATCCAGAACCGAATTGCAATCTGCCCAACCAGCAGCCGCTGATGACAGCACCGCTGCACTTGCACCATCGCACACCAATGACCTGGACACTGCACACGCCACTGCACAACATACCAATAATGGTAAAGCTCGTCAGCGTCTTGTTCTGTTGCAACGCGGTGCACACCGAGGCGCAGCCCTCATTACCAATGGAATCCCCTGCAGACCACACGTGCAGCGAAACACAAACCGCCAAACCACAACCAGCAGCAGCTTCTTCGGACCATTGCATAACACTACAACAGCCCCAACATGCGTTTCACAGTACCAACACCTACACCACAACAACAGACGAGTGTTGCCAGCAACCGCCCGCTGTCTGTGAACCTTAACAGAGCCACCCCCGGCCGCCCTGCCCGACCGCAACAGACCATCAAGCACCTGCACAGCCAACAGCCCTTCAGACACCATGACACGGCCTTGAACTTAAACAACGGACACACCGCCTTTTCACGCAGAGGCACGTGTTGTGGGAGAGCTCCGCGTACCAGACAGCTCTGCTGCACATCCCCTCACAACAACTGAAAGCAGCCCGATGCTCTGACCCCAAACCCACGGTATTGTCACAACACCAGACCATACCACAACGGCGCTGCATTTAAATGCACTGCCCCTGACTTATGCAGCCCCCGACCTGGTCCATAAGGGCCTGCCATGCGCTATTGTTATCCTCAGGCATGTGTGTGGCCCCTTTCCTACGCACGTGTGACGAAGCATGGGGCAGTCCCCCGCAATTCAACATCACACACAGTGCATTGGGTTCTCCCGCATATTGCACAGGGGCATCATATGCTACTGCTTCGGCACCGCAAGTCCATGAAAAAAAATCACACAATCCCCTTCGTTCGCGCACACCCCTGTATGTGTGTGGGTGCGGGGGGGGAAGGGGGGGCAAGCAGCTTCCTCCGCCAAAACCGGTTACATCGCTGCAATGCAATATACCGTGTTGCAATCCGCAATATCCAGAACCGAATTGCAATCTGCCCAACCAGCAGCCGGTGATGACAGCACCGCTGCACTTGCACCATCGCACACCAATGACCTGGACACTGCACATGCCACTGCACAACATACCGCCAATGGTAAAGCTCGTCAGCGTCTTGTTCTGTTGCAACGCGGTGCACAGCGAAGCGCAGCCCTCATTACCAATGGAATCCCCTGCAGACCACACGTGCAGCGAAACACAAACAGCCAAACCACAACCAGCAGCAGCTTCTTCGGACCATTGCATAACACTACAACAGCCCCAACATGCGTTTCACAGTACCAACACCTACACCACAACAACAGACGAGTGTTGCCAGCAACCGCCCGCTGTCTGTGAACCTTAACAGAGCCACCCCCGGCCGCCCTGCCCGACCGCAACAGACCATCAAGCACCTGCACGGCCAACAGCCCTTCAGACACCATGACACGGCCTTGAACTTAAACAACGGACACACCGCCTTTTCACGCAGAGGCACGTGTTGTGGGAGAGCCCCGCGTACCAGACAGCTCTGCTGCACATCCCCTCACAACAACTGAAAGCAGCCCGATGCTCTGACCCCAAACCCACGGTATTGTCACAACACCAGACCATACCACAACGGCGCTGCATTTAAATGCACTGCCCCTGACTTATGCAGCCCCCGACCTGGTCCATAAGGGCCTGCCATGCGCTATTGTTATCCTCAGGCATGTGTGTGGCCCCTTTCCTACGCACGTGTGACGAAGCATGGGGCAGTCCCCCGCAATTCAACATCACACACAGTGCATTGGGTTCTCCCGCATATTGCACAGGGTGCATCATATGCTACTGCTTCGGCACCGCAAGTCCATGAAAAAAAATCACACAATCCCCTTCGTTCGCGCACACCCCTGTATGTGTGTGGGTGCGGGGGGGGAAGGGGGGGCAAGCAGCTTCCTCCGCCAAAACCGGTTACATCGCTGCAATGCAATATACCGTGTTGCAATCCGCAATATCCAGAACCGAATTGCAATCTGCCCAACCAGCAGCCGGTGATGACAGCACCGCTGCACTTGCACCATCGCACACCAATGACCTGGACACTGCACATGCCACTGCACAACATACCAATAATGGTAAAGCTCGTCAGCGTCTTGTTCTGTTGCAACGTACCATTTTGCATGAATGTCGGCACTTGACCGTGCCGATGTGGCATTGCGATTGGAGGTGTGTGGACACAACGGACACACCACCTTTTACATGAGGGAAAGGTCTTGTGCGAGGCCCCAGCGTAGAAGGGCTGATCTGCTTGACACCACCTCACAACACTGAAAGGCCCGATACTAACTCCCAAAGAAAACCCGACGTCCAGAAGGGCACACGGGATTGTCACAACAGCAACGCATACCTGTAAGACACACGTCCGTCAACATGGGGTTCGCCATGAGTTCCTTTGCCACTTCCTTGCAGATTTGATCATCGACATGGTGCATGACGAGGCTGGTGCCATTCACAGGCAGTGGCATCTTGGTCAGAAACGGTGTCAGCGGAATTGTCCTATTGCATCCTACGGCTTGACGCGGGGGCTCGGCCTTAGGACACGGCTTGTAGTGCTTTTTTCGCACAATGCAAAAGGAGCTGCACAATGACGGGAGTCACCAACCAGCGGGCTAGACACCCCTATTGTGGTCAACGACAGTGGCACAAATGTGAAGCACACCAGTACATTGGCACAAGATAGCGATTTTGCGTATGTAAAAGGGCCCTTTTTTTCCGTACCGCGTCAATTTCTACATGCAACGCAAATGGGGTATTTTACGCACGCAAAAGGGGGTTTTTGCGTTCATGCTGAAAATTATTCGTCGTGCAAAACGTGCAATTTGCGTATGCAAAAGGGTTGTTTTGTGTTCGGGTGTAATTCCAAAAGCGGCAATGTACGCACACAAAACCGCAATTAACAGTACCCTAAATGTCCCATATCCCTACCATGGCATGGCAGATGCGTGGCCCACAGGTATGCCCCTTGCATCGATAAATGGTAGGCTCTGGTTCAAACCCCCCCTTGTCCACCATGTAGGCCCCTCAAGACAGTGCGCGGATGGATTGCGGCACCGACGACTAAACAGACGACCATGGGGAGGAGCTGTTGTACTGAGTTGTGTGGACGAGGCTGCTTGGACTAAACACAAAGTAGACACAGCTCGGCTTGGGTCAGAGGAGGAATCGGGTCGGGCTAGGTCACAAGGTCAAAAGGTGAGCTGCTATCACGCTATCACAGATTCCCGCCGCCGCCTCCAGTGCACCACTATATTGTAGGATACCCACTACCCACCGCCCCGTGCAGTGTGGCGGTGTACTGCATGATTCTCCCTGCCTACTCTCCTCCGCACTGCGGCAGTGTATTGAAGGACACCCCTTGCCCCTTGACCCCGACACTTGGGCAATGTAGTGAAAGAGGGGAGAGGGGTGTAGTAGTATATAGGTGTCTGACAGGGGACATGACGTCAACTTTTAGATTAACCAGCATGATCCTGCCCTCATTCCGACTCAATCGGTTTGGCTTCAACCAATACCAAATGTTGCTTTGAGTTCGCCACCCACTTGTGGCTATCGTATGTTTCTTGGTCGGGTTGAGGTCAGATTTAGATAGCTCAAGGATAGGGCACGCCCCGATGCGCCCGACCCCACCTCCCCGCCAGAAAGAAAAGCGAGGGTGCTTGAAAAATTAAACGACGTACCCCCTGGGTGGGGGCAGCATCTACCCGGGGCGGTAGGAAGATTTTATGGATCACAACACATATGCCACGTACTACGAGCCACCACAGGGCTTGAACCGGACCCATTATGCTCCGAGCGAGGGTGTTTGACCACCATGATAAGAAGAGGTCAGTGGTAACAAGGGAAGTTTTCTCCTCCATGAGTACCCTTTAGGGCAAGGTTTTTTGCCAAGGCACCCCACCGGACTCAAAAGCATCCGGACCGGTCCCAGCCATCATGTGGTGCGAAAACTAGAGCCTAAAAGCAGGGACACCATTTGGAGATGGGTGACACACCATGCCAACCGGCCCATTTCAGGGTCGGCAATGATTGGCTCATATCCCCAACCTCTAGTTCTCACGGCCGGCCGGGAATAGCGCCATTGAGACCGGAGGGGGGGGCGGGGGGGGGGGGGGGGGGCTTGCCCCCGCGTTTAAGCCCCGCCTTAGGCTCCGGCAAGGCCTCCCCCCGGTGCTTGAGACGGTGCCACTAGTTGGCAGCTCACTAGGTGTGAAAATGACACCTAGATAGTGGACCAACCACCCTAACTCGCAAAATGGCAGAGGAGTTTTCTCCTCCATGAGTACCCTTTAGGGCAAGGTTTTTGCCAAGGCACCCCACCGGACTAAAAAGCATCCGGGCCCCCCCATAGTGACCGGTCCCAGCCCTCATGTGGTGCGAAAACTAGAGCCTAAAAGCAGGGACACCATTTGGAGATGGGTGACACACCATGCCAACCGGCCCATTTCAGGGTCGGCAATGATTGGCTCATATCCCCAACCTCTAGTTCTCACGGCCGGCCGGGAATAGCGCCATTGAGACCGGAGGGGGGGGGTGGGGGGGCTTGCCCCCGCGTTCAAGCCCCGCCTTAGGCTCCGGCAAGGCCTCCCCCCGGTGCTTGAGATGGTGCCACTAGTTGGCAACTCACTAGGTGTGAAAATGACACCTAGATAGTGGACCAACCACCCTAACTCGCAAAATGGCCACGAAGTTTTCTCCTCCATGAGTACCCTTTTGGCCAAGGTTTTTGGCCAAGGTACCCCACCGGACTCAAAAGCATCCGCCCCCCCCATCGTGACCGGTCCCAGCCCCCATGTGGTGCGAAAACTAGAGCCTAAAAGGAGGGACACCATTTGGAGAGGCACCCACGGGCCAACAATGGGGAAACAGGGTCATGAACCCTGATACTGCACCATGTTGGCACAAAAGATTTGCCGAGGGATACTGCTGAGTCCGCGACAACAATGATGACAATTCTAAGTTGAGGGCAGGTGCTTTTGTTAGGAGTCACTTTTTTTGGTTTCCTTTGTCTGCCAAAAACTGCCTGTTGTGGAACGCCTGTTTGGTGAGTACCTGATGGCGGTTGAAGTTCCACAACGGCAGTTGGCAACAATGGTAGTCAGCTGACGGCAGCCGGCGGCCTTTTGCAGTGACTCTGGCGGGCAATTAATTGATGGTGATTTGTATTAAAGTGGCGGCGTTTGGTGGTCTGTTGTTGACAAAACTTTTTATCTGTTGTTAAAGAAAGCACTGGCTGATAGAATTATATCCTCCCCCCCCTTTATCCAGCCCCCCCCCCCCCCTTCTCCACTCTGTCGGCCCAAATTTCAGCCACCACAAAGCGAGGGTGCAGGCCGTGGGCTGGTTCCCCTTGGGGACCAGGAAACAGGGGAGCAGACCTTTTGCTGCCCCCACCCCCCCCCCAACAGAAATGGGGCCGGACCGAAAGCAGGCCCAGCACCCCCCCCCCCCCAGCATGCCTTCGCACCCTCACTGCAGGCCGTCACATGGTGATCGAGGTCCCTCAGGGAGCGGACGCCGAGCGACGAGTATGATGGGATCTGGGACCCGCATGGTAACCCAGCAGGTGGTCCTCCTCTCCCACACAAGTGAACAGGTAGACCCATCCACCACCCTGACCCCCCCCCCCCCCGCCTGCGCCCCCGACGGGAGGGGTGCACGGAGTCGGCGCCCTCAGGGCCTAAAGAGTGGAGGCTGTGAAGGGCTCACCGCTTGACCGCTGTGGGTATCCCTTGAGCGGCCTGCCTAGGGAACCTCCAGGTGTGCACGTGCCCCTCCAACTTCATCACAGACGCCTAGGCCAGCACAGCCCCGTGCACTCTAGTGCAGTTGTGGGCGACCCCTGGAGGCCAGACAGCCACCAGCCGACCCCTGCCCCCCCCCCCTTCCTCAAAGGAGAGGCCATTCGGGTGTGGTGCCCTCTGGGCCCCCTCGTCTACGCGGGCTGTAGCGCCGCAGCCAGTGCAGCCAGCACTGGCGGCACCCAGGGCAGGGAAGCACACTCTGCGCCCTGGTGCCCCTCCACCTGCCCGGGGTACGCCCTCGGCCGTGGGAGCCGGACCCAGCCCGCGAGGCAGCACCACCTGTGCCTAAGGCAGTCAAGGAGTGCGGGTCTGACCCCAGTCGTGCCACGTACCACCGCCTTCCCGTGCCAATAGGCAGTCGTGGAGTGGTTGGGTAGTATGTCCTTGTGACGTGGAGGTTGCGAGCCCAGGCCCACATCTCCCCCGGCGGGCTCAGAGTCAGGCTCTCCAGCCTCCCTGCCGGGGCCTGGAGCACCAGGCACACACTTCCCCGTGCCATGTGCGCCACGGCCGAACAACAATGGAGCAAGCAGGTGTGCCACAGCCCCCCCCCCCCCCAGACACACAAGGGCACATACACACAGGCACGGCGGCATCTCCCGCCCGCGAGCGCCACCGCGGGGTCTGGGGGCGGTCAACAGTCCGGTAGGCCTTGTGACCGGACACCCGGGTACGGCCACCCAGTCGGGTCCAGCAGGGAAGGCGGCGCGGACCGTGGGTAGGCGACCAGGCGAGGCCTTGACCCAACCCAACCCAACCCCCCCTTCTCCACCCCCCTGGAGGGGGGGAGATCGCCACCGGCTAGTTCCAAAAGAAAGCACATCACTGTCATATTGCACAGGATCGCAACTGTGGGGGTGGGAGAATCGGACAGGGGTCCCCCCTTCAGTGTGGGGCACCTGATAAACCCCTAACCTTGAGGGTTGGAGGCCGCAGGCCCCTGCTCCCACCCCAACCCATCATCAAATGGCACTTTGGATCAGGGATTGTTGGGAGAAAATCCCGGATGAAGCCCTGAACTGGATTAGGGTTTGGGCAGTGGGGAGGGGGTGGTGGGGGTGGTGCATGGTGATCTGTGGTCGAAAGTTGGCAGGCAGGGTGCCGAACCCCCCGTGAATCAGTGATCCGTGGACTGGAAACCACGCACAGCTTATGTTTGGGAAGTGAAGTGCCCCTCACCTCCATTTGAGGTTCTACCAAATCCAAGTACTTGCCAATGGCTGCCCTCACCTACCATCTGCCACACGCAGTTAAATCTCCATATCCCAATCATCCCAATCACACACCAAGGCGTATTGCTGGAGTGGCAGGGGCAGGTGGCAAAGCTGGGAAAGGTGGATCATTATTAGTACCCGCTTCCCAATGTGGGTGTAGGGCAGCGGAGCGTTTTTGTGCGGATTTTGGTGCAATTTTTGTTTCAGACTTGGGATGCAGCTTTTGGTGCAAGTGAAAGTACAGCATGCTGACACCTATTTCAAAAGGGGAAAGAATAGTGTCTCCGTTGAGGCCAAAGGGGGGGGGGCATGTACTTGCATGACAGTGATAATAAGTGAGTGTGATACTATGTCCCAAGACAAAAGGCACAATGTATCCACGACCTCACGGGGGCTTTGGACCCTCTGTTGGGTCCCAGTCGTCCCCCCTCCTTACACTTACCGCTGGTTCTATTCTAATTGTATTATCGATCTGCCCCACAGCTTCGTTGCCTTGCATGTGCTTGGATTACCAAAAATATCTGTGGGAGTGAGTTCACCCCCCCAAATAGCAATTGTGGTCAAAATGCATTTTTTTTGGGGGGGGGGGCTGCTTCCTGAAGCAAAAAACATGCAAAAAAAATACAGTGCCACATGAGCGCTGGCATCACACACTCTCATGTGACACTTATCCCTCCTCATTGTGGTTAGGCTATGTATGACATGGTGCTGTGGAGTACAAGGGTACATCACATCACGACGCCAGATTATGACGCCACCATTCATGGCTCCAACCTCACCATCAACATTGCGATGTTGCACTCGAGGAATACAGTGCATCAAACCCACATCTGCGCACAAATATTCAGTAGCCGTGGAAAATATGTTCATGGCAGCGGGATGCCAAATTCTATTGCCTTCGGCAAGGCACCTCAAAGAGAGAAGAGAGAACCCGTTGCCCGAAGGGTTTCGGACTTTAGAGGCGCCAAAATAGCTCAAAATGAGCAGAAAATGGGCTCATTTCACTTGTATGTGCACCCCAAATGGCCCGGGATGATTTTTGAAAAAATGCATTTTTGACCCCTTTTTGACCCCGCTTTGGTCCCTAAAGGGCCCAATTTCAAGGCTTTTTTGGACTTTGCAGGGGCCAAAACGGCTCAAAATGGGCTCAAAATGGGCTCATTTCACTTGTTTATGCACCCCACATGGTCCAAGATCATTTTTGAAAAAAGTTTTTGACCCATTTTTGACCCGGTTTTGGTCTCAAAACGGCCCATTTTCAAGGCTTTTTTGGACTTTGCAGGGGCCAAAACTGCTCCTCCTCCAATGGGCTCAAAATGGGCTCATTTCACTTGTTTGTGCACCCCAAGTGGTCCAGGATCATTTCCGAGAAAACACGTTTTTGACCCATTTTTGACCCACTTTGGGTCCCAAAACAGCCCGGTTTCAAGGCATTTTGGGACTTTCGGAGGGCCAAAACGGGCCACCATGGGCTCAAACCGGGCTAAAAACACTCGTTTTGGCATCCCACATGGTACAGGTTCTGGGTCTTTTTGTTGACCTCTCCGTAGTCAACGACCAAGCGCATGGCAGTGGAGCCAGGTTTAGCCTCCAGAAAACAAGGGCTACAATGGCGGGGATAGTCCCCGTGTTTATACTCCTCGACGAGGCCAGCATCTATACATTCCTGGATCTGGCGTTCGATCTCGTCGATTTGGTCTTGTGGGGCGGGGTATGGACGCCGTCTCACCACAGACCCTTCAAACTCGGGTTTGAGTTTGAGTTCCATCTGGACCAGCGTTTTGCAAGACAGGGGTGGGGGCAGCGCTCCAAAAACCTCATGATATTTCTGGATGAGCTTACTGAGACGAGGGTCAAGGTTCATGCTCTCCAGTTTCTCAAAAAAATCCTCCTCGGCATGGAGGTTGCTCTTCCCCTTTTCCTGTTTCTTCATACGCCCCATGGTTTCAGGGGGTAGTTCATCCTCCCAGTCCTGGCGACCTTGCTGGGCATAGTGAAGGGAGTATACTAGAGGTACCTCAAGATCAGGAAGAGTCATTTCTTCATCATCCTCCTCGGACCAAATAGACGTTTTCCAGGTCTTCTCGAGGAGGTCCAGGCGGGTGTGTCGCTCGATACCCTCAGCCTTAGCCCATAGAAGCTGCTGGAGATCCTTTACGTTGTACCAAGAAACGGGCATGTTGTTGGGTGAGGGTTTAGCGCCAGGTACCTGACCTGTAGGGCCATCTGTGGCCTGCATGGAGAAAGCGGCGTGGTCATGAGACCCGCCATGAGTGGACTCACCGAGTTCCACCTCATCCATAAGCAGCTGCGCTAGGAAAGCGTTGTGCTTCAGTGTAAGCACCTCCGGGTCAACCGGGGGTATAGCACTGGCGATCTCGCTCAGGCGGTCGTCGGCATCAGCCAAGGGAGTGGAGACTGTTGGGGTCTCCTGCTCATCGGAGCACTCACCACTCGTAGTGGTGACCGAAGAGTACTCGGATCTTTTCTTAAGATCCAGGAGGGTAAGGCCTCTGTTTTTGGCCATCAACTCCTTGAGCACCACCTGGTCAAGGTCACTCACTGGTACGGGGTTTAGAGAGCCATCTACGATGGACAAGAAACTGCGAATGCCAAGTTCAAGAAAATTAACCAAAGAATCATAAAAAACCTGCAGGTCTGTGGACAAAATTGGCAAGGGCGGGCCACTAAGCCATGCTTGCAGCAATTGAATCCACCTGGAAACAAAGCCATCCCATGAGGGGCGAAAGGGTCCAACCCTCTTTTTGGCGCAGCGGATTTTCCAATTCACGTATATGGCAGACCAGCCCAAAAATGCCTGCTGGCAAAGAAAGCGAAACCTCTGTTGAAGCCATTATCATAGACTTAATGTCCATTAAGTTCGCTGGGTAACACTTCTGTATGAGATCAAATGCTACTTTCAGAAACAAACAATCAGTCAATGCATGATCAACGGGGGTTGGACAAGGGGGGGGGGGTAGGTTTTGTTAGCATGTGTGTCTAGGTAGAGTTTGGCCGGATGCATTGACTAACACTTCGCAGCAATACCCCCCCCCCCCCCCGCCTTTGGCAGCAGGTTGTGCTTGCCGGGCAGAGCACGTGAATGGCAGAGCGCCTCACCCAAAATTCTGTTGGCAATGGTTGCTCATTACAGACGAGAACATGCAGGATCCTTTGCATCGTTTGGACCCAGATTCTGAGCACGTAGCAAGCCCAATACCATCATGTGATGTTCGCCATTCGAAGGAGGCCTTGGCAGCGATGGAGGCACGTGGCCTTGTTTTGTAGCCTCTGCCTTTCCTTTGTATTCACTGCACTACCACCGGGCATAGCACGTGTGGTAATTTGTTGGCGGCATGGGTGTGTGCGAGTACATTTTGTTGTGGCCAATCCTCAAAGAAACCAGTTCTTGGTGCCACATATAAATTCTTGGCAAACATTGATTTCAAGACCCCACTGCTGGCGAGGCTCGGATCATGCAAGGATCTAAACAAATTGCAGCAGACCATTGTTCACTGTGCATGCATCCTGCTGCTGGCAATGTTGAGTGCGAGACCAGCTCTGGCCCCTGATGTTAATTACATTGTGTGTTACACAAGGGGGCCGATTAACTCGGAACTCATGTCCCAAGCAATGAAAAAAGGCAATGAAAAAAATGGGGGAGAATGGCTGGTAGGCAGGAAAAAAGGGAGGGAAAATGGGCAGTATTAGGGAAAATATGCATGAGGCCTTTCAATTTGCAGCTTTGTTGGTTTCCATTTTTCCCTTTTCTATAGGGTTTCCCAAGAAAATGGCACTTCCCTCATAGTAATAATCTCATATAATAATCCCTCATAATAATCTTCATAGAAAATTGCCCCCTCCCGTTGCGCAAACACGGGCCGTCATTTCCCCTCTCTTCCCCCTTGGCTTGTATAGTGTGACCTACTCCTCCCTCCCCTTTCTGCTGTGTGTTGTTTGTTGTAAGGGCCTGAGCGAGTACGGGGCCGAGTGAGTGCCAGCGAACTGTATGTGAGCGCGCCGTAGGAGCAGTAACCAGGGGCAGGTGGTGCATTTAGCACGGTGGCGTGCGTTTTGCGGCCGTGTGCGTAGGTATGAAGCGTGACAGCGCGACGCTTGGGGTGCGAGACTGAGCACTGGAGAATTGCCTGGCAGTCCTTCAGGTTGCACAATTTGTGGAATTCAGGGTATGCTGATTGCTGCCTCCGGGCCGTGTATGGATACATCCGAGTACTTCGGGACTTGAATGGCTGCAATGGCTTGAATGGCTCTGTGGCGGGGTCTTCCAGCGGCTCAGTTTCCATCCCTTGTGAGTCTAACAAGGGGGGGTCTAACAAGGGGGGGTCTGACAAAGGGGGAAGGGGTGTCTAACAAGAGGGGGCCCAACAAGGGGGGGTCTAACAAGGGGGGGTCTAACAAGCGAAGGTCTAACCAGGGGGGTCTAACAAGGGGGGGACTAACAAGGGGGGGTCTAACAAGGGGGGGTCTAACAAGGGGGGTCCAGCAAGGGGGGGTCTAACAAGGGTCTAACAAGGAAGGGTCTAACAAGGGGGGTCTAACAAGGGGGGTCTAACAAGGGGGGGTCTAACAAGGGGGGGGTCTAACAAGGGGGTGTCTAACAAGGGGGGGCCTAACAAGGGGGGGTCTAACAAGGAAGGGTCTAACAAGGGGGGTCTAACAAGGGGGGGTGTAACAAGGGGGGGGCCTGACAAGGGGGGTCTAACAAGGGGGGTCTAACAAGGGTGGTCTAATAAAGGGGGGCCTAACAATTGGGGGTCTAACAAGGGGGGGTTTAACAAGGGGGGGTCTAACAAGGGGGGTCTAACAAGGCTGGTCTAATAAGGGGGGGCCTAACAAGGGGGGGTCTAACAAGGGGGGGTCCAACAAGGGGGGGTCCAACAAGGGGGGTCTAACAAGGCGGGGTCTAGCAAGGGGGGTCTAACAAGGGGAGTCTAACAAGAGGGGGTCTAACAAGGGGGGTCTAACAAGGCGGGGTCTAACAAGGGGGGGTCTAACAAGGGGGGGGGCAACAAGGGGGGGTTCAACAAGGCGGGGTCTAACAAGGGGGGTCTAACAAGGGGGGGTCTAACAAGGGGGGGCCTTACAGGGGGGGTCCGACGAGGGGGAGTCTAACAAGGGGGTTCTAACAAGGGGGGTCTAACAAGGGGGGTCTAACAAGGGGGGGCCTAACAAGGGGGGGTCTTACAAGGCGTGGTCTAAGAAGGGGGGTCCAACAAGGGGGGGCCTAACAAGCGGGGGTCTAACAGGGGGGGATCTAACAAGGGGGGTCTAACAAGGGGGGGTTTAACAAGGGGGGGCCTAACAAGGGGGGTCTAACAAGGGCGGGTCTAACAGGGGGGGGCCTAACAAGGGGGGGTTCAACAAGGGGAGGTCTATCATGGGGGGTCTAACAAGGGGGGGTCTAACAAGGGGGGGCCGTACAAGGGGGAGTCTAACAAGGGGGGGTCTAACAAGGGGGGTTCTAACAAAGGGGGGTCTAACAAGGGATGTTCCGAAGAAATTCCGAAACACACCGCGGAACCACGGGGTTGCCGTGTTAGAACAAGCCCATGTCTGCTCGAAGGGGGTGGGGGGCTTTCCAAGTATCCGCAGCGGAAAAAATGGCAAAGATACAAAATATCCGCAGGCATCTAGCCAACTGTGTACCCATGAGGCTTCGCCCCTATGCAGCCATATTTCATAAGAGGGAGTGGGGGCGGGGGGGGGGCGGGTAGGTCTTCAATTCGGCAGCTTAAAATTCTACCCCTTTGCCACGGTACCCCCCCCCCCTCCCCCTTCTGTCTCTTTGAGGTCGCCAAATTCAGCCCGCTCATGTCTCTTGGTCTGGTTAGGTTAGGTTGGGAGGAGGGGTCTGAGACTCAAGCATTTGTCCGCCAAAAATGGCCCAAAGAAGGCCTCCTTTCCTGAATTGCACCGACTCAATAAAGATGTTGCCAGAGGGACGCGGCTGAGGAGGGCCTCTTGACATTGTTCTCACTCTGAGGCAGCTCTGCCGTGGGGCACACTGTGTGACAGAGTGGAGCAGCAACAGGCAAATCACAGTGAAACACAGGGTCAGAAACTTTGCGCAATGTCTGCCATACTGCAAAGCACTTGGTATTTGGTGAGCTGTACGGCTGTGTTGAAGAATACACCATCACTGGCCTCCCAAAACCCTATCCCGTCTGTTCCATGGGCCCTCGCACCTTATGGGACTCAGGCATGTTGCCTGATGACAAAATTTATACACTCCGGCGTCTGTTCCCTGAGTCGTTGGCCTGAGCTCCGATAAGCACAATCGATTCAAGGCAGGGCCTTTGGAGCAGACAACTGTCGAATGTTTTCATTTGACAGGAAATGAGTCCCCCGTCAGTTGGCTACAAAGGGATGCCCCAGTCAAGAACCAGATTGCACATCTATCGGCTGTGGCGATGCAGGACAACCAAATCGCCACGTCTTTTGAGCCCACACAATGCACACATGCAGGATCGAAACACAAGCTGATAAGCGGCAATCCACCACCTCCAGGGCTGAATATGAGGGGGTGCGGCTGGTGACCCCCCCACCCCCCACCCCCCGTTGACGCTTTACACAACACGGGAGACAATTTGGATGTGTCTGCCCAACGGGCAAAGTTCCATTTGCCCAGGCCCCACAGCCCCACACACCACAGCACCCAGCTCGCACAGTCTGATGTACAATGTGGTCAGATAATGAATGGTGGAATGCACTCCGCTCACACTCGTGTATCCCAGACGTCGCACCGCCAGCGCTGCCACTCACACGATCGGTGCACAAGCGGAAGTGTGGCGAGGCTCTGGGGCTCATGAATTGGGACTTGCCATCCCGCTGCGAGTCCCACATTGAACAGCTGCGACCCGGAGGCTGTCGTCGGAGCCGGCGAAGGCATAGAGCCCTGGCGAGCGGCCAGTGGAGAACCAGACGAAGCCAGCGCCGGCCCCAGCAAGGGCGCATAGTAGTAGGGCGCACATCCACAAGGGCAAGAAAACAACGGTGCGGCGGCGGGGCGGTCAGTTGGGGTGCGAAGCACAAAGGCAAACAGCAGGTGGTTAGGGCTAGGGTGACACACACGCACATGCGCGCGCATACACACACACACACACACACACACACACACACACACACACACACACACACACACACACACTTCGTGCGGGAAAACCAGTGGGGACCAAACGCGGGGCACAACGTCAGTGAAGACGAAAGCAGGCGAAGGCAGAGCACTGGTCACCGAGACAATTTCATCAGGCCATTAACAAAAAGGTAGGCAAGGTCCTTTCTGTGACAGGAGTGACGGTGAGGAGGTATCTTGTTCTCGTTCTCACAGCGCTATGTGTACTGATCACTACCGACCCTGCCCACTGTCCGGCCCTGTCTAGCCAATGATTGTAAGGTTTGTTGAAAAACCGCAGCGCTACTTACATGTCTACTCTGGAGGCGCTTTGCTGGAGACGGGTGTAACCACCCGCTCACACACACACAGACTCCAAGGGGTCCGTCATGGTCACTGGATCCGACGCGCTTCGCTGCAGCCAAGGGGCGCACATCGTGGGTTGTTGTATATCCTACCTGTGTTGGTATGCGTGCACGCTGGTGTATGTGGCTGTGGTGTGTGCTACCCTAGCGGTTGAATCACCGGGCTCGTGCCGTGAAGGCGCCGGTTCGATTCCCGCTATGCGCGTGGCTGCACTGCCGAAGAGAAGACTGCAGGTGCGTGGCTGCAGTGAATGCGCCACCCTCCCCACGCTGCCGGGCTTCAAGACGCGCAAGCCGCGCGCTGCCAGAGGGGGCGGTGGTGCCTTTTTATGTGGCGCGTGTAGGGGGTTGGCGGTGAATGAAAAAATAGCGAGGCGCACCTCCCGCTGCCGGCCGACCCGGTTGCCGCGTGTGCTGAGACACACACACACACACACACATACAGACACGCACACACGCACGCACGCACGCACGCACGCACGCACGCACGCACGCACGCACGCACGCACGCACGCACGCACGCACGCACGCACGCACGCACGCACGCACGCACGCACGCACGCACGCACGCACGCACGCACGCACGCACACACACACACACACACACACACACACACACACACACACACACACACACACACACACACACACACACACACACACACACACACACACAACTAGGGGTGGCGGGGGGCAGTCCAATGGCAGTTGTTGTCTGTGGACTGTCCTGTTGTTCCTGCCACTTCCCGTCGGGCCGGCCCAAGGATGGCTCCTGGCGCCGGTGGGGCAATCGCTCAAAGTTGCGAGCGGTGTTCTTTGGTGGGGCTTGAATTGTGTTCTCTGAGAGTTTTTGTTTTCATCAGGAATCATGGGGCAGCAGGCACGTGATGGTAGCATACTTTTGTGGTGATCGATTGCACATATTAGCAAGCACATGGAGCTGGCACCGAACCAGTTCTCCGGCATGCATGGAGAGGGTTGAACTTTAACTGAGAGATAACTAAACAGCACCTTACCTTACGAGGTGAGATTATGGCTCCACCGGTTTTCTGCACACACGTGCGCATTAGGAGAACTGGTTTGGTGCCAGCATCACATACTAAAAAAAAAAAAAAAAAATCTCAAAGAATTCGATCATACCCCACCTAAGAATTCGTGCATGTAGGGAGAATTGGTTCGGTGCCAGCTCCTTGTGCTTGCTGCCTCAGAATTTCTGATGAAAAGAAAGAACTCTCCGAGAAATTAATCATGCCTCGTCAAAAATCCCGTGCGCGTCTGGAGAACTGGTTCGGTGCCAGCTCCTTGTGCTTGCTGCCTCATAATTTCTGATGAAAAGAAAGAACTCTCCGAGAAATTAATCGTGCCTCGTCAAAAATCCCGTGCGCGTCTGGAGAACTGGTTCGGTGCCAGCTCCTTGTGCTCGCTACCTCATAATTTCTGATGAAAAGAAAGAACTCTCCGAGAAATTAATCATGCCTCGTCAAAAATCCCGTGTGCGTCTGGAGAACTGGTTCGGTGCCAGCTCCTTGTGCTCGCTGCCATATACCCCTGACATTAATCCACATTCATCCAATATCACACAACGAACATTAGGGAATCTGCAATATGTCCCGGTCAGGATCCGAACCTGTCCCCTCCTCTGATACTCGCTCTCCAACCCCACCACTGGAGCCGCAATGGCGATGGAGGAGTTTCCCAAATCCGACGACCAACATTCCGCGCACGAATGACCCTGATCAGACTCAAGAAGAACACGCCCAAATTCAAGCACCTGAATCCGCTGCAGAAATCTGTGCGGAACAAGCTCCCAGACCTGAGTATGAACGAGCCCATGCGCAAGAACCAGTACCAGAATCTGAACCGGCGCAACAAGAAGTTGTCGACCAACATCAAGATGAAGTAAAAAGAGCACTCCAAGACCTGCCATCGGAATCCTCAGAGTCCCCCGACCACATGTCCTCCCAGGAAGGAACGGAACAGAGCCGAGAACCAGCCCCTGCGCAAAGTCCTGAACAAAGCCAAGATCAAGCCGCCATGCAAGGTATTGCCCGAGGCCAGGAATATGTGCGCATCGCCCCCCAGAATCTGCCGGATGATATCGATAATCCGATTGTGCTGAGAGTGCAGGACATCTCTGAAGACAATTACTACGAAATCAGTACCATCATCAGGAGAAGACTGGGTGCCATCATCCCACAAGCTGCGACAAGGCATCAATTCTGGATGATCGAGACGACACAAGAGAATTGGCAGCAGATGTGCCCGGACTCTGAGAATACGTACGAACTGCGAGTGCGACTGCAAGAAGATGGAGATTTCTTCCGGATCAGGTCTCAGCATCAGGACGGATCGCCGTACACCCAGCATATCAAAGGCAAAGGAAAAGGCAAGAGTGGCCCGCCGCGTACCTCGCCCTCGACGTACTCCGCTCGTGGAGCACCCCACATGCCAGCTCGAGAGCATTCTCGCGAACACGCCCGCGAACACTTCGATCGAGACTACAGCCCGGATCACGTGCGTGGAACGACCCGAGGATACGCCAGAGAACCGATGCGGGAACGTGCCCATGAATCCTCTCGAGATATTGTCTGTGAGCGCCCTAGAGGACATGACAGGGCAGCAGGTCAAGAATTCGACCGAGAATATGTGAAAGAACCTATCTCTGAACACGCAGACGAAGCAGCTCGAGCACTCCTGCGCGAACATGCACGTGAACAGGCACGTGAACGTGAACGCGTCCCCATCCGTGAGCGTCCTGGCTCTCATGCAAGCACCACTTCCCGAGACCCGGTCTACGACCCCCGCGATTACCGCCATCATCAAGATGCTCGCGACGTTCGCAGTGGAGGTCGGACGGAATCCAGACATTCTGCTTACGATCAATATCGTGATGAAGAAGAAGTTGACGAGCCTCCGGCCAAGCACCGAAGAATGAGCCCTCCTGTCCCTTCTGAGTACGGCAGGTATGAACCCAGGCGAAGCCGATACGATCGGTTTGACAGACACGATCCGTATGCTCGGCACGAACAGCACAGCCAGCATGAGTATCGATCTCAGAGCAGCCGCAGTCCCGTCAACGAACCTGCTGTGCACAACGCTGAGCCTCACATGGCGAGCCATCTGCCTGCCTCTAACGAAGCACATGATTTGGTGTTGCGACTCATCAACTTGTCCGACGCGCTGTTTCCGACCTCGGCCACTGCTTCTGATGAGCATGCCCGACATTTCACTCCCCGAGATCCCCGTGGAAAAGGAATTCCGGATGCACACGACCCGAGTGTTCCCGCTTATCGGCAGTATGGCAAAGGCAAACCCCAGTACCGCTACCCCCGAGCCCAAGAGTATCGTGGCAAGAGCGGCAAGAGCGGTGGCAAAGGCCGCAGTGGGAAAGAAAGTGAGCTGACGGTGCCTGTCACGCTGACGGTGAAACTGCACATGGATGATCCGCAGAACAAAGAATGAACGTGACCAGTTGTGGATGCAGAGAATCAGAACAAGTCCAGATGCGTAAGAAAGAAACCGAATAAATCCGTGCTCATGTAAACCGGTCACACTTCAGAATTCAGCATGCATGCGCTCCCCATGAACCTCCAGCGATCGCAGTGAATGCAACAAGGAGGCACCCAAATTTTATGTTTCTCAACCCCAATCTGAGAGCAGATGATCCGAGGACATCCAGCTGCCCAAAAAAGAAACTGATTGAATCTATGACAATACATGTCCCTCCACATGTCAGAATAATCTACGCATGCTCCCTCATGAGTCCTCAGAGACCACTGCGACAGCAACAGTGAATCATAAAAATTTTGCGTCCATCAACCCAACTCGGTGCAGCCACAATGGATGGATCAACCTGCCCGCACTGGCCATGCCGGACGGTTTGTCTGGAAAGGTACAAACATTCTCTCAACCCCCCCCAATCAAGTATCGCCCAGCATCCGCATACCTGACGGAAGAATGAATGTTAAGCACCATTTCATCGAGAATACAACATTTGCTGTTGAATGCATCACTTCAAGTTGTAAATGTTTTCCAAGCAACACAGGAATCGGATCAGTATCCCACCTGCAAAGTGGAGATGTATCACACTTCAATCACGCCGCACCCGCAATTGCACTGACCTTCGCTCACACCCAGGATGGGTAAATCAGCAGTATCCACAATCCCCAACCACAGCACACGGCCGAAACACATGCACTCTTAGGCAAAATTTTCGAATGCCAATGGAATTCCCACCCGCAATATATGACCCGCCTCATTGCACCCATGCAATCATGCTGCAGCCCATTGGACCAGCAATTACGCCCACCGTAGCAACGGTGAACCCTCCTGACAGAAAGCATCGGACCAGATTCATCTGCATCCACAGACATTGTCACAAGCACCAGAAGTTACGCCGGAAGTACATCAGACCGTGCCCCCCTGCCTTGCTCAATGCCAGAAACAGCAAAAGAATCAAGGGTTCCTTTTGCTTCATCTCAAACCACCTCTAAATAAAAAATTTTTGAATTTTTTTTTAGCCACCCAGAGATGATCAATTATCAACTCAGAAAATCACATCGACAGTAAAATCAATAATTGTCATAGACATACAAGTAAGCTACGGTTCCACATACACCCCGCCCTCACTTTTCCGCTGCGTTTGAACACAGAATGGAACACACACATGCAATGATCATATTTAATTCGTCTCATGCCATGTATGTGGTCATTTACAGGAGTTACCCGCCATCTGCAATCATCAGGACATACAGTGGAATTGAATTCCCCAGCTCCCTTTGCAACACTCAATGAAGGAGAACAACAAGAATGGGGCATGATACATGATCTCCTCTTCAAGAATGCAGAACAACAGTCCGCTCAGAGTACATGCATCACATGGTCAGGAATAGTGTGGCGATCAAACGAAACATCTTGATCAATTGTGGAGACGATCACACAGAGAGCAAAGTAACTGAATAGACTAGGAAGAAGACGACGATGGCCTCCACTGATCCGGAGAGAGAACCTGCTGAAAGAATCAGATCAAGTAGGACAGCCCATACCCAGACCACAATGGAATCTCAGAGCCACAGTTACAACGTACCATCCTGTAGCCTGCAGTGTCCAATCACACCAGGAAGTGATGAACCCTGTCCCAATGATATTACATGTTCTCACACTCAACCCCACAGTTCTTCATGCGTGCATTGCCTGCCCGGGAATTTGAACATGGCGCCGAAACAATATTCTTCTCCATGATGTCTCTGCAGAATGAGCACATCAGAACCGGTATGATAATTTTGCATGCCACAGATGACTTGCACATCATGTTCTCGGTGTACTGAAACTCAGAGTAAAGAAAAGAATATCAAACTCACACCGAGAATCAATCAAGCCCCGTCCCAATCTCTGCTCCAACTCATCATCAGCTACTCGATGATGCTCCCCAATTGATCCAAAAAAAAAACACATCCAGCATTCAAAGTCATATCAAGTCTTTCTTGTTCAAAGACAAGCAGACAAGGAAAAGATCTCTCCACACAGCAACACATACTCCCAGACTCCATGCAAGTATCAGGGCACGAATGGAAACCAGGTAAGGCATTTAGCCCTAACCCAGAAGGAGAGCACAAGAACAAGATGCAAAGATCGCAACCAGGTGCGTGCATGCTGCAAGTGAACACGGTTGCTCAACAACAATATAATGAATAGGGAAGGAACAACAGACCATCAAAAGTGCATGACTGTACATGTGCTCACGCAGAAGTCAGTGCAACACTCATCTCAAGTAGTGCCGTTAACAGTGAACCACGCTCCTCCAAAGAACTCATCTCCAGATATCAGATATGCATGCCTTCAATGTCAATCAGTGTTTTCTGAAAGAATTTGATCATGAACTCCGAAGAATTCATTGCCCTTGCACCAGAACGACAGCGTGCGTATGTTGATCCCACAACCGCAGGGTACTTCACCAGAATATACTAGTCTGATGGGGACCTGAAAGTAGTGGTGACACACTGGCCGTCCAAAGTAGAAGTATTAGAAGTATTGATGACCACAAGCCTCGCAACATGTTTCGGAATGTTCGCCTCCCTGATGCGCGCATCGATCTCTGAGGAAGACTTGACTCTACTGGTTACAGAATTTCCGGATTACATGTGGCTTACCATCAAAGACCTGACGATGCAGGCTCAAGAATGGCTTAAAAATGCGTCCAACGAAGAGTGGTGCGACATCCTTGACAGAATGTCTCATTATTTGGAATCAGAAAATGCCAAAGAAAAATTCGACAAGCTCATCAACGATGATCCCTACAACTTTCAGCGACTACTGGAGGCTGACGGCAGATTGATCGAAGGAGACAAGCAACTTTCTGAAACCACCTTCTGGCTGTACTACTGGGCAGCTCTATATGCAGCATGGGCCACTTTTCAACAAAAGCTGCCACCATGGACCTCGAATTTCATCGATGGCAAACCGCAAAGACAAGCCATGTCCGACCAATCATTGAGGGCCAGTATCACCACCAAGCTGCGCTCTCTGAAACCAGGCACACCCCAACCCAAAGGAAATCGTGCCAGCTCGCAGCAACGTGCTCCATCCCCCGGAGGGCAATCCCCTTCTCGTGCTCAATCCCCTCGAAGAATCCCTCAACCGCCCATCATCAATCTGGATGCACATCTTGATGCGCAACTGGAAGCTCCACCAGCAGCAAAGAATCGAAGAACAACGGCAGACTTGATGCTCCTCTCAGGTCCAAGGGACAACGAACCTCCCAAGAGATACTCCACGGATCATAACAAATTTGCATTCAACAAAGTCAGTCGATCCTACGTACCCAAAAATCATCCAGGCCTCTCATTCCAAGATCAAAGAATGCTAGGACTGCATCCCCCTCCACAAGCTGCAACCAACGACACCTATGCCAACTTCGAGGATATCATAGCCAAAGTACAAGAAAAATGCGACGCACTGGATGACAGCGAATGCGAAGTTGCAGCACGCCGGCTGTACATGCGTCTACTGCCAGTCAAAGCGGCGGCAAAAATCCTCAACTTCTTCGAAAAAGCACAAAAGTGCAAACAACACGGGGCCATACTCAAAGCTCACATGTGTGCCCTATCGAGCGACATCCCAGCAGTAACGCAGGCACTGCAGGATTGGTTGAGATATATGCAAGGACGAACTGTCGGCTCTTCCCCCGAGACAAGCAAAAGAATCAGCGAATTGAAGAAAATGTGGCAATCCATCCCGCAAGATGCTGATTGGACCATGTCGGCGACGGTGCTGGCATTTTCATTCCATACAGAAGAGAACACCATATTGAGTCTGCTGTCCGCTCAAACCGCAGCCCAGTGGTGGAATGCAGTAATAAGAAATCTTGCAACCACCACCAACGTCGCAGACTTTGACACGGTGCAGACTGAACTTGAGAATCTAGGTGCCACAGTGAATGTGCAAACTCCAGACTGGATCAACCAATGGATGGTTCCGGAGGAAGAGAATCCCCACCACTCAGCCACCACAGCCCCACAGCCAACTCAGCCCCTTACTGCAGCTACCCAATACCAGCCACAAACCCCAACTCCGATGCCAACTCAACAATATCAACAGTACCAACAATACCAACAAAATCTGCCACAAAGACCAAGCACGTCGCAAATGCAACCCACAACACCCAAGAACTCACTGCTGCCTTTCCCTCCGATGAATCAGCCCCCGCAACCACCCGTGCAGCAACCACCCCAATACCCTCAGCATCAAGGACAAGGAGTTACACTGATGATTACCCAAACCAAAGATGTGCCATGGGGGTCGGGGGGGGGGGGTCCGAACCAAAAACTCATTGGGGGATGCGTTTATTGGACAAAATAATGATTTTACAAGGGGTTAAACTAACAATTCAACCCCTTGGGGTAGGGTACGCGAATAGGCCCAAAAAGGCCAAAATGGGGGGGTATGTGGCGTTTTCCCCATATATACGCATGCTTGGCTTTGATCTAACAACCTCTGCGAGGTGATTTTACAAGTGCCACTAAACAACCTAAACAACAGCAATTTTGGGGTCTTCGGGGGGCCCATGGTGCACGCTACATGGGCCTAGCGGCTAGTACATGGGTCCCCATGGGTGCTCAAGTACCCGTATTGTCACCAAATGACCACCCTAACCCATCCCAAGTGCGACCGACAGGTTCTGGAAACGGTCGAACTTTGACAAAATTCGCAGGTGACACTAAAAAACCTAAACAACAGCAGTTTTGGCGCTTTCGGGGGCCCATGGCGCGGGCTACATGTACCTAGCGGGTACTACGTGGGTCCCTATGGGTGCTCAAGTACCCGTATTGTCACCAAATGATCATCAAAACCCATCCTAGGGGCGATAGACAGGTTTCGGAAAGAGTCGAAAAAATTTTCAAAGTATTGTTAGGTGCCACTAAACAGCCTTACCCAGCGTGAAAACGCCTAAGTCCTCACCGCCAAGGGCCCATAGGGGGGGCCGACCGGGGGTACCCGGAGTTCGGACCCGGGACCCCCGCCATAGGTTAGGGGGTCCATGTACAAGAAAAAAGTCGCCCTGGACCTGGGTCTGACTCCACACACAGCGGCCGCTATACGCAAAGAAGTTTTGACCCCCCCCCCCTCCACACCCCCCCACCACCCCCCCCAAAAAGGGGGTACCCGGGTACGGCTGCAATGGGTCAGGTTGCAATGTCCGCATTAGGCTCCAGCCGCGCCTGCTCCCCACGGCCTTCACCGCCTACTGTCCATTGTTCGAGCCAATGTCCGCCGATCGTCCGCACAGCCAACGTCTTGCGGGTACAGGGTGGTGGGGGGGTCAAAATCGAAAAATTCATTGGGGGATCATTTTCTCTCCTAAAATGATGATTTTACAAGGGGTTAGACATCCGATAACATACCTTGGGGTATCCTACGCGAATGACCCCCAAAAGGGGGGGTGTATGGCGTACGCGCTTGCGCTTGATCTAACAACCCTCCCCGAGGTGATTTTGCGGGCTCACAATGCGGTTGACCGCTTCGAACGCCCTGCATCGTCGCTGGTGGTGATGAGAAAGGACAAATGGAAATGGCTCGTGGCCTGTCACATCTTTTTTCTAATCAAAAATAGAAAAAAAACACTTAGGCTGTCCAGTAGCCAGCTCATTACTTAATCACACAAGGCACTTGGAGGGCAACCAACAGCAGTTGGTAACCGGCGGCGTCAGAGGTAGACATTTTTTAACAAATAGAAAAGAAAAAAAACTGGTCGGCTAAACACCCCTCCCCCCCCCCCCCGGTCACCTCCGTCCTACTTGGCTCGGACGCCCCATATCAATTGCTTGTGCTGGGGCGAAATTGCTGGATCAATCAATTAAAAAACAAATGTCCCCAAGGCCTAAATCCCCTGAATCCCCTGAATCTGACCTGAGCCTCGCCCTCCCAATGTCCACACCGATGTCAAGATATTCGCAGTCATCCTGAGACGCATTCAGGGCCTGCACACAACTCAATGTCTTGGCATACTGTTATCACTGTTGGCATACTGTTGTGCTCTGCGGACCTGCAAGTGCCAATGCACATGCTGCACAGCTGCCCACTGCTGCTGCAGGCGTTCAGTGAGGGTGTGTGTGAGCTCCATTGTCATGCCTGCGTGAACAAAAACACCAGAGAGATGACTTAGAACGGTATTGTAACCACATCTACCCACGTACCGCTCTGTTGCTGCCCCTATACATAGTTCCCTACTGCAGCCCAACCGCACGGGGCCTTGCAGCTGCCCGATCCCTACCGAAATGTTTCCTTATTGTTATACGAGAACCATTTGTATAGTCGTGTTTCACCCCTATTGCGGTGGAATCCAACTGCTGACAACAACTCATCGATTCGGCTCGTGGCAGCCTGAAATTCATGCACAGATTTAGCGACCGGTGTAACATAAAGGAGGAAATGGAAAAATACAAAATGGCACATTGGGGAACTCTTTCTGCAACACCTGATGAAAACATTCCTACACAAGGACAACAAGGGAGGGACAGAGGGAGCATCCTTCTTTTATTCCCCTGGTAAGCGGGGCTTCAAAATATCCGTACCTCAGAGTGCTTCGGAGGTAGATTTGAGAGATCATTTTTTAATATGTGCCGGGGCACCTAGTGCATTCAAAACAGCATTGATGGCGGGATGCGGTGGGACAGGAATGCGTTCACTATATTAAGAAGTAAGTATTAAGAAGTAGGGTGTGGTAGCTGGTCCATGTCTTGAGTTTGCAAGTCCCAACATTTGCTGAGATGTGGTGTGGTGTTTTCTAGAGCCTGCTTGTGGTGATTGTTGGGACCAAAGAATGATTGTGGTGATTGTTGGAAACTAACAATGACTGTGGTGTCCACTGAAACCTATGAATCATTGCTTCATCTTGGGATGGGAATCCCTGTGTAGCCCGCCAGGTCAGACTGGATCAGGCCCATGTAATTAGAATGGGCCTTGTGGGCCCAGTTCGGATGGGCTAAGATATGGCCAAGATACTACAAAATCGGGGGACGGACCTTATTGGGAATCCCTTCCCAGACGATGGACTCGTTGACAGGATCGGGTGACCAACGATAAATTTCAGTTTTCCCCGAATTGACCCTGAAACCTAGGATCCTACTCAGGTGGAGACCCCTGGGATTGCCTCCAGAGACTGCAAGAGAGTGACATAGGTGAGTATGGGTGTGTGTGTGCGAGGCACTGCTTGATTCAAGGGGTAGGGGAACATCGAGGGATGCACACAAATGTTGTGTTGCATGCTCGTGATGAAGCGGCGCCTATAGGCCCAGTAAATGGAACGAAGACCCAACTCCCCTTGCTGAACAGCTCACTCACCTGAGCCAACACACGTTCCGTGGTGGCCTGATTTGGAGAGACAAAGGCAATGTCATCCATATATACGAAAAATTTGACTTCTGGGAACTGGAGGCTCAGGGTCTGATTAAAAATTTCATACACAACACAAAACAACATGGGGGAGAGGGGGCAGCCCTCCTTGACCCCCCTCTTCTGATGGTAGGTGTGTTGCTGTCCTCCTGCCCGGAAAAAACACTGGGTCTGTGCATAGGCCTGCCGCAATATCGCAATCATTGGGGGGGAACACCCACCCGATACATGGTCTCCCACAACAAGGGGTGGGGGGTGCATTTTAGCGAGGTCAGGTTTAGCGCGATACAGCTCACCATCAGTGAAAGAGAGGGTTGCGGTCAAGTGTAATATTTTTAAAACCCGTCTTGTCTATTTCCTCCCAGCGCTGCTGAAGAACTTTTTCTACTCCAGTGTTTTCCCAATGCTTTGTCGCTGTTCTTGCAATTTAGTTTTATAAACAAATCAAGGAAATCGTGTACATCCTCCTTCACGCCAACATCCCTGCACTTGCAGCATGCACAGTGATAGTCTTGTTACACTTCTGTGATCTCCTGAGTTGTCAATCACATTAAAAACAAGCAACTTGCACAGTCAAACGATGCAGGCTTTTGCATTAAATGCAAGCACGAATATTTACGCCGCAATTTACACAGCATGTATAAAAGCTCGCAGTTCTCTTTATCTCAGCGTTCGTGTGTTGTGTCGCATGCGACTGTCATCTCTGCGCTGCCCAGATCAGTTCAGCACCGCAGGCAATCCTGCATGCTCGATTCTATCACACCCCCCTGGCAAAACGAGTGCAGGGGCTCCACCCCAGCACTTGTTTGAGCAGCAAAATGAATAGATGAGGGCATGCTGGGACCCCTGCTCAGGATAGAAAAAATAGACACTCAGAAAGTGTGGTCACCTCAGACTGGGGTTCTCATGCAGAGGGGGGGTCCACCCGAAGGAAAACATCCAGACGTGTTCTGGCTTAGGCTCTCCCCTTATTTCCCAACAACACCCTAATGTTGAGCCGTCTCACCTGTGTGTCCAGGTCAGCCACCAGAGCTGACCCCCAAGCTGTGCTGTGCTGGTTCAGTTTTCTATTTTGCCTGCTGTGATCATCTGTTGCACACATACTCCTTAGAGAGTTCAGGTCATCCACCGGAGCTGACCTCCTCACTTTTGTGAGTCACTCATACATACATACATATCAAATAAACAGTATATCATGTGTCTTTTGATGTCTCCTCCATCTCTGCCCATCCTCTGCTGACTGTCAAATAAAAAAAAACTGAATAATAATCAAATCTTCTCATAACATAGGCATTCCTGGGCGTGCTTGCCTGACATGCTACACACACAAATATCCGGGTGCTACACAGAGCGCAAAAACGCAAACACACTGGGTGCAACTTGTGCGTGGTCACCCTCAACAAGGGCGAGTGTGACATACTTAGTATTCATTGGTACACTCCCTCGGTCCTGCCATAGCATTGTTTGACTACATGATGGGCAATATATGGGCGACCTTGACATAAAAGTTTTTGGTTTGTTTTTATTCCATTGGTACACTCCCAAACAGGGGGCTTCAGCACAGTGCACGTGCACACACAGAACACCTGCCTGTGTCGCGTGCTCACGCAAACACTACCCCAGGCATGGCTTTTGTTTTCCTTTTGTTTTCCAGGGTCTGATGTCATCATGCTTTTAGTCTTGTACTGCATCGCAGGCATGTCTTCGGCTGGGGTTCCTTACAAAAAACAGCAATCAGGGCACTCCCCATGTAGAGCGACCATGGCCACTTAAGCAACAAACAAGAAAGGCATGTGTTAGTACTGCAAACAAAACAAGTTGGCATCATTGTACATTCATTTCAAACTCGTTTTCAGCAAGTCAGTTTTACATTCCAACTCATTTGCACATCTAAATCCCAACGACCTTAATCCAAAGGTGGCCCCAGGTAGTGTAGCTCCCCGTATGGGTCCTTCACGCGCCACAGGCTCGTGTTGTCCCTGTTCAGCACGCTGGCGGCGTCGTCGTTCACGTTTGCCACCACGCTGGCCTCGCTGTGCACCAGACTCGCCTCGTGGTGGCTGTTGCCCTACCTGCTCACGCTGCGCTTCGTTGTATGCGCACTAGGCACTTGCGCCCTCCTCTACGCTGGCCCCTCTCTTTGTTGGCGCCTCGTGGATGCGTGCTCTGACACCTTGACAAACAATGTGGGACAAAATATACCAGCAATGGGTTGTCTTGTGGATGGACAACTGGTATAACAAGCAGTTTACGACAAACCTTGAAAAGAAGGACAAGTCCCTTAATGCCACAGCGCTAGCTGTCTTGCTCCTGTGTGATGCACCACACTACTGGCATGGTCATCCTAACCTTGAAGACCTTGAACGGCGCGTTTCTATTGTGGCGTGCATGTTAGCGAACACGGAGAGATCTTTCGCCCGCATTTTGCGTAACTTAGGTTTTGCAAGCACTCGCCCTGTTGTGCGAAACATTACGGCATCGCTTGATGCTAGTCGCCAGGTACCTGCTAAGAGACCACATTGGCGACCTCTTTGCCTAACCAACGAAAAAGTAAGCAGCAACGTATCGTTGCTGAATCTATTGCAGTTTACGGGAGACTTGGTCCAGCACACCCGTCCTGCGGTACCTGTGCTATGCAATGAGAACATCCATTACCGCATTTGCAAAATGATGTATGGTGAAAAAACAACCGAGGGGAATGTCCGCCAATTTTTGCGGTCACATCCTATGTTATACGGCTTTTAGCATGCATACAAATTTTGCGTTACACAAACATTTCGTTCTTTTTGGCCGGTCCTGACATTTTTCCGCAAGGGTTTGTTACGCAGTGGTGAAAAAGTCCCCTGTTTTATGAACAAAGCAAAACACAATTCAGGCATATTGTGGTTCCTCGCTGCTGAAAATCAAGCGGGGCAAGGAAATCCCATAAAAACTCGGGGATGGGGATATTCCCCACCGGTCCCAACCCCCTATCCAACACAGAAGGGTCGAGGCTAAGGAGGAGAGTGACAAGGGAGGTGGAATCCCGCAGCACACAGGACCACACATCCCCCTGCAGGGAGTCCAAGGCTGCGATTAGCTGGTCATCTATATCCACCATACCCAGGTCCCTGGCTACCCTCCCCCCCTGGATGAACAGGAAACGGATGCGCCGGTGCAACAGGTCCCGTAGGCCCCCGCTTAGTCTCAGGCCCGTGGAAATTTCGTCCGGCCACCCCTGTCCTCGCTCCGACCGGATCAATCTCTCCACAGCCCTCTCCCGGGGGCATTCATCGTTTACCGGCGCCGCCGGCTGCACGTCGGGCCAGCGTCGCCAGGTGCTTGGCTCCGAGACCCGCTGTGGTTCGGGGCTGTGTCCTCCATGTCGTGAAACCCCGGGGTCGTCCTTGGAACCGTCCACCCCCTCGAGGTTGTCCGGGGGCTTTCGCTCCTCCATCGGCGTCACGCTGTTGCGGGGGACCCATCTCCACGTCCTGTTCCTCATCGACGTCGATGGGACTCTCCTTGGAAGTAACCGGGGCTTCTGGTAGTCCGCTGTTAGCCCTACCCCGTTTCCGGCATCGGGTCCACGGACCTCGTGCCCCCGGGAGGCTCGACGTCTGCTGGGGCTCCCGTCTCTGTGACTCCCTCCGAAACCGTGTGTCGGGATTTGCGGCCTCCTCTCTCCTGGCGCCCTGCGCCGATCGTCCGTACCGCTGCGGCGCTCTCCCTTTCGGCCCCGCCATCTCCTCTCGCGGATCGTGTCCTCTTGGCCTCTGTCGGGGATGTTCGGACTTTCTCGTCATCTTCGAAGAGCTCCATGAGGTTGGCTGGCCATAAGTCTGTGATATCGGTTCTTCTCCATCGGATTCCTTCAGTGGCTAGCCAAGGCAGTCGCGTAGTCTGCACAGATTCAAATTCGTCGGGGGGAGGCGCATACAGGTGAGCAATTTTGATGCTGTGCCATCTACCCCACCACAGGAGGTGCCTCCACGGAAGTCCCAACCACCGGAGGTAGGTTGCGCCTACTCGTCTCCAGGCATGCCACCTAGCCTCTCCTCTGTCGGTCCCCTGCAAGAGCTTGGCCATACCCATTTCGAGATCCGTTGCTCGTCCCAACGCTGGCGCCTCACCAGGGGCGATCCTGCGGAGCCACGAAGCCCATGCCTGCGTGTATGGTCCCAGTCGTCTCGTGATCCGGCGATGGTCTCGTTTGATCCCCTGGTACGTGATTCCCACCTTGGAGATGTTCGATCGGCGAAGCGATGATATTTCTCCCACTCTGCAGAGCGTGGCGAAGGATAGGACCACTGCGGCATAAATTTTCCACAGGGGTGGGTGCCAGCACAGGCCCCCCCTTTTGGAAGCGGTCCAGCCGTTGTAGCATTGATGTCGCGTCCACCGGCTGGGCCGCCAAATCCCGTCATTCCAGTCTGGGGCAATTCCATACCCAGTGCCTCTCGATGAGCCCGTGACCTTTGCACGTCTTACAGGGTCCCACTGGGGCGGAGTCCGATCGCACCCACTCTCCTTTATGGACCTCGAAATACTCAACCCCATCCACCATTTTGAAACGACGTCGCATGACCTTTTTGAGGCGTGCCCCTGCTGTACTCGGGCCTGAGGTGAAGTCGGGGTCCGCTGATGTCTGTTTAGAGGACGTTGAGTCTGACCCGTAGCGCTCCTTGTAACAGTGGACGGAGGACCAGACCAACAGCCACAAAGACTCCACCATGAGCACCGCAGAGCTATTCAAGGACAACACCGGGGGGGGGGGGGGGGGGTGCCTGAGCTTCCATCCATGGGGGCGTCCCCTGCTGAATCTCCAGTCCCCACCACCTCAGTCCATACCGTGGTGTCTTTCTTTTGGTCGTCCGAGAGGTTGAAGAGGAGGGGCTTCTGCGCCTCGTCATCCCACTTGGGGGTCATTCTCATGGCGTCCAGCGGCAGGGCTTCCTTGAGGATCGCGCATTTGAGGTAGTACAGGACCCTGGTGACCCATTGAGGGTGGTTCCATACCAAGGCCAGCTCATGTAACTCCTTGAGGCACAGGGGTGGCACAGACTTTTCCGACCGTGTGGGGGCTTCCAATAGACTGTTGACCTTCTCCGTGAGGGACTTGATCAGGGTAGCCTGTCCCTCTAATAAGCTCCGCAGGGCAGGGTCCGAAGCCTTGTTGACAGTGTCTGGCTGCACCCTGATTTTCTCAAAGGCCCCTGTCAGGGCTCAGAAGTACCCGGCTCCGGTGGCGGGTAATGTACCCACAAACGTACCCACAATGTACCCATGGCAAGGAAAAAAGGGGGGAATTGGGGGAAAATGGGGGAAAATGGGGGAAAATGGGGGGGGGGATGGGGAAAAATGGGGGGAAATGGGGGGAAATAAGGAAACTTGGGTGGTGCAACCGGTCCCCTTTTCCCCCATTTCCTCCCCATTTCCTCCCCATTTCCCCCCATTTTCCCCCATTTTCCCCCATTTTCCCCCATTTCCCCCCATTTTTCCTCGGGACCTTTCCCCATTTCCCCCCATTTTTCCTCGGGAGCTTTCACCAATGCGCCCCCCCCACAGCCTTGTTGCCAACCTAAACCTTGATTTTTGGCCTTTTCAGCCCCTAAATTTCCCATTTTTCCACCAAGCAATCTGAATTTCCCTCATTTACCCCCATTTCCCCCCATTTTTCCTACCTTGGCCCATTTCCTGGATAGTGTTCCGCTAAACGTACCCAAACTGGGTACTTCTGAGCCCTGCCCTGTGGTCATGTTTATTTGGACCTGCTCTGTCAACGTGTAGCCAATCAGATTCTCGATGAGTGCTTCCTCTGTCCCTCCGAATCCTGAGGCACTGGCAAATGTCTGGAGCCATTGCGAACGCGGATCCCCCAGATGGCGAAGGGACTTGGTTAACCTCATTTTTGCCTTAGCCTAGGACGCTGCTGGGGTTCCCTCTCGCACAGAGTCGTGCACTCCGGCCTGGAGGCAATCCTGAAATTCCATGCATTCCGCCATCTTCCCTCAAAAACAATCTGGAACAAATAAGACAGACATATAAAACGCCAGTTAGCAAAGCTAACAGTCGTTTTCCAAAACTTATTACAATGGAGATAGCCATTGGTGCTCTACTGTTGGGCATGGGGCCGCATATACGGCGTTTAAACAGGAAATGTCACGCGTTGGGGTTAACGCGTCCAGCAAACCGCCGAAACCGTCTCCGGTACGCTGTGTGCAAAGCTATTCAGCATCTTCCGACGCAGTATTGTCCGATGTTACTATACCTTGGTCACCTCGTGAGACAATGTAATTGGGCAGGTGAGGGTGCTAACATAGGCGGCTTTGCCTTTGACGGACTGCAGATCGTCCTGTGCCTGCTAGCCCGTTTGAACATGGAGGATACACTGTTGAAGTATGAATGAACTGTTGCAACGGCCTTATTGTGCCACACCTCATGGCATTGTGCAATGCCAGGGCAGGCGTTTGCTAAGGAGTTTTATGAAAGTCTGCTCTCCAGTCTTGTAACAAATAAGGGCCAAAACAAGGGTGTTGTGACCATTGAGGACGTTGACAATCTCTACCAACTAATCTCTATTGTGAAAGGAGGTCACAGGGTGAATGTGTGCCAAATACCAAATTCGCTTGTTACCTCAGTGCGTCACCGACTAACGACATACCTCAATGCAGAGCGTGTGTACATGCCGTGGGTTAAGTGGTGCCCAGAGCCTACATCAACAATCCACACACATCGGCTACGCAGGGGTTTACCCGCCTTCCCACCATCGCTTCTGAACCCAAAGGGGTATGACCACTATAAACAAGTGCTGGCTTCAGTTCTAATAGCGCTAACTCAGCAGGGGCCGCATAAGGCCGGTTGTAAAAAACAACCATCGGAACTTGACCCCCAGCGTAGTGTGTTGGAGGAGCAGAGAGAGGGGAACGTTATCCGAAATGTACGAAGAAGGCTGGAGACCCTGTTGTGATGCGCGAAGCCTCGCGCATGCAGCTTACAACATCAGGTTACTGCACTCCTTCTCATGCGCGAGCCCTCGCGCAAGGTTTCTGTCCCAACCGGACGTCATAGTTGGTAGATTTGCAATCTTAAGGGTACACTACCTGTTTTCGATAAAAATCCTCCAGATATTGTTTCTTTCATTCGTTTTTCTCCCGTTTTATTGTTTCGATTTTTGCAAAACAGGCCTTCTTGTCACCGCAGAATGCAGAATCCGGCCAAAAAGACAGCTCAGGAACGGGGGGATGAAGAGTACAACCCCGAAGAAGAGAAATCAGAAGCTGCGACACCGAAGAAGGGTCGGAAGAAGAAAGAATGTACCCTCTATGCGCCCTCTATTTGTCCTCTATGCACCCTCTAGAGGCATTGAGGTTATGCTAGGGCAACAGAAAAACTATTTCGTTTTTGCTTCAACTAAACATTTGTTGGCTAAAGCACATTCAGTGACATGCACAGCATCAGGGCCACCACCTAAAATGCAAACATGTGCCCAAACAAATCGACGCTGAGAGAACAATGATGAATTGAGAAAAAGCAAATGAAAGTTAGAAAATGTCTTGTCAAACAGCCTGTGGCACGCTAGGCGTCACTTTAGCAAATTTCCGGGCCTGGTGTGGTTGCGTCGCAATGTATCCATCAACAGAGCTGAAATGCCAAGCTGAAGAGAGATGGTACACGGTGCACCGCTGCTAGACATACAGATGAAATAGTGCCGCGGTGCAACCCATCCAAAGTGAATTTGCCAAGAAAAATTCCCAAACTAAACATAGTAAATTCTATAAAATTGTTCAAAATTCTGTAAAACGCATCTATTCATAGATAACCCATTCAAACTCGCACTCGTCATGTTCACCTACGTAAACTGTTCACAGTGACCTAGCAGCCCCCCTCGTAAATCTGTTCTGGTAGCATCTTTGCGTTGCAGCTCCGTATGTTTCTTAATATGTAGCAGGATATTCTCAACGGCCTCACGCAACTGCACTACATGCTTCAACCACTTGCATATCATTTCTTGCTGACCCTGTCTAATGTAAACCGACACCTGTTTTTAATACCAGCACTTGTCTTGGAGCCTCTCACGCAACAAATCCCGGTCCATTGTTTGGCAAACTCATGCCTCACTGCACCTCTTTTACTGCAAAGATCTCCTGGGGCTTCTTTCATAAAAGCAATCTTCCGGTGCTTCTTTTGCGTTGTGACCATCGTCTGGAGCATTTGCTGTGCTTTGGCAACCTTCTACACTTCTTTCAGCGCCGCGGCGATGTTCTGAAGCTTCATTCACTCGTTGGTGATCTTCTGGGGGCTCTGTCATGTTCCAATTATCCTCTGAAGCTTCCAGTGGGCTGCAGCAATCTTTTGGGGCTCGTGGAGCTTCCCATTCTTTGTGCTTGGCTTGCAGCAGCTCAATCTCCTTCCTGCACTCCTCGATCTGCCACAGCTACTGTTGATGCTCGTAGAAGTGGATTTCCTCTCAACAGATCGCTCTCCTTCCACTGTCGTTGCTGCACCTGGAGCACCCTCCTCTACCCCTGCTTCTTATTGATGACCCACGGTGCAGCATGCAAGAAAACCACACAGCCAATGATTGGGACCAATATTCAGACTTGAGTTTTCATTCATCCCCCTAGATTCCACCTTGTGGGCACCAAACCGAATCCGATCACAAAACTTCATACCCAACAATCCGTAATCAACCACTAAAATAGACACTCAGATTTCAACCACGAAGTCACAACAACCTTCTGACGTCCGAATATCTAATCCATTCTAATCCTGCACTGCGCACAGGCTGTGATAAGTTTCAGCACACACATTCACAGGACACCTCTTCTCTATGTAGCTTCACTCCCACTGCAGGTACATCAATGCAACCGTAACCCTGCACAACTTGCAGCAGTACAAACCGCTTCCAAGTGGGCTCTGCATTCAACAACCATGTTACCCCTCCCCCTCTCGTCAACCCTGGAGGGGAGGTCTCCCCCCCCCCCACCCAAAGGTTGCAGCAAGGCATTATGGCGGTCTCGTGTGCAGCTATTGGAATTCCGTTGCAGTCCCGACTGCCAACTTCTGTCCCCCAATTACAACAGAAGCAGCGGTCTATGAACACTGCTTGCGGGCAACATCCCTGAATGCCTTACAACTATCCATTGGGGCGAGTGACCGCCACATGCGCCATGCCTCCGTTTTCTGCCTTCTACCCCCCCTGCCCCTTGCGCAAGCATGGCCGCAGTCCCAGCAATCGAAGCAAAACAGCGGTTCAACACTTGCCTCGTGCTTAGACAAAGCCGTGCTTGCGTGTGACACGCACAACAGGAAAGCGCGCGCACCAACGTTCCCCCTAAACCCCCAAAGCATGATACACTGCGCAACCAACATCCCGCATTCTGACTGTACTCATTGGCTGCTCGGGGCCCTTTTGAACCTTCCCACTCATCTTCATCAATTGGACATGCTTGCCCTTCGGGGTAGGCTTTGGGGCAGGTTTCGCGGCAGTTTTAGGAATGGGTTTGGGCTTCCTAGTCTTTGGCATAAAGCAAACGATGCTATGAACAGAATGAACAATCACAGTCATGAATGAGCTCTGCTTTCGTGGCACGACCACCTGATGAAAGCCCAATCTTACATTTGGGACCACAACAACAGCGGTCCCAAAAAAATCCTGAAAACGGCGCCCACCCTGTACAGTTAGACAAAACCATGCTTGCGCAGGGGGGGGGGGGATAACTCGTGGACAAAGATGAGCTGGCCTGGCCTGCTCACTGTATGGTACTCGAGATAACTCTCGGGCTCAAGGTTCGGGGTTGTCCAGTGTCACAACGATCCCACGAATGGCTGTCGTAGCAGACCTGACACGACGTGAGGATGAGCTGCCCCTGATACCGGCTTATGCAGTGGGAGACTGTCACGCACACGACTTGCGGATCCGCCACCAGATGCATCAGCGACCCCTGGCAGGTTGCCGGGCGTCGATCTGTCTCGCACCTTGCCTCGCCTTGCCTCGCCTCATCTCATCTCACCTCACCTCACCTCACCTCATCTCACCTCACCTCACCTCACCTCACCTCACCTCACCTCACCTCACCTCACCTCACCTCACCTCACCTCACCTCACCTCACCTCACCTCACCTCACCTCACCTCATCTCACCTCACCTCACCTCACCTCACCTCATCTCACCTCACCTCACCTCACCTCACCTCACCTGACCTCACCTCACATCCCCTCACCTCACCTCACCTCACCTCATCTCACCTCACCTCACCTCACCTCACCTCACCTCACCTCACCTCACCTCACCTCACCTCACCTCACCTCACCTCACCTCACCTCACCTCACCTCACCTCATCTCACCTCACCTCACCTCACCTCACCTCATCTCACCTCACCTCACCTCACCTCACCTCACCTCACCTGACCTCACCTCACCTCACCTCACCTCACCCCCAGTCCACCACGTCAGGGCAAGAGATCTGGCGTGGTCAGGGCAAGACCATCGCGTATGCACGCTCACTTCCCCTGAATTCATGGTCAAGACCTCTGTGGTAGCCGAGGCCCGGAGGGGGATGGGAGCAGGGGGGTCCGTAAGGGGGGAAAAAACACTTCGTAACGCCAACATAAACGAACGCTCACGGGGACGCTCCCTGCTTCCCCGTCATGGGACCTTCTCGACTTCAAAGGTTGGCGGTTGGCGGCTGGTGGCGATTGGCGCTTGGCAGTTGGTGGCGGTTGGCTGTTAGTGGTGGTTGGCGGTTGGTGGTCCCTGGGGACTGTCCTTAAGGGCGGTCCTTAGCAAAAAAAACATCGAGCTTCTTGAGGACCCCCCCTGGGTGGGGGTGGGGGGGGGGGTCGGGTACCTGAACAGGCGGAAGCCCGTGTCGCACAGCATCGAGGCATGCCACCCCACAAAGAGGCGCTCAAAAGCCCTCTTGTTCAGACACTTTCAAGGACCGTTGCCTGGGGACAGCCACGCCATCTACGATGACACACCAAAGTCCCGAGATGCGGTCGACTTGCGTGATCATGCAGCCCATCCCCCAAAATCTGAGGCGACCCAATCAGCGAAGCAACACATCCGCCCACACCCACCCACCCACCCGGCGGCCGTGCCCCCGAGTCATCAACGCAGGGTAGCCCTCTTCAAGTGGGGGCGGGGGGGGTGGGGGGGTTAGGGTTGTCGGGTCCGAAACAAACATGTGCCAAACATCAGACCTGAGCGTCACCACCATTCTGCCCTCCGCCGCCTGGCGGCGCTTGCCAACGGCCGGAAATTGGTTTGGAGTAGCCGATCAGGAAAGCGGTGCCAGGCTTTGATCATAAGAGGGGGGGGGGGGGGGCTCCGAGACCCCCCCAACACCCCCAAAAAAAACCTTCACACAAAATGTGGCCGGGGGAAGATCAAGTTTGGACAAGCGCCTTTCGTCCCAGACCCCCCGGACGGAGACGTGTGGCGCGCTGGTCACAAGGCGCCAGCACACGTCAGCACAGGAAAAGCATCGTCAGTGGGACCATAGGCGCCTTTCGGCCCTGCAGCGACGAAGGAAACCAGTCGACGCACCCCCTGAGACCACAGTGTCAAGCTGCCACCCCGCCTCTCTCACTGCGGAAGTTCAGCATCGCAGGTACTTGGGACTAAGATCCCTAAGACTAAGACCCCGCCCCATTCTGCATTAATTCCTTGGCAACCCCGGGGGGGGGGCGACCCCTCGGTTCTGGACGCCAACTCCCCCCCAACGAACTGTTGGCCGGAGGCCCCTTGGGGGGGGGGGGGGGCATGGGAGGGGGGGGTCAAGGGGGGGCGAATGGGGGGGGCGAGTCTAGGAGGGTCGGTTGGGGGGGGGGGTCCAGGCGGGGCGATTTGGGGTGGGTTGGGTGGGGTGGTGTTCATGGAGCATCAGGCGCCTTTGGCGCCCATGGACGCCTGAGGGCAACACCTTTGGCAGCTAACTGTTGGCCGAAGGCTCCTAAGGGGGGGGGGGGGGGGGGGCAGGGGTAGTTGGCGTCCTAGGACCCGCGGAGTCGCCCCCCCCCCCCCCCGGGTTGGCAACAAAGCCTTTTGGGGAGGGGGGGGGGGGCGTCAAGCCATGAGAAGCTGCCGGAGCTTGTTCATCAGAAGGCACTCGTGCAATCTCTTGGAATCAAGGAGCAGAGCTGTCCGGTGCTACCCCCCCCCCCCCCCCCTTGCGCAAGCACGGCCGCGGTCCCAGAAGTCAGGCCAAAACGGCGGTTCAACGCCCACCCCGTGCTAGGACAAGGCCGTGCATGCGCGTGACACATGTGACAGCCAGACCGGGAATAACATTGTTAGCCATGGCTGAAAATCACATCAGAACAAGCGGCATGGGGTTCCAATGTGTAGTACAATGTTGTTATGAACAGAATGCACCATCACAGACATGAATGAGCCCCCCTTTCCCTGCACAAACGCTCTACAGACACCCAATCCTCCATTCTGGACCACAAAAACAGCGGTCCCAAAATTTCCTCAAAACGGCGGTTCAACGCCCACCCCGTGCTTAGACAAGGCCGTGCATGCGCGTGACACATGTGACAGCCAGACCGGGAATAACATCGTCAGCCATGACTGAAAATCACATCAGAACAAGCAGCATGGGGTTGCAATGTGTAGTACAATGTTGTTATGAACAGAATGCACCATCACAGACATGAATGAGCCCCCCTTTCCCTGCACAAACGCTCTACAGACACCCAATCCTCCATTCTGGACCACAAAAACAGCGGTCCCAAAATGTCCTCAAAACGGCGGTTCAACGCCCACCCCGTGCTTAGACAAGGCCGTGCATGCGCAAGGGGGGGGGGGGGGTACGATTGTCCCACAACACGGTGCGGTAGCGGACATCACACGGAGTGAGGACAAGCTGTATCTGATACCAGGAATGCCTTATCAACAAGCCCTTTTCGTTTCGCGGTCAAACACAGTGTTCGTAAGTCCTTATCAACGAAGCCCGATCGGTGCGGTCGCCTAACTCAGCCCCAAACCTCTGCTGACGCGCTGCTTCTCATCCTCCGACAGAATGTACTTGTTGCCCAGGTGCCGGAGCACTTGCGTCGTCATGTCGGCGCCGATGCACATGCTCTGCATCATCTGCAGGAACGACGTCAGCCTCTCGCAGACCTTCTCGGCTTCGTGGCTGAAGATGTCCGTCTGCGCCTGCCGCACGAGGGCCTTCCACTCCGCGGGCTCCGTGTCAAAATGGGTGTCCGTCGAGACCAAGAACACCGCAAACCATTCCTCCCACAGCGGCACGCCCCGGCACATCGCGTGCCTGGCGGCCTCCGTGGCGAGGGACACGCGGCACGACCGCCCGGCGCCGCGGCCCGTGGGCTCCGGGGACTCACCGAGGCCATCGTCCTCAGGGTCGCCCTCAGCCGCGGTCTCCGGCCCCGCGACGGTCACCTCTTTGTAGTACGCCATGGAGCCCTGCAGCAGCATGGCCGCCGCCTGTGCGTCCGGGGCTTCCGCAGAGCGGTCGAGTGCCGCCAGGAGCACGCGACGCGCGGCCTCAAATGAGTCGGGCTGCAGCGCCGTCGCGTGCGGCATCTGCCGCTTCAGGGCACGCGCAAGGGCCATGCGACCGTCGTGCAGCCGGAGGGTGGCCAGCAACCGGCCGTCAGCGGTGCACACGCCGCTGCCTGCGGCCGGGGCATTGGACGAGGAAGCGGCCCCTGGCGCCGCGGCGCCGGCGCCACCGTCCCCGACCCGGTCCTCCATCGCTTCGGGGCCCCCGTCCACATAGCTCAACGACAACATGAAGTCCGAGAAGGCGTCGTCCGCGCTGCCGAGCGCGGGCGTCGCGTGCTCGTCGTCCGCTCCGCCGGCGGGTGTCGCGTGCTCGGGCAAGGGCCCAGCTCCGCAGGGGTCTTCGCCGGACGGGGCCCGCTCTAGTGCGTCTTCCGCCGTCGCCGGCTTCGGCCCCTCTGCCGCCGCCGCCGCCGCCGCCGCCGCCGAGGCCTTGCTCGACGATTTGAAGAACCGCCGGATCCCGAACCCGCCCTTCTTTGCCCGGCCCTCCGCCGGGGGGGTCCCGGGCGCGGCGCCGCTCGACGCCGCCGGACCGTCCGCCGGCTCCGACACGTCATCCGCGTCCGGTGCGGCCACGGCGAACGCCCGGAAGCGGTGGACGGTCTCCGGGTCGGGGTCCGGGTCCCGGGCGTTCGTGACGATGAAGCGCTCCAGGTCCGCCGTGACGTCCACCGCTGCAACGGCCCTGCGCAGCGCCACGGAATCCCCGGCGATCCCAGTGCACAGCCGCTCGTACATCCCGACCCACGAGTCCAGCGAGTCCTTTAGGGTGAGCGCCGTCCCACGCACGGCCGTCTCGGCCTCCGCCAGCAGCGGCGGGCCGCTCTCGTTGTACTCCCGCATGAAGGCGCTCAGCTCCGCCACGCGCTCCTGCGGAAGAAACGTTTTAGCTGCACGTAGTCGTTGCTGAAGGCGCTTGGGAAACGTATTCCTCAAACGACGATGCCGGATAAAGACGGCCCGATTTCTCAAGTGCAGAGGATTCACGTGTCCAGAGGGGGGTACCTCATAAGAATAAATATGTACACCAGGCCCCAAATACAGTTTCAGAAACTGTTCTTTTTTTTTTTTGGCTCAGACCAAGATGAGCTGGTGTGCCCTGCTCACTTTACGGTGCTCAAGACAACCTCTCGGAATCAAGGTTCAGAGCTGTGCAGTGCTACGATGCCACCACCAATGACTGTGGTAGCGGATCTGACACATAGTGGAGGTGAAGCGAGTCTGAAACCGGGTGATGCAGTGGGAGACTGCCACGCCCATAGGCGTCCCAGTGTGCGTGACTGTAGGCAGACAGAGGGACAGTTCAGAGAGAGCCTCCAAAGCAGACCAAGTGTGACTCAGCTGTGCACCGGGGCAGTTGTCTGGAAACATTTTGGGCTCTGGGTTCCAACATGGGTTTTGGGTTGATGGCTGAGCAGAGGTATCATAGCAAAGACTATGTACAGGAGATGCATCCTGACCACGTCCTGCAGCCCACATCTGCATGCCCCATTCCGTGTGCAGGGCCCCCATAGGCGAGCCTGCTTCTGCGCACGGCGATGGTGTGTGTGTGTGTGTGTGTGTGTGTGTGTGTGTGTACGTATGGAGGGGGAAGAACAACATTAAAGAGGGAGACCCGCATGCGCCCATCACCCCCGTGGTCGCCTGGGGCGCCATCAAAAATCAGGCCAGCGCACAGTGCAAATTGCTGACCTGTCTGACGCCCACAGGGGTCACAGCTGAGGGCCTCGCGTGGGCCAGAACCTTTGGAGGGCTGGGGTTCAAGTGTCCTCCGTGCCAGCACGTCCGTGCCTGGCTGCTTCATACAGCCCCACACACGCCCGCTTCGCGGGGGGGGGGGGGGGGGGGCGTGGTCTGAAACTCTGCCGCGCGTCTCACCGACCACTGGCGGCCGCGGCCGCTTGGGCCGTTTAGCTGAGCCCCCCCCCCCCCCGTGTGACATTCCGTCTGGTTGTTGTTCCTTTACGGGGCCCTGGACGGTCACCCGTTCTTCCCTTCGCATGTTGCGTCCTGCTTTCTGTCGGCCGCTGCAGCCGCTGCTCTTGCTAGTGTCGTTTCCGCGTTCGCGGAGCCCAGTAGTTGGTGTGTTGGGGCTGTGCTGAATGTGGCATGGTGTGCCGTTTGCGCGTCAGCGGCGCCCAATAATTGGCGTATTGAGGATGTGCTGGTTGTTGCCGGGGTCGTTTGACTGTTTTTGCTGTCCACACACCTTTGTCCACAGGCCGTCCACAGCCTGCCTCGCAGCGTTTCTGTGAGGCCCAGGTGCCCTGTTCCTCCACGCGCTGTCCCGGCCGTCCACCATATGTCCTTTTCCCCCTCCCGGTTGGTCTGCCCCTGATGGGCTCCCACTTCTGTTGCGCAAATAGCCCATCTGGGCTGCGGGAGACACCCCCCACCTCATGCCGGTTGAGCAGGGGTTGCCCTGGCACCCGGTAGCGACGGGGCTGGCTGGCCAAGCCATCCCCTTTATTGTCGCTGCCCCCCCCCCCCCCCGGGTGCGCAATCCTACTGGTCGCATCCTACCCGAAGGCCCAGGCGAGGTTGTGGGGAGGGGGGGGTGCCCCGCGTGGCGCCTAGCACAGCAGTGCCGCACCCCCCCTGCCAACACCTGCACAGGTGGAGCATTGTCCGTGTTGGTGTGCAACGCATAACCATAGCCGCAGAAGCCGCGGCCGAGTCTCGGTGCGCCTGGCCTTGGCGCACCGCTGTGGTGGTGTGAAGAGTACGGCCCCTCCGCCCGGTATGTGCACCGCTGCATCGTCGCTCTGCTCCTCAACTCGGTACTATGATCCTCTGCGGGTCCCCTCCGGCAGGACTGGGCCCGCATAGAAGTCGCTGGCGTAGGCCCTTGCCGCTCTTTTCTCCCCTCCTTTGCCCGGGCACCGCTCCCGCTGTTGCGGGCCCCCGCCCTGTGCGTTGGACGTCTGCCCCTGGGCTGCGCCACCCCGGATTGTTGCCAGTGCGCCCATCGCTCGGAATTGTACTTCTGTAGGCGCTTCAAGTGATGCCACACCGCCATAGGCCGGGTGAAGAGGGGGCGCCCCCCCCGCAACCATGCCCACCCTCAGCGGCACCAGCGATCGGCAGTGTGTGGTGATGGCCGCCGGCAGGATGGACTCCTTCCCGGCTGCTCTTCCCAGTAAAGTGTGTGTACGTATGGAGAGAGAGAGAGAGAGAGAGAGAGAGAGAGAGAGAGAGAGCGCGAGGGCATATTTAGGAGCATAGGCCTTGGGCTTGAGGGCAAGTTGTCCCACCCATGCTTCCCTGGTAGGTCGCATGGCAAGGTGCCTTCCACGCGGACAGAGCTAGAGGCTCCACTGCTGCTTTTGGTTGAGTCTGCTCTGTAACCTCCCCCCCCTTGCGAGAGCAACACGAAAATTCCAAAATTTGACGGGAACAACACCTCTTGTTGCTCTGACAAGGGGTTGTTTGTGCGCGCCGCGAGAAACCACAAGATGTGACTATTGCGTCATCAATGTACCCCCCCCCCCGGCCGCCCAGAGATGCACTAGAAGGGAAGGGACCTCAGGGAAGGGAAGGGACGAGGTCATTGGTTGAGAGCGATTATTGTCCGTTACAAATGCCATTGAAGCTGGCACTTGCCGTCAAGGAGACAGTGGCTGGGCATAGGCTGGGCGCCCTGCCGGGGGGGGGGTACCATGCATCCCTGCCCCCCCCCCCCCTTATCGAAGCTACGCAAAAGTACGGAATTAATGCGGTCCCTACGCCTACTGTAGCTTAGACAAGGCCGTAGCTTGCGCACGACATATAAAACTACCGGCATGGTGAGCCAATGCAAGTAAGGGGAAGATGATGCACAAAATCAGAGCTCTGCGGGTTCCAGTGGGCAAATCATCACAACAAATGTGTCCATGACTCCATGTAATTGGCAGATTTTTCACCAAAACCATGTCTTTTGTGGCTGCACTACGCTTTGTACCGAATTAAATGAGATCCGGAATTAATACGGTCCCTACGCCCGCTGTGGCTTGGACAAGGGCGTAGCTTAGACAAGGGGGGGGGGGGTACTCGTCATCAGGTGATTCCCCAATCTCCACCTGAAAGAGGGTGGCAGGGCAGCAACTAATATCCCCCAAAACCCTCAAATCACCGAAAAACGTGACCTTCATGGACCACCACAAATTGGAACAGCCAAATTCCGTTGTTTGCAAAAGTTGCGGAAACAACACCTCCAGTTGCTCTGACACGGGCGTTGCTCTCGCAAAGGGGAGTGGCCTGGCCATGCCCTGCCTGCGCATGTGGTGCCTGTGGGTGACGGGACCCCCAAAATCCTACTGAGGCTGACAACCCCCGGGCCTCAGAGGTGACCCAGACCCAAAAATAGTCAAAAAATGAAAATGGGAATTTTGGAATCAGCGCGTCAAGGGGGCTCAGAATAGTCATCATTTGCCATATATTTGGTGAAAACTTTTTTGGCCATTTTTAATGCTCAAAAAGAATTTCGGCGCCAGACTTCATAATAACTGATTAATGGTGCCTGTCAATTGAGCCCTTAGCCACCCCCCCTCCCAGATTTTTGGGGCTCTATTGACCCCCCGCCCCCTTCACTTGAAAACCCGCCACCCCCAGGCTGCATGCCGTGCACCATCGTGCAGTGCTGTGCATGCGCGTATGGTGCGGTGCTCGAATAGGGGGGCTCCAAAGCGGCGACAAGAAAAGGCGCACGCGCGTGTACCTGGTGGACCTGCGCGGCGCCCTGCATCTCCTTCATGGAGTGCTGCGCGGCGCGCCGGCTCCTGCCCGACTGGTCGTCGGGCGCCTGCAGGAGCTGGTTCTGCAGCACCGCCGCCTTCTCGGCCAACTTGGTGTACTTCGCCTTGGACTTCTGCACTTCGCCGATGACGTGCTCCCTGAGGGGCGGGCAACGGCACGGAAGGCCGCGGCAAAAGGGGGTGAGGACCCCACCCCCCCTCCTACCGAATGGCGCGCCTGGATCGAGTGCCTCATGCATCGGCGTGGGGGTACTTGCCCGGCACGCTCCTTCCGCCACATCTGAGAGGGGCTATCGGCACCACCCAAGAATTCGGAACCAAAAAAACAGTTTTTCGGCTCGAAATCGAAAACTTTTGTGCTTTTGAGCAAAATAAAGTGGACAAATTTGTTGTGGACGAGCGCGCGCCCTCCGGCTTTCAGCTTTTTTTTTTACCCGAGCCTGGCTGCGGAAGGGTGCAGGCCGGGCGCTTGTAAAACGTTTGTTGTGCCGCGGAGGCCAAAAAAACGCAATACATCACCATTCCCTGGTGCTACTGTGCGCACCGTGCAGGGGTTCTGGACCAACGCCCAATAGTCCCCCCTCATAGACCCTCAACATGCTGCGCACCACAGGCCTATGAAGTGTGCCGTGACCGTCCCAGAAACACGGGGCATGGCAGCCCCCGCCTGCGGCATTCTTGTGTCAGGTGTGGCATGAAGTGACTGCGCGCACTGTGTCTGCGAGGACACTTCCGTGGGATAATTGTGGCAGCAGCAGTGGCCTGTGGGGAAGGCATAACGAGCATCACCGAAGCAACCATGACCTTCTGCCCCCTCTCTATGAGGATGGCGGGTAGGTGACAAGGTACGGTAATGTACTGTCTCAGACCATGAGTCTGAAGAGCCACCACAATCTCGCACAATCTCGAACAATTGCTGATGGCACCGGACAGTCTAAAAAAAAAATAGAATAGTTGTTATTGGACATGCTTCAGATGGAGCAAATCCGATTGTGGGATCATCTACTTGGCTCATCCTCACTACGTGAGAGGTCCCCTACCACGTTGCTCTGTGGGGCAATCGTAGTGTTGCAAAGCTCTGCTCTTTGATTCCGAGAGTTTCTTCGAGTGCCATCCGGTGAGTGGGCTTCGCCAGCTTCCCATGGCCTGAAACGAAAAAAAACCTGTTGCATTAACTTTTGCACCCCGTTATGCGCGCTCCCATTTACCTGTGCACCCCGTTAAGTTGCCATCCTAGTGATAGTCTCGAATAGACCTGATTTTGACGTTGGTTTGGTGTGAAAGTGAGGATTGCCCCGGGCATCTAAAATCGGGCATCTAAAATCATGACCCTGATTGGGGGTGGGTTCTGATACCAGGAAATGCAGCAGGAACTGCCACGCCCGAAGGCATCCCAATGTGCTGCTGGAAGGCTGAGTAGAACAGCGGACATCAACGCTGAGCTGGGAACTGTCGGTGTCCACTCCAAGATTCCCACCGCTGCCACTGCCAGGGCATCATCCTTCTGGGGGAATGTTTGCCCAGCGCACACCCGGCGCGCTACCTTTGTATTAAGTATCCGATCTCTAGCCCCAAGTTTATCCTCACCTCGGGAAGTCCCCCAAGTAGACCGCACTAGACCGCAAACCTTCCGTGCAAAGCACGTTGCATAAGCCGAAATATTCCAACCACCACGCCATCATCATAAACTGGGTGCAAAGGATGGGCCAGATTCTTAGACACTGCGAGAAGATACTCCAGATTGTTTGGTGAGGGGGGGCAAAAACAGGCACGGGTGGGGAATGGTCAAAAATACTCCCCCTCTGTCCTTCCTTCCACACTGCGAGTCCCTTTTTGTGCCCCGTGCTACGCTCCGTGCCGTCCAGTTCGGCCCACAATCTGTCGTGCTTCACAGGCGTACTGGGAGGCCGACGGGCGTGGCAGTAGCTTTGCAGGCATCGGATTCCGCTGATCCGCACTGCGAGCCCTACTCTCGAGGTGTTCCACTGTTCGATGGCTGTATGAAAGGAAGGATGTGAGACGAAAATATACCGGACGACTGCGGGTTCACGTGCACATAAGGTAACACCCCCCCCCCCTTGCGAGAGCAACACCATAATTACAAAATTTTAACGGAAACAGCACCTGTTGTTGCTCCCACAAGGGCGTTGTCTGCACATGCCGTGGGAAGACACACGCGGTGACCATTGCATTGTGAATGCACCAGCCGTCAGAGGATTACCCACTCTCCACCCCCAAAGGACAAGAAGGGGGTGAAAGTGGGTGGCAGGGCAGCACTCAGCATCCCCAAAATGCCATCCCAGCCCCAAATCACAAAAAAATCTGGTCTTTACCGCCAAATTCCACGGCAGCGGAAGCAACGGCCTCCTGTTGCTCTGACAAGGGCGTTCCTCTCACAAGGGGGGGGGGGGGGTTACAGTACAGCAGGTCCCCCACAGTGTGAATGTGTCGCTGAACGCAGGGACGTCACCCTTCATACCAAATCGAAATCATGCAGAACCGAGTGCAGCCCAGAGTTTTGCTTGGGGGGGGGGGGGGGGGGCTGTGGGGGGAACCCGCCCCCCCTCAGGAGACCCCGAGTTGTTAGAGGAGCCGAAGAAATTCTTTGGCCTAAATCGCGCGCCAGAGAAAACTTTTCGTTGGCCGAAGACCCGGAGAAAAATTTGCCCAATCACTTAAGGGGGTGGGGGGTGGGGGGTGTCAGGACCCCCCCCCCCCCCCGAAAGAGATGTTGAGTTGTTAAGCAAAACTCTGGCGCAGCCTGCGCTGTCACGCCTTAGAACACGGCCCTGAGGACCGGTGGACCTGCGAGTCTCCAGCTGCTTGAGGTCGTCCTGCAGCCTCTTGGCGTCCGCATGCAGAGCCACCCGCGCCGGTTTCACGGTGGCCGCAATGTGGGACTGCAGCTCCTGCAAGAACTGCATGACCCTCGTGGAGTGGCTGGACACCAGCTGGCGGATGCTGTCCAGGGCATTCCACGCGGAGGGCATAGCCTCGAAGTCCCGGTTGACCGCGCCCACCAAATTGCTGATGTGCAGCAACTGCTTGTGGAACAGGTTGTAATGCTCCTTCATCTGCTCCATCACCGCCAGGTAGCCCTCGAAGCCGGTCTGCACCGCCCGGGAATGTGTCAGCACGGCCGCCACGTTGTTGCTGAGGTGGTCGCGGTACGACGGCGGGCCGTCGCCGAGGGGCTTGCAGGCATGCATCGTGCCGGCTGCCGGACGCGGGCGCGGAACGTGGGGCACTTGGAACGGGAGGCGGGCGATCCGATGGGGCGCGTGTGCTGGGCTGTAAGCACGGCAACGGTGGTCACCCTCTGCTGCATTGCCAGTTCCCCCACCGCATCGTGTGACTTGCCCCCCCCCCCCCCCCAACCTCCCTGGCGCCCTCCCATCCACCCCCCTCACCCAGCTCGCTCTTGATTGTGCCATCGCCTACGCCCACCTCTGCGATCTACGCGGCCTTGCAGCTACGGCCCACTCCTTGCTCAGTGGCCTGCCGCCCGGCATCATGTGCCCCTCACCATCGACTCTACCCCACCATGCCCCCGCCCTGCCGCGTGCTGACAGTGTGGCACCATCGCCCAGAGAGGTCCTGCCACCTCAACCTGTCCCCCTCCCAGCAGGGCCAGGCACTGTCACCTGGTGTGACCCAGCGTCCCCCTCCCGCCCCCCCCCCCCGAAGGAACGCTGGGCTATTGCACGGGCTATTGCACAAGCGGCGGTCAGCATGAAGTGCAGAAAGAAATTTGGCTCAGCAGTCGCGTACGTACCTTTCTATCACAAGAGTGTGACAGACGAGGGGCCCAAATCTTCCTGGGGAAAAGAGATCACGACCGGGCGTGTTCAACAGCAGGCTGCTCTGGTGAGCCACGGATGCTCATCGAGGGCTATGCGCCCCCGGCTGATCGCCGATGGCAGTACCAGCACGCCTGGGAGGCTGATGAACGGTATAATAGTTTGTCGGCGTGTCCAGGGTCTGAGGCCCGCAAATTTACTAATGTTGAAGTCATTTTTCACGACGTCGGCATGTTGGACAGTTGCTCGTAGTCCTCTTCCCAGGTGTCCGATTCAATCTCCAATGATTCCACAGTCACTGCAACCACTGTATCTAACGCATTCTCTCACGATAGCTCGGACTCTCAGTCTGTGAATTACATTGATGCCTGTAGACAGTTGGGGCTGTCACCCATGGCGACGGCGATGCCGTTCATATTCCCCCAGCACAGAGGCCAGCTCTGGCACAATGGACTCTAGTCATCTCAGCGAACTCTCTCTCTCTCTCTCCTTTTGATGGGGCCTGGGTGCATTGATCAACCGGGATGAGCCTTAGGCAAAGTGAATCACAGATCTTTCAGGCAGTGGTGCGCCCAACCTGTATTGTACGATTCGAATCCTTTAAAATTGACAAAACACGGTATCAGCAGCCGAAGTGTACACATACATTTTGGGATATATATGACAGCAATTCAGTGGCTCTGATCTTTGGAGCCTTGAAATGGTGAGCCCAAGCCTTTTAATGGTGAGCCCAAGCCTTTAAATGGTGAGCCCAGGCCTTTAAATGGTGAGACATACCTTGGATGATCATTTTAGGCGACCACAATATCAAAAAAACAAGTTTCGAAAACTTCGATTTTTGAGCTGCCCTGGGTGAAAAACTGCATAAGCAGGTTGTGTAGCGGCCCATTTACAGGCCATTATTGGTGGAAACAGTCATTTGGCGTCGTTGGCACGGGCATTTGACCGGCCCTCGGCAAGGCTAGAGACTGCAAAAAACGTCCTTTTGTACCCTAGTAGGCATATACTGTCACAACATCCCCACTCACACCCCTCAGAGTGGGTACCACGGGGTCACCGAGGTCGCCAAAACCCCCAACATACCAAAAATGGCCAAAAAGTGCATAAACTGCAGTAGCGCTCGTCCCACTCCGCCCCATACAAACCCCATGGAGTCGGGACCCAGAAACACTTTTTCGGCTCAAAATCGAAAAAAACCAAAAGATTCATGATTTTCGACCCAAAAAAGGGGGGGGGTCATTTTTTCGACAATTTTGACCCCCCCCCCACCCCCCCACCACCCCCCCTCCCTCAAAACCTCCAAAAAGTGGGTTTCAAGTGGGGGGGTCTGGGGGGGTCCGGACCAAAAACTCATTGGGGGATGCGTTTTTTGGGCAAAATAATGATTTTACAAGGGGCTAAACTAACAATTCAACCCCTTGGGGTAGGGTACGCAAATAGGCCCAAAAAGGCCCAAAATGGGGGGTATGTGGCGTTTTCCCCGAAATACGCCTGCCTGGCTTTGATCTAACAACCTCTGCGAGGTGATTTCCATTTTTGAGCTGCCGAGGCGGGAAAACTGCATAAGCAGGTTGCGCCCTAGACCCCTTGGGACCCAGCCCAATACCCAAATAGGGTGAAAAACAAATAAAGAGGTGGCTAACACATGCTTTACATAGCATATTTCATCATTGTTAGTGGTCACAATATCAAAAAAATGTCATGCAAAATTTTCCATTTTTGACTTGAAGAGGGTGGAAAACTGCTTGCAGTTTGTGCTCACACCAAATGCCATTGAACCACCTACAAACAGCAAATTCTATTGCCTTCGGCAAGTCCGCCTCGCAAAGAATCTACCCCAAGCAACACACAACCTAAATAGGGTAAAAACTTTATAAATACAAGCTAAAATATGCTTTACATAGGTTGGATGGTCATTTTAAGTGATCACAATATCAAAAACATAAGTTTCGGAAACTTCAATTTGTGAGCTGCCCAGGGTGAAAAACTGCATAAGCAGGTTGTGTGCCAATCCCTTGGGGGACCCCCCTCCGGCCCCATACCCAAATAGGATGAAAAACAGGAAAATACGGCCTAAAACATGCTTTACATACCTTGGATGGTCATTTTTGGTGATCACAATATCATAAAAACAAGTTTCGAATTCGATTTTTGAGCTGCCCAAGGTGAAAAACTGCATAAGCAGGTTGTGTACCAATCCCTCGGGAGACCACCCCCCCCCCCCCCCCCGAAGGAACTCTGGGCTATGGTGCGTGAGCACAAGACGCGATCAGCACAAAGTGCAGAAAGAAATATGGCTCGTCAGTGGCCTACAAGACCATAGGTACCTTTCTGTCAACAAGGACGCAAAGATGCCAGTGGATGGACCACTGAAAAAGCGAAATGCAGTGAAGACGCGGCGGTACGTACAGAACCATCGCCATGCAGGCCTCACCGGATCAATCTGTCAACCTGTCACTGAGTTCACATACAATTGGAAACGCCATAGACCCCTCCCCTCGGGGCCGAGGCCCCAAACGGATTGATGTCGACGGATCCAGCAAAGGGGTAAGGTAAGAGAGGATGGGAAAATCATGGCACCGGTCGGCGCAAAAATCGCTGCACAGGCCAGCATGTGGCATGTGCCACGAGGCGTATGCTTGTTCGGACCAAACGGTCTGGCTTTGTAGCCACCTGTGTAGCCTGAAAAATAAGGTATCCTGCGTGCACGGTAAAATATATGTGGCATGGCAGCACCATTTGAGTGTGCTGTCAACGTCCCACGGTGTCCTGTTGATGACGCGTGGCACTGCTGAGTGCAGCGCGCGCAAAACAGTGCTCCTGGTGTACCCGGACAGTATCGCGAGCTGTGACCAGGACGTGAGGCTGAGAAGGCATCCCATCCAGGTGTGAAGGAAAGGGTGCACATTTAAAACCGCACTAACGATGATACTGGATATATGCTTGTGGGCGTGTGTTGTCGGTGTTTGCATAGTCACAGTGTACTTGAGGTGCCAGTCGGAAGTGAGGCCCGAAGGCTGTGCGTAAATCAGTGGTGGGTGTGTTCCCTTCAGGTGTGTGGTCATGCCCATGGCAGTCAAGCTCATGCCCATGCATGTTCCTTTGCAAATCCTGTCGTCGACCGTCATGCAGTCACACAAAACAGGGAGGGTCCAGACCTCTGACAGGGTGTTGCATACCTGCTGCATTTCGCTTTTGGCGGTGGGCCCACGTGCACCCACGACCACATTATCACGGAACTGTGCTAACGAAAGGGTGTTACCTCGCAGTGTCGACCACAGCGGGTGCCCGCGGGGGGAGAAGGAGAGGTTTCCCAGTTTACGCATAAGGTCAACCCTTGTCTTGGCGCCCCATACTGAGCGCAAGTTGGCGCTCTGCGCGCTAAATGGCCCGCCCATGGGGATGGCCCCCGTGCGTGACCAAATTCGACCCGCTGCTTGCGTGTATGTGTCTGTGAGGAGGGAGAAGTATACCAGGTTCTCGAGGTCCCTGTGTGCGATGTACTGGAAACGACTAGACGTCCCCCTGCCCGCACGATCAAGTTTCTTGTTATCCCGGTGGATGGACCAAATCAGTTCCTGGGCATTCCAGCGACGTCTCGCGGCTAACCATTTAACAGACGCACTGAGATCTGACATAACCGAGGCTGGCGTGACGTTATTGAACTGACCCGAGCAGTCACATTCCCCTATTACCTCGCAGTCCCAATCAGGTAGACCATGAAACCAAGGGTGGAGATCAGATATTTTGAGAACCAGGAATGATGCGCAAACTTCTTCCGTCAACAGGCGGAGCAAGAGGGTGAAGGCGCGTGCCGCTGACCGGAGGAAGAATCGTTGCAATTGCGGTTCGACAATGGCAGCTATAGGTCGCCATAAAATACAGCCCTTCGTCAGGATTTTTGCCTTGCCAAGGAGGTACAGGGGGGGAAGGGAGCGTGCCGTGTTTACTGGCCACCTGTTCTTTTTGATGATATCCTGGAGGGCTGCCTGGATATTTAGGTTCCCGGACAGTGGTCGTGGGTCGTACTGTTCGGACAACAAAAACGTTGTTGTCTCATCCCATACCCACTGACGGCAAAATGCAAAAAGCATGGTGCTGCCCTTGTCAGCAACTCTCACACAGGCCATGGAGCTTAGGCTGCGCGCCAAATTCTGGACCCTATGACGTAAGAGTGGTTCCCTGTCCCAGATCTCTGGTGGCAGTAGTGTGGCAATCGACGCGGGTGTGTACGTGTGTTGTATGTGCAGTGCGTGCCAGCTGGGCCAAGCTGTTCACCGCCTGCTGTCGTGAACGCGAGCCAGAGCAGGGCAGTGGATCTGTAGCCCAGAGCGGAGCACCCTGGTGTTCGATGTGTACCGGCAGTAGGGCATAGTGGTTTGCAACGTTAACTACTGTGCCACAGTGCTGCCACTGAGTGAGTGTGTGTGCAGTGCAGCGGCATTCGGGGCGCTCTGTTTGTTTTTCGTGCTTGTTTGCTAAGCGTTCGAATGCTCGCCGTACATTCAGTGGAGAGGAGGCGACGACGCGGATGCGTGCGTGTATAGCCTGACGTTCCCAGGAGGATCGTTGCGTGTGTCTGACCATTCTGCTGATAATGGTCTGGATGTGGGATCGTTGTTCGGGTGTGATGTATGGCACCGTGATGTTTACCGGACGGCAAAGTGGTATGTTGAGTCGGTTCGCCATCCGCTCGATGTCTTTGTTCAATATGGCAACGTGTGCGTAGTCTCGGTTAATGCGTGCGACGTGTGCCTGTCGTAATGTAGCTTGGAGCTGTTTCGTGTGCCGTGCTGCAGGGCTCGCTTCTATACCGGACGGCAGGGCAGGGGCAGTGTCATTGATCGCCCATTGCTGTGTTGTGTGCCACCAGTGACGTTCACGGTAGCATGCGAGGTCGTGGTTGTCAACCAGTTCAACAGGGATGAGTTGCCAGTGCAATTCTGTAGTGTTGCGCAATAAATCGTGGAAGGAGGACTCTTCAGATCCTGCTTGTGTGGTTGTGACGTGTTTCCGCAACCGCTGTGTCGTGGCCAGTGTTGTTTTTCCTGCGTGGCACGTCAGTAGGTATGTGTGTACAGCGATGTATATGAGTATGGTCGCAGGCGTCACTAAAGTGTGCCATTCGTGTGTGTGTGACGTGGCTCGGAGCATACAGATGATGGGATGTGTGTCACACGGCAAGTGTGCGACGCGCGCCTGGAGAAGTTCAGCCCAGTGTCCTAAGTCCTTGCTGTCCAATGCCTGGCGCATGCCGCGGGTGTATGTTTTATAGAGCAATTCACGGTGCCGGTGTGGCTGCCACAGGGCTGAAAAGCTGTGCTGATGGTGTGTGAAGTAACAATGCAGTCGCAAACGCTGTAGAGGTGACCCCCCCCCCCCCGGACCTAATACCCAAATAGAGTGAAAAACACGTAAATACGGCCTAAAAGATGCTTTACATAGCTTGGATGGTCATTTCAAGTGATCACGATATCAAAAAAAAACAACTTTCGAAAACTTCGATTTTTGAGCGGCCTAGGGTGAAAAACTGCATGAGCAGGTTGTGTACCAATCCCTTGGGAGTCCCCCCCCCCCCCCGGAGCTAATACCCAAATAGGGTGAAAAACACGTAAATACAGCCTAAGACATGCTTAATATACCTTGGATGGTCATATCATGTGGCCACAATATCATAAAAAAAAGTTTCGAAAACTTCGATTTTTGAGCTGTCCAAACCTCTGCGAGGTGATTTTGAAGCTTTTGGGGGGCCCATGGCAAGGGCTACATAGGCCTAGCGGCCACTACACGGATCCCCATGGGTGCTCAAGTACCCGTATTGTCACTAAATCATCACCCATCCTAGGGGCGACAGAAGGGTTTCCGAAAAAGTCGAATTTTGGAAATCTTGCAAGTGCCAGGCAGGCGTATATAGGGGAAAACGCCACATACCCCCCCATTTTGGCCTTTTTGGGCCTATTCGCGTACCCTACCCCAAGGGGTTGAATTGTTAGTTAAACCCCTTGTAAAATCATTATTTTGTCCAATAAACGCATCCCCCAATGAGTTTTTGGTCCGGACCCCCCAGAACCCCCCCACTTTAAACCCACTTTTTGGAGGTTTTGAGGGGGGGGGTGGGGGGGGTGGGGGGGGGTCAAAATTGTCGAAAAAATGACCCCCCCTTTTTTGGGTCGAAAATCATGAATCTTTTGGTTTTTTTCGATTTTGAGCCGAAAAAGTGTTTCTGGGTCCCGACTCCATGGGGTTTGTATGGGGCGGAGTGGGACGAGCGCTACTGCAGTTTATGCACTTTTTGGCCATTTTTGGTATGTTGGGGCTTTTGGCAACCCTGGTGACCCCGTGGTACCCACTCTGAGGGGTGTGAGTGGGGATGTTGTGACAGTATATGCCTACTAGGATACAAAAGGACGTTTTTTGCGGTCTCTAGCCTTGCCGAGGGCCGGTCAAATGCCCGTGCCAAAGACGCGAAATGGCTATTTCCACCAACAATGGCCTGGTGAATGGGCCGCTACACAACCTGCTTATGCAGTTTTTCACCCAGGGCAGCTCAAAAATCGAAGTTTTCGAAACTTGTTTTTTTGATATTGTGGTCGCCTAAAATGACCATCCAAGGTATGTAAAGCATGTTTTAGGCCGTCTTTACATGATTTTCACCCTATTTGGGTATTGGCCGCATGGGAGGGGGGGTCTCCCAAGAGATTGGTACACAACCTGCTATTGCAGTTTTTCACCCTGCCACTCTGAGGGGTGTGAGTGGGGATGTTGTGACAGTATATGCCTACTAGGATACGAAAGGACATTTTTTGTAGCCTTTAACCTTGCTGAGAGCCGGTTACAACCCGTACCAAAGAGGCGAAATGACTGTTTCCACCAATAATGGCCTAGTGAATGGGCCGGCCCACAACCTGCTTATGCAGTTTTCACCCTGTCACTAAACAACAGCCTTATCCAGCGTGAAAACGGCTAAGTCCTCACTAGCAAGGGCCCATAGGGGGGGGCGGCTGGGGGTACCCGGAGTTCGGACCCGGGACCCCCGCCATGGGTTAGGGGGTCCATGTACAAGAAAAAAAGTGCCCGGGACCTGGGTCCAAATCCAAACACAGCACCCAGAATACGCAAAGAAGTTTCGACCCCCCCCCCCCCCCAACACCCCCCCCCACCCACCCCCACCCCCCCAAAAAGGGGTACCCGGGTACGGGGGGCTAAAGGGGTCACAAACGAAAAATTCATTGGGGGATCATTTTCTCTCCTAAAATGATGATTTTACAAGGGGTTGGACATCCGGTACAATACCTTGGGGTATCGCACGCGAATGACCCCAAAAAAGGGGGGTATATGGCGTACGCACCTGCGCTTGATCTAACAACCCTCTTCGAGGTGATTTGGGCTCTTCCGGCCTAGCCACCAGTTAATCTTTAGCTGCTTGGTCGGGCCACACGGCTAAATCCCCGCGCCACGTGTCGTGCCGTGTCAGGTGCCCCCCCCTTACCATACGCTTGCACGTGCTACCTGCGGACAAGTGGTACCTTAACCGGGGCCACGCCGTTTCTCTGCGAGCCCGAGGATGATGTTCCACAGTCAGATGGGCAGTGGCCAGACGTAGATGTGCCAAGGTCCCCCTTGTCCTAACACGGGTCAAGTTCTGGTTCAAGGGGCCAAAGTGCGGAAACAAGGGGTCGCCATGTTTGGACACGCCCGTGTTACCGCTCGGCACGTACCACGGACGACGCGTTGGCAGCCCTACCCACTCATGGCTACAAAAGGGTGTCCAACAGCATACAGCCCAGAACACAAGAGCGCTTGGAATTACACCAACACTTTGCCACTATACGGACCCTTCCTGCAGCTGGCACAAAGCTACAAACCATATTCTCTTGGATTGAAACCGCAAAAACCGCAAAAATATAGGTTAAAAAAAGCCTTAAAGTGTGGAAACGCGGGGTCGCCGCGTGTGGACAAGCCCGTGTTTGGACAAGAACGGGGGGGGGGGGGGGATGCATCAGCGTTTGTGGTGCTCCCAGCATATCATACGCTCCCCCCTCCCCCGTTTATCCACACAGTGGTCCGAGGGGCAAAAGTTGCCGAAACAGCACCCCATGGCGTTTGGACCCACTGTAGCTTGCGCGCAGTACAAAGAGCACATGTGCGGCAACCAACACGCGGAATCAGAAACACAAATATTCAACAATATTGTGCTGTGGTCAAGGTCTCTGGTCGCATGGATAGCAAAGAACCTGCAAAGATATGGCAAAATGGACCCATCAATGGTCAAAATGCGCAGCATACCCTACCCATGCTGGATCCGTTCGAATCGCACATGCTCCTACCTTTTTTTGAGGCGGGCAAAAAAAAATTAGCTGGAGTAGCCTGCTCACGGCGTGATACGCGAGACAACCTCTCGGAATCAAGGTTCAGAGCCGTCCAGTTCTACGATGATCGCACAAATGACTGCGGCAGCGGAGCTGACATGTAGTGGGCATGAGCGCACTCTGATACCAGATGCTACGGTGGACAACGGCCATGCCCACACATGCACCTGCCTTTCCGCTCGGGACAGGTCTTGTGACTCGCTTTGGGGCACGCCATGCGGCAAGCGGGGATGCCGGAATGCATGGCTCATCCACCAAACCCCTTGCCACTTGCCACCAACATCATGGGCCAAGCCCCGAAGCCCAGCGTCAGCCTTTGTCCAGACAATACCTACAGGCTCGCCTGACCTGTCACTTGAGTGCGAATCGGAAACTGACCCTGAAACTAAATCTGAAACCGAGTCCCAACTGGAATCATCAGGGTCAGAGGTGTAAATGCCATGAATCTGACCAAAGTCACACAATATGGCGGTGATCCGCGGGGGCTGGGGGGGGGGGGGTCAAAATGATCGCCAGGTCAGAAAGATCGCCATGCTGCACTGATGATGATGTTCAGCTGCACATATTGGGTCAAGAAAATCTGAGAATTGAATGCCCCCTTCCCGAACTCCTGCGAAACAAAAGTACTGGTCCTTTGGCACCCTTGTCTTGCAAAAAGCCCCTCACCGTACGAAGCACGCATCTGCCCGCACGGCCACCGAACTCACCAACTCACCAAACCAGGATTGTGGAGTCTGGAGAAAAATGGGGGGGGATGGGAAACAATGTGGGAAAATGTGGGAAAAGGGGGGGGGGTGGGGAAATAGCGCGCTCAGAAGACGGGATGTGGTTGAGGAATATGGGACAAAAGAGGGGGGTAAAATGGGAGAAAATGGGAGGAAAATGGGAAGAAATACCCATTTTTCACAGTCCCGTTTTGCCCCATTTTCCGGAGGTCGAAGATCTTCCCCACAGTTCCCTTTGTTAAAACCAGCTGACCACACTCACTGCCACAGCGGCTGGTGCGGATGCTTGAACTAAACAAAAAAAACAACTCTGGATTCTGTTCCCCACAATTTCTTTCTACGGCATTCAAAAGCTGTTCGCTCTGATGGTATTTCCAGGAGTTGAACCCGCCTTGAAGCTTGAGGATGTTACTCCACCATCAGATGGGCAGTGGTCAGACAGATCCCTGCGGAGGTCCCCAACATTTTTTTTTTTTTGGAAATACACAGTTCACAGTCCAACGGTCCGCTGAGTAGGAAGGCCAGCCCATTATACAGATTGGTGACCCACATCCCAAGTCATGGGTTAGCAGGTCGGTGGGTGGGAAGGCAAACCGGCGTTCCGCCGAAGAGTGAACGGCAGTGCAAAGTGCAATGATAAAAACAGAGGTGGTATCCCCGTGTGCAGTCGCCCCGTTGCCATCCCCGGGGGTGATGGGCAACCATGGGGGTGCCCAGGGGGCTGGGAGCTACCAGTGCCAGGCTCCAGTCATGCAAACATACGCAGAGGGGGGATGAAACAGGGATGTCCACATCCAGGGCGTTAATGTAGGTGTCGGAGTGCCAGGGACGGGCCGACTCGGCGCTAGTCGGTTAAAAAATAGAAAAAGGCAAAAGCAAGGCAGATGACAGGTACACACAGGACGAGGGTGAACAAGCAGGAGAAAATATGGGCTGCAGCGAGCACTGTGTCAATGCCTGAGGTATGTAGAGGGCCCTGATGGCGGTCTCCCACTTACTTTAGGGCAGAGATCGGGCGCAGCGCTGACTTCAGACCTGAAAGGGGAGGGCGTGGCACATCGGCAAGGGCAGCAACGCATTTACACAGGGCGGGACGAGTGGAGCCAGTCGCGCGAGTGAAATGGGTTGGGTTTAGAGGAGGTGGTGGGGACGTCATCAGCAAGAGCGAGTGTGACGGCGTCCACTGCATGTTTCTGGTAGTGACTAATGAACCTCCTCGCAGCCCGTGACCCACCCAGGGACTGCAGTAGGTGCTGATAGAGGGAGCATGGTACAGCGAGACGTCCAGCGATGCGCAGATCTCGGTGGAGCGCCGTGCTGCGCCATCTGGCGACCAATGCAGGCTGTGGCCAGGAGGAAAGCCAGGCGTGGACGAGGGGGTGGGAGGGGGAGCAGTGAGCAAGTACACCGTGCACGCTGAGGTTGTGTCGCAGGTGGCAGTGGGGGCATGGGCGTGGGGGACACTCGTCTTTCCAGAAACTCGCGTAGTGGGAGTAGTTTCTCCGTGACTGAAGGCCGAAGAGCCATTTGTGCCAAGCGAGTCGACGGAATTTCAGGGGGTACCAGGTGGAGGGGTGGAAGTGGTCGTGGGAGTGCTGCGCGATCAGGTTGTGAGTCCAGACCTTGTGGGGAGGCAACATGAGTTCGCCTCGATAGATGACATCCCAGGGTGTTTGTGCTGTGTCGGGGGGGGGGGGGGAGTGTGGAGCCATACTTGGCGAACTCGTCGGACTTTTCCTGATGCACGTGACCTGTATGCCCTTCAATCCACTCCAGTGATTGGTTTTTGGAGAGGAGGGAATGTCTGGCTTGAAGGACCCACCTGGACTGGCGGACGGGCCGCTTAGTACCCGTGGTGGCGGCAATGGCACCCTTGCAATCAACTCGCAGTGTCGCGTAAGGGGGAGAGAAGTGGGAACCCAGCAAGATCCCGACGACCTCAGCCTTGTACGAATTTGGGTTGCCCGGCACGCGGCAGAGAACAATGCGCCCGTCTCGAAGGACAGCGGACGCGCCAGACGCTGGGGGGGACCCGATACGGCTGCCGTCGGTATAGGTATAGTCAGGCGGGGGGCCAGAGTTGGGCACTACATATGCTACTAGTCCTGCCACTGAGGCGATTTCAGTGGCGCCTCGTAGGGCCTTCCTGGATCTCCAGGAGACGGTGAGGGGGAGCATGCTCGATGTGGGCGGAGGTCCCAACAGGGAGAGGGCTCGGCTAAAAAGAGCGTGCGGAGATATGTGCGATGGGGAGCTCACTCGCAACGTGGTCAGACAGATCCCTGCGGAGGTCCCCAACATTTTGTTTTCGGGGGGGGGGGGGTTTCAGACTAAGATGACTGATCACTTCACAGTACTCGAGATTACCTCTCGGGATCAAGGTCAGAGCTGTCCAGTGCTACAATGATCCCACGATGGTTCTGGTAGCGGATCTGAAGACGCAGTGAGGATTAGCTGAGTCTGAAACCAGGTTATGCAGTGGGAGACTGCCACGCCCATAGGCTTCCCAGTGTGCATGAGGCACAATAACCGTAGGCTGAAAAAGACAGCGGTGTGGTGACATAAACCTTTTTTTTTGCTTTCAGTGCACAGACGCTGCAGAGTGCGAAGGTGAGAGCCCTCGGGCTGTGGTGTCCGATACGTGATGGTACAAAACCAGAATCTTTTAGTGCAGGAGGTCCCCCACACTGAGGGGGTGTACGCTGTCTTCTTTGGTTGACACCACGGAGGATGCTGCCTGACATTCAGCCACTCTACAGGAGAGGCAGGACCAGAGTATGCACTATTGACTCACTTCAATGACAGAGACATGGCTGTGCGGGATCTACCGTCGTTTGTCAGAAACCATCTGTTGCACTTAATCCAAAGGCAATCAGGCCCCGATTTCTCGAGGACTTGATAGAGGGGGAATGTTTGCCCAGCGCGCGCCCAGCGCATGCCTGGCGCGCTACCTTTGGATTAAATATCCTATCTCTAGCCCCAAGTTTATCCTCACCTAGGGAGGTCCCCTAGGTAGACCGCAAACCTTCCAAATATGTAAATTCAACAACACAAAATGTCACTCCCACCACTTCCAACCACCACACTTGCCATCATCATAAACTGGGGGCAAAGGATGGACCACATTCTTAGACACCGCAAGAAGGTACTCCACATTGTTTGGTGAGGGGGGGCAAAAACAGGCACGGGTGGGGAACGGTCAAAAAAAGATGCCCGGCGCGCGCCCGGCACGCTAATACTCCCCCAGAAGCTCAGTTGTTGCGTTCTCATACACTCCCAAGCATTTCATTATAATTGTAGCATCCCCCACGTTCTTCTCACACTCATTCACATTTTACATGATATCATCTACATGGGCGTTGATGCATCTCCTATGCCGAACTGTATCCTGGGGAATGTAGTACATGTAAATGTGACCCATGACATCCTGGCCAATAGCAGTCTGCACAGTATTGCCACAGAGATCCCAATGGCATTCGCTGCACCATGCACCACTACTACTGAGACAACCAACAAGACAACCCATTCTTGCACCCCCCAAACCAGGTCGGGTGACGGCCCCTTTTCAAAAGCGGATCACTGGCCTTTGGATTCCTCAACAGGTTCGCCGTGTTGCACAAGAATACCATGACTGGACCTCTCGGGGGTTGTTGGTGTTGCGCCGCTGACCCACCTAGCGCTGCATGCACAGGCCATTCAACACATTTGCCATATGACGGCCTGTCTGTCCACTCACCATCAGGCCATTGCTTAGTGACCCCCGGCGGGGGGGGTGGGGGGTGCTGTTTGGGGCCCTGGTCAGCCCGGCCAACCCACCCCCCCACCCTCATCAGAAAACTTTGCCTGAGGCAAAAAATGATATTTCTTGAAGGGGCCAGAAATTTGAGGCCGAATTTAGGTACGCAAAATTTTTTGTGGCCTCTGACCCATCCGATCCCCCCTCTGCCTGGGGCGGGGGGGGGGGGGGGATAAGCAATGGCCTGGTCCCCATGCAAAAACCAGGAAGGTTCTAAGCAGTAAACAAAAGTTACGTCTTTGGCAAATCATAGTTTTGATTCGACCCCCACAGACTGCTGCAATACAGCTGATTCATCTGATGACCATGTACTGCCTCACCATGCTTAAAAACAGAAAATCTCCAAGCAGGGGTCAGAAGTTTCTAGTGAAACTTTGGGTTTTGCCTGTTTTGGAGGAGGGTGGGAGCAGCGTCGCGTTACTGATGTTTTTTGGGGGGTGGCAACCAAGTGGCGCTGGACTGGCCTGCTCACTGTATAACTTGTTGGGATGAAGGTTCAGGGCTGTCCATTTCTACGATGATCCCAAGGGGCATTTTGGGTGCCATGGAGGCGTTGCATGGGGTCTTATGGGTGCTATAGAGGCATTACAGGGCTGTTATTGGTGCGATCCAGGCATTACACGGGCGTTATTATTGGCGCCATGAAGGAAATGCTGGGGCGCAACGGGTGCTATGGGTGCCGGCGAGGCATTACATGGCACCATATGGGTGCTGGGAAGGCATTTCATGAGGCGTTATCGTGCGAGGGAGGCCCTACATGGGGCGTCCTGGGAGTGGGTCTGAGCCGCAGTGAGGAGGATCTGACTGTGATACCACATTATGCAGCGGGAAACTGCCATGCCCGTAGGCTTCCCAGTGTTCGCATGAGGCGCAAAGGGTGGTAGGCTGAGACAGGGGAGTGCCCAGCATGGTGGCACAATTGGGGACACCCAGTTTGCCCCTGAGGTACAGGAGGATGATATGCTGACAGCGATAGCATGCGTGTGTACAGCAAACGGGACGTGTGCCATGGCAGTGCGCCCCCGTTCACGCCCGGCAAACCGATGTGCAAAGTTGCTCAGAGCCTCTACGCGTCTCGTGGGCCAAGTGTGGAAATGCGGAGATTCGTTGTGTTCTGTGGGTGCATTGCGTTGCCGCCATGGCTCCGGCACCACTATCTCTCAAAACCCTGGGGGGGCGGGGGCGGGCCCGGTCTTTGTATGCGACACCCCCCCCAGGTTTTTGAGAGATAGTGGTGCCGGAGCCATGGCGGCAACGCAATGCACCCACAGAACACAACGAACCTCCGCATTTCCACACTTGGCCCACGAGACGCGTAGAGGCCCTGAGCAACTTTGCACATCGGTTTGCCGGGCGTGAACAGGGGTGCACTGCCATGGCACACGTCGTCGTGGCTCAGCAGCAACACCACCCGACCCTCCACCTTGGCTGCCACCGACCCGACGGTTTGCCAGCGGCCGCCCATCGACTGCCTCTGAGACTAGGCCGGGCTCATGATATCAAGCCCTGGTACAGCGCCATTTCCCACGTGTCATGTGCACTGAAAGTGAAGTCCATCCCACAGTGCACCAGGGCGATGCAGAACTGGAAGTACAGCACAAAGGCGTATGTGAACAGGATCGTTGGCCCGTAGATCGCCGTGATGTTGCGCGCCACGTTCCACAGGCTGGCGCGCACGAACTGCATCAGGGCATAGCACGTGATCACGATCACGAAGAGGTCGCCGCCGACGATGAACAGGATGTTCAGGAAGAAGTCGATATCCGTTGGCACCGTGTGGTGCCACAGCGCGACCCCGATCCCCGCCATCCACTTGCTGTTGCTGCCGTAGCGGCACACAAAGAAGAGCAGGCAGTAGCACAAGGGGATAACAAGCTCTGTGACCTGCATGGGAAAAGGGGGGTAGGGCTGTTCCCAAGACGGGGAAAAAATTTGCTGGCCTCCGGTACCCGCGAAACTCCGCAGCGCGCCTGCCGGTGAGTGACTGTGGTTGGTCATCGGCCAACCGGCGTCGGTTCAGCGCCAGCCTTAGTCTGTTAAACGGAGCCTGCCTCCGATAAACTCTGACTGTCTTTAGTGAAAAAAAAAACAGGAATGCACGTGACCTTTGTATGCACCATCAGCGTCACCCACTTCATAAGCAAGGAACTGTCCATGCTTTCACAAAGCACCACATTGATCCCAAAACATAACCGCTGTCCCATGTCCTTGCCTGAGGTCACAAATCCATACCGAAGGAAAACTATCCAGGTCGTCCACAGCCATGGTCATATTATAAACATGGCCGGTGTATTTGGGATTGAACAGTACAAAGACCCACCAACTAAGCATATGTGTCACAAACTAGGAGAAATGGAGACAATCACAAAGTGACAAGCTTTCCTAACAACAAATCTCATCCATCATTGGATTCAAATAGTTGCGAACACGCGCAACATTTCGCATAAAGAATGAGGGTTCGAGGGGGGGCTCTATTCCTTGAACTAGGAGAGTTGGCCGGCCGAATTCGGAATTTGGTCAACCCGGTGCCACCGTCTATGGACCTTGGCACCCCCTGCCGCCTTCTTTTTGACGTGCCGAATCCACAAAACAGCAGTGGCGGGGCTCTATGAAAGGTTCAACCGGAAGATCTCTAACATGCGCATATTTGTAAGTGGGGACTTGGCAATGATCGAGCCTTGGCGCTAATATACCGTCATTTCACCCAAGATTCAAGCAGGTGGATTCGTGCATTTTCATGCGCTGAATTCAAATATGCAGGAGTTCGGGCTCAACGACACGGTTTGTTCAAGGTATGGGCCGTTTGTGTCCACAGTCTGTGTCCTGGTCTCCAGTTTGCTTCCATGCTTGCTCTAGTGCTTGCTGCGTTTCGTGAATTTCTCACCATATCGTTGTGTTGGAGGATGACCTGTATTGTATGATTTCTATTCATCAAAATGCATCAATTTGTTTTAAGCATCTTTTGATGATGAACCGATATGCTGGAACAAAGACGCGGCGCAAGCACTCGTTGCCCTTCTGGCAGGGGAGAGAGACCTCTGCTGCCATCACAGCATACAGCTTCCGTTTGCGCTCCTCGTCCGTAGGGTCTCGGTCGAATTCCTCCGGTGGGAGGAACCTGCGGAAGGGATAGTGGTACCAAGGGGCCTTTGCAGCCCCCACAATAAAAGGCAGCAGCAGAACGTTGCCCACGAGATCCAAGAAGATGACCCCAAGTGTGACCTGCCGATTGGACACAAGACGTGGGGCTGCATGGGAGAAATGTGAGCGGGGGAGGAGGCACGCGGCAAAGGAGGTGCACCACGAAGGCACACAGAGTATCCCAACGCGAGCACAAGGGACGGGGCGAGGGTCGCCGCACTGCACCTGCCATGGAGAGGATCCCAGTGAGACGGCCAGGAAGCCGCAGTGGTTGGCGTTGATGAAGATGTCGCCAATGGCAAAGGTCTCTGGCTTTACGTGGCAGAGCCGGTGGGTTACATTGCGGGACATTGGGGGCGTTGTCGCACGGTGCGCGCACGGTGCGCGCACGGTGCGTGCACGGTGCGCGCACGGTTCAATGTTTTTGGGATGGTTGCCCAACTTGTACCCCGTTGAATGGCCCCCATAGAAACACACCCAGGGTCCTGATTTCTGCACCTTGCAGTCCATACTGGCATACCAGGATTCTTCAATTTTTAGTCTGATGCTTGTCACAGGTTCCAGGGTCCTATTTTCTGCACCCTGCAGCCCCTATTGGCGTACCGGGAATTTTTTTTTTGAATTTGATGCTTGTCACAGGTTCCAGGCTCCCAATTTCTGCACCTTGCACGCACCTCCGTAACAAACCATGCACAGGCGACAACACAAGCGACAACACTGGTTGGGTTACGGGAATTTCAATTTCATCCGCCACAGCATTCTGGCTCATGATCATCAATTCTAGGGGCTTCAGCTTCCACTTCAGGTAATTGGGGCTCCAGCAAAGCGTCCATCGGCGCCTCATGGTGCACAGGTTGGGGGGAATCGGGGCTCTCAGCAGTCACAATTGCAAACTCCAACCGCTCCTCGGGTGCATGCTCATACAAGACCTCTTCACCACCCAATTCGTACCGAATAGAGACGCGACTCCCACCTCTTGGAGAAGGGTCAACGACAGTGGCCGACACCCTATCCCCGTTGGAGCGGTGGTAGTACACAGGCAGTCCGGCGACAAGCTAGGGCAGCTCAGATTCAGGCATTGTGGATCTGGTGGACACAGAATACGCAAAAGGACGCACGGTGCGCGCACGGTGCGTGCACGGTGCGCGCACGGTTCAGGCAACACCCCCATTGAGAGCCCGGCAAACCGGTTGGCACTGAAGGCGAAGGCCATGAACATTGCCGCAAGGCGGTTGAGGGGTAGTATCTGCAGGACGCAGGGAAGGAAAATGGGCCCGCTGGCGACAGCCAGGGGACTGCTTGGCCACCCACAGTGGAGGATGGGGGGGTTTGGTTTGGTTTGGGTCAAGGCCTGTGCCGGACGCCCAGGCCCACGGTCAGCACTCGCCTTTGTGCCGACACGACTGGGCTAGGTGAATCGCGGTTGTCGCGGGTGGACAATGGCCATCAATCGGTTTCGAACCCACAAACTGGCCAGGGATGGATATAGTGCGGGGGGGGGGGGGGGGGCAGCCCCCCAATGACAATTGCCATTACAATTGACCCGTCTGGCTGAACCAACAGTGTTACGAGAGGGCTGATGGCAAAAAAGGCGGGACAAGACGGCGCTGCTGTGGATTCGAACCAAGGATGCTGAAGACGGCAGCCCATGCATATACTACTGAGCTACTAAAGCACTGCCAGGAATACAAAACAATCCATTACGCAAACAACTCTCCAGATGCACAAACAGTGCAATCATTTCTTCATACATTTAGCCAAAGTGGCTTGCAATCTTGGAGGATCCATGGCCTGCCGGACTGTTGACCGCCCCTGTACCCCGTGGTGGCACACACGGGAGGGAGATGCCGCCGTGCCTGTGTGTGTGGCGCGCGCGGGGCGGGAGGGCGGGGCGTGCATGCTGGCGGTGCTTGCGGGGCATGACGGGTCACACAGCTGTGCTGCGCCTGGCCCTGTGAGGTCGTCGGGTGTGTACCAGGGTCCGCCACCACCGGGCCCTGGCTGCTAGTGGTGGAGGCGCATGTGGGGGGGGGGGATGCCAGCGCGCGCGCGCACACACGATCGCAAAGCAAACGGGCACACCGCAGGCTCCGAATGCTGGTTTCCTCGTCATTTGGATCGTCGAAGAAGACGGGGCATGTTCAACGCCAAAGGTGCCTTTCTGTGCGGGATACGGGCCCCAGCAGGTGGATGGGGTGGGTGGTCAGAAGTTCGAACGCACCGTGTGCCGCAGAGGAGGAGGAGAAGGAGCAGACGCACGTGTACCCGGCCGGCGGTCTCATTGCAACCGGCATTGGCCTCATTGTTCGGTGCGACTGCTCCATCACCAGTGCTTTGTGGCGGGCCTGCTCTCTTGTTGCATGCCACGGCTTGCAATATGGCTCAACAACGGCTCATTCACATCCCATTGATGTCCCATTGATTGTGAGAAAGCGATGGCTCCGTTTGCAAACACCAGCGCAGCAGCCTCCGTCCTGATTTCTCAGGTCGAAACGGCCAAAAACTCGCTGGAAAAGGCCATTTTTGACCACTTTTTTGGGCACCGAGAGCCACCACTGGCTTTGTTTTGGGAGCCAAGTTGAGAAAAGCTGCCATTTGACATGCCTATCAATACGCAAAAAGCAATGGTTCGATGTTGAAATAGTTGTGTTGAGGAACGAAGTTTTCCGAGCGCTTGCTTGTTGCTTGTTGCTTGCCAATGGAATGATCAACTCGTCAGGAGGACTTTAATTGGTTTTTGGTTGTTCTTCCAATGCGTCCCTGGGGATTGTGCAAGGGTGGGGACGGTCCACAGGGGCAGGGGAGGCCGGGTTTTCGTTTGCCAAGGGGGGGGGGTCGATACAGCCCCCTGGCTAGAAACCCCCCCCAAAGGGCTCAATTGACAGGACCCCCAAAATCCTACTGAGACTGACCCCGGGACCCCGGAGGTGGCCCGGACCCAAAATTCGGCAAAAAAAAAAAATGAAAATGGGATTTTTGGAATCAGCGCGTCGAGGGGGTTCAGAAAATACATCACTTGCCATGTATTTGGTGGGGGGGGAAATTGACCATTTTCAATGGTCAAAAAAATTCTCGGCACCAGAGTTCATTATCACTGATTAATGGTGCCTGTCAATTGAGCCCTTTTCCCGAACCCCCCCCCCCCATTTTGGGGGGCTCTATTGACCCCCCCCCCCCCCCGCGCAAGTGAAAACCCGACATGCCCAGGGCTACGCCATGTGCCTGCCACGGACCTTGGAGTAGGCAATCATGAGGACCCAACAGGTGGCGTTCGTCAGGAGGAACAGGCCGTTGAAGGCCGTCACCCACCACACGTCCCTCCACGCCGCCTTGTTCCTCCGGACCCAGGGCGGCAGGACGAGGTACGGCGTGCTCAGGTGGACGAAGAGCGTCGGGACCACGGAGCACCAGGCCCCCACAAAGTACACGGGGTACTGGCCCAGCGCCACGTTCAGCACGCCCCACAGCCCCGTCATGATCCCCGCGCCCAGGCCCCAGACCGCCAGGAATCCGAGCACCCGCCAGCGGTACGCGCCGAAGGCGGACAGCTCGGGGACGTCCGGGACGCTCAGCACCGCGGCGGTGGCGGTGGTCGAAATCGAATGCCTGTGCAGCGTGCGCGACTCCCTTTCCGATGCGCGCGCGGCTGCCGGCAGCTTCAGCGACGTCCTCCGAGGGGCCTGCCGGCCGTCGGGATGCAGCATCTCGCTCCCCGAAATGCTGTGCGGTGGCGATGGGAGCGACGATGGGGACCCGTGATCGTCGGCACTGTCTTCGTCCACCGCCTCGGGCCCGGCATCGGGTGCTTCAGTGATCGACATCGCTCAGAGAGCGGTCAGCCGTTGGACGCAGGAGGCCGGCCCTGCCGCCAAGTCCTCTGCTGCCGTGGACGGCACGGGGATGCCGCTCAGGGGCAGCTCGGACGGTGAGCCGGCCTGGGGTCCGGCGTCCCCCTGCGGTGGCTGGGCCCCGAGCAGACTGTGCTGCCGGGGCTCTGCCACGACCTCGTGGCTGCTCCTCCGCTGCATGGCGCCCAGCTCCGACAGCTGCGCATCCTCCGCGTGGGGCCTCAGGACGAAGTAGTAGTGGTTCAGCGAGGCCCGCGACACCTCCAGCAGGACCCAGATGGTCGAGCACGGGACGGCGCAGTACAGCCACGCGGACGACGCGAACGGGGTCTGGAACGCCATGGTGCAGAGCGCGCTGGCGGTCAGCCCAATGCCCAGCAGGCCCCCGGCAGGGAACCACAGGAGGGACCAGTAGTGTCCGCTGGCGAACTCCAACTGCCGTTTGGAGGCCCAGCTGTTGCCCGCTGGTGAGGGTGGGTCCATCGCAAAGAATAGCGCGACAGGGACAGTGCGCGGGCCTGAGGGCAGGTGGAGGGTGACAGGGGCCATGGGTGCGAAAGCAGAGGGCAAACACGCTTTGGAACGGCCGCAAAGCATGACTAAAGCACCGGGCGGGGCTACGGCAGAGGCGTAGCGTCGTTGGAGCAGACGGTGTTGGAGTCGTGCCCCCAAATTTCACATGAATATGTTTTCTATTGGTCCAGGACGAGCAGGCATGGCATGGGGCGGGGGGCAGGGGTGGGGGGTGTCGCGTGCGCCGAAGGCAAGGGTCCCATGGCCTGTGCGTCCTTACCTCGCCGGTGCAACCAGGTCTCTGCCTCCGGTCGGGCCTCGTCTCACAGCCGCCCAGACTGTTGACGATGCCCGAACCCCCAACGAGGTGCTGGTGGGAGGGAGATACTGCCGTCTTGGGGGAGGGGGGGGGGGGGGGCACACTGTGTCTCAGCTCTGGAAGGTTCTTGGTGTGGTGTCTGTCGTGGCAGCTGCCGTTCTGCGACTGCTCTTCGAATCGCATGCCGCCGCCGCGTGGGGCGTTGTGTGTGCCCGGTCCTCCCGGCCCCAAGGAGAAGGGCCAACGACAGTGGCCGACACCCTATCCCCGTTGGAGCGGTGGTAGTACACAAGCAGTCCGGCGACAAGCCAGGGCAGCTCAGATTCAGGCATTGTGGATCTGGTGGACACAGAATACGCAAAAGGACGCACGGTGCGCGCACGGTTCAGGCAACACCCCCCTACAGTCGCAAAGGGAGTCAAGTGTGCATGCGGGCTGCAGCGTTATCAGTTGATCATGATGAATGAGAGCCCTGTGCAAGAGACCACAGGGTTCATGTGGTTCGGTGTACTCATGTGCTGCGGCAAAGCACATCACAGTCCGGGTCGTTTCCCCCCAGGTTCCCACCCTGTGCACACCTTCATCCTTCTTTGCATTGCCCTTAATGCCTATCATGCTGCGCTCGATCCCTTTCTGACTGATGACTTATGTTTGTTCACTGTAAAGTGTATTTTTGTGCACTGTTGTACTCCACGCATGCGTGCATTGGGTCTACTGCATTGCTGTACTGTACTGTATTGTTGACACATGCCACATCTGCAGGTCGGGTATTCATGTATTTTCAAGCCAGTCGCACCCTGCAGAATGTATGGCGTGCGCGGCTTGGACACACGTCGGCACAGGCATTTGTACGTGTGCATGCACGGCTCTGTACCAGCTCAGTGCATCCGGGAGACGTGTGGCGCTGGGTCCCAGGCAAGCCAGGCAACATGGGCAAACCCGTGCTGCCAGAACAGACCAGTCCGGTCTGCTCCGTCACAGTCAGTAGTGCCGCTGGGGTGCCACTGTGCCGTGGTGACATGGTGGGTTGCACAGTCAGTGGTGTCGCTGGAGCACCACAGGAGGCACAGGCGGCGCACTGGTAGAATGCGCAGTGCGGACTGTCTGCGCTTTCACACCCGCACCCCACAGCACCTCAAAGCAGCAACGCCCACAAATACGCCCCACGCTGCACTGCCACATTGAACAGCACAGTGAAGCCACTGACTAGCACACTGTTGCTTGTTTTGCTGATGAGTTCAGGCGCCTCTGAACGGTGGTGAGGGGGGTGGGGGGTACCATGCCACCACACAGGGTGGCCAAGGGGACAACCACACACACTGACAAGGGGGTTGCTCTCGCAAGAGGGGGGGGGGGGGGGTTGCCCCAGGTCCTCCTCACCCCTCAGCCCTGCCCCTTGTTTCAGTTCCTGGCCCTCAAAACAGTGTTCTGTGCCATGCACATGCCCCTGAGGACTGGGACAACAGCTCGGCTTTGCTCTGCAGCAACTTGTTGGATCGTGGTGTAAGGTGTGATGTTGGGTTCTCCCCGTCGTCTACCCGCAGTGGTTTGGCCATTTCCTGGACTACATGGACAGGTTGGCCCATTCCAGTTGTGGAGCAGTCAGGGCCAGAGCGGTCCAAGTCGCCGCAACCCCTGATGGACTTCATTTGAGCCAACGTGCGGTGTGTGTCAAATTGCGAATGAATGAGAACGCAACCCCTGCTGCAGTCGTCACAGGACTGTTTGTAACCGTTTTCGGCCTTGCTTGCGTGCATGTCGTGGTGCCTGGTCTTCCATCACTGTGTGGGTATGTTTACCTGGGGACATCTGCACAGGGAATGTACCCCCCCCCCCCCCTTGCGCAAGCACCAGCCAGGTCAGGAAAGTGACGGTCAGACCAGGTCCTGGTGCTTAGACAAGGCGGTGCAACCGCGCAACGCGCGGTACCAAAAGAAAGCATGTCCCCAAAACCTGCCCATACCTCACCCTAAGCACAATAGTCGCAACAGGGCCCTAGAGCACAATGTGCAGGCAAATTTCAGCACGTTCTGGAGGTCCTCACTGCCCATCAGGGGCATCAGGAGCTTGGGAATGGTGCATGTGAATGGTGAGGAATTTGCTTGGTGTCCTTCAGGTGTTTGGTCTTTTCAATCACCCCTGGATCAAAGAGTTCCTCCATCTCAATATTCATTTTTTTGCTCACCTCATAATTGTCACATGCCTGAGACCCAAGCAGAATGTTGTTATGAGCGTGAGGACTCATCACGAGCATGAAACAGCCCCCCTTTCCCTCTACGATCGGCACACAATCACACTTTGCCTACTTTCTGACCGCAAAAAGCCGTGGTCAGAAAATTCGGTAAAAGTGACGGTCAGACCGGGTCCTGGTGCTTAGACAAGGCGGTGCTTGCGCAAGGGGGGGGCGGGGTACAATAATTGTTGAAGTGTTAGATAGCCTCCCGTTGGGGGAGTATTGGCGCCGCGCGTACGCCACACGCAACGGCAGGTTGACCTGGAATGGGTTGGCTTTTACCCCCTCACAAAATACCCCCTAAGGAGAGCAAACCCTTGGGTACAAGACCTTTGTAAACATCCCTCCCTCTTGCCCTATCCAGCACCTCCCAAAGTGCAAATACATAAGACGGCTCCTTGGGAGCAACCACAACCCTGGTTTGGGGTCTCCTTGCTGGATTGTCGATTTTCCCTCCCCTTGTCTAAGGGGGTGTTTTCGCACAGCGCGCGCACAGCGCTAGTTATTACGGTGTTTACTCCGGAAACAGCCCTGAAAACCTGCCACCTCTAGAAGCATGCATGAGCAATTCAAAACTCCGAAATTCAAACGTGTCGTGTTCTCAGAATTATCCAATGTCCAAAACAAGCCATTCAATAACTTCCTTCCAATCTTCCGAACTTACCAAACTCAGCCCACCCTTCAAGGTCTTCACGGTGGCATCGAGCTGCTTGCCAGCCTCCCGAGACCGTGGTGTAGTCTTGGGGGCATGCGGCTTTGCACGGGATGGTGGAGTGGCCGATTTTGATGGACTCCTTCCCCGATCGTCAGGCGGCGGCGAAGGGCTGCGTGAGCAGGGGGGAGGTGAGTCGGCACTCGGGATGGCAAAGGAGATGGACTCAACTTTGCACTGCCGATTCACCACCTTCACCGCGTCTCGGAAATACTCCAAATGGACTAATCCGTCAGGCGCAAACCCCACCATTGTGGCAGGAACTCGCACCCCATTGGAGCGAGTGTAGAACACCCTATCTCCAACATTAAAGTCCATGGTGAATGCAATAGAGGGTCTGAGAAATGAGAGCAAAAGATGATGCCCCGCGGCAGACACCCTGAGAATGTATCACCATATACCGGCCTCAGGGTGTCCGTTTGCAAGGTCACATACACGCAATAAGGGGAAAAACTGCCTACCGGTGGTGGAGAATGGCCTACTTTTCGCACAGCGCTCGCACAGCGCACGGTACGCCCCCTAAATAGCAGAGGGCAACTACAGCTAGCCAACAGTTTAATCTGCAGCTGCTTGGTCGGGCCAAGCGGCTAAATCTCCGCGGTGCGCCGCCACGGCAGGTGCTCCCCCATTGTCCACTGGTTTCTCCTGTTTTCCATTGCCAATTCCTCAATTCTTTTCCTGCCCTCCGTTTCCCCCCGCCAAGTCCAAAATTCTTCACTGGCCAAGGTTTCCGAGACTTTGGGCAACCATCGACCCATTGATGGCCCGTACGCCTGAGCCCCCCTTCAGTCATTGATGGATCCTCACGGTAGCTGATGGTTCCTCACGGTAGCTGATGGTTCCTCACAGTCATGTTCCTCACGGTCATTGACAGTTCCTTGCGGTGGGGGGCTCAAACAAGCGCACCTACCCACTGCAAATCTTTGTCCCACACCCCTTGCCATGAACAAAAATGAGGAAGCAATGCCTGAAAATGTGGGTTGGGTGGCAATGCAGCAACACGTCCAGCAGCCCAAACGGTCTTCCCGCACACCGCGCTGGACTTCAGCGGCCCAAACGGTCTGGCCGCACGGCTGGGCTCCGATTTCCCCACCCACGGACAAAGCAATGTCACTCCAACAGAATTTAAGCCAATGCCTGAAATGCGTCCTGTGTGCGCCAGCAAAACACAACTTCACCACTGAACGCGTGATTGTCAGGAATTTAGAAGGAAGGACACGACAGCTTTAGGCGGTAAAATGCTCGTGGGCTGATTATAAGACATATCCAATAAAAGTTTGTTCTTCGGGCCATCACTAAGAGTCTGCAAGTGTGTTGGGGATTTGAGGCACACGAAATAGACCTGGGAAAGGTACAGCAGACTTACATGGATCTGTTATAGCCACGCAAATCCGCGATTAGTGACATCAGCACACAGTGGGAGTAACGCCCGGGGCCAGACCCAATTGAAGACAAATCGCAACAAAAGATTTCAAGGGTGTGGACGGACTCAGACCTGTCATTATTGAACACCGGTGTGATAAGAGTAGGTGACGGCGTCTCATATCCTGATCATCCCAGGGACTCCTTTGTTGTGCACACAAAGACGGGGGAGGGGTGGCATCCCCAAAAAAAGACATACCCCTTGATTTCTGCAGCAAAGCACCCGTGTGAAATCTGCAAAACTACTTTGACACGGGCCCAGGGCACATGACATGGATCTCGAAACACACAGTGCAGAGCTGAATGAGGATACCAGAATAATGAGGCCCAGCGGAAGGCAGCGGTAAGAATGATTATAAGCGACAAAGGGCAGGGCCACAATGAACCCATGGACACAAGTCGCAATCTATAGCGCAGGCAACCCACAAGCAATTCTAGCGCTCGTGTAGAACTGGTGTGGCTATGCATGATGGTTCAACAAGAAATCAGGCAAAATGAGAAATCAGGGTGTGACGAGAAATCAGGCGTGGTGAGAAATGGCGGCATGATGAAATCGACAGGCGGACACTGTCAGCATCACGTGGGCACGTTGAGCAGGATGGCGGATGAGCATGACATGAGCAAAGTGCAGCACGCCACAGAGGTGGCAGAGCGATGACGGCAAAGGCATGCAGCCCGGATAGAAAGAAAGGTCAAGCAAGAGTCAGCAGGGCATCATGGGGAGCACAGGCAGAGCACACACATTTTATATGTGGGCGTGACAAGAAATCAGGGCATAATGAGAAATGCGGGCATGTGGAGAAGTCCACAATCAAACATGGATGTCTGATGCCGTTGTGTGGCTCCATGACCCAACCGTGCAATCTCTCACCGGCAGACAAGCGGCTTCTAAAGCCGGCGTGTAGCATTTGCGCCGGTGAAAGGCATTGGTACCCCCCCCCCCCCTTGTAATAGCTACACAAAAGTACGGATTTAATACGGTCCCTACGCCTACTGTAGCTTAGACCAGGGCGTGGCGTGCGCGCAACACATACGACTACCGACACACTCGTTGGTGAGCGCGTGGTATGAGTGCACCTCAACCTCCGCCCACGTTCCCAAAGGCATGTAAACACAAGAAAGTGTCTGAAACATGAAACTTGTGGTTCACACCCATGCTCCTACAAGCAATGAGGCATGAGAAGCCTACAACCATCCTCATCAGTGTCTGTCCCCAAATGAGAATCAGAATCAGAACTTAAATCAGAATCAGAATTACCAAAATAGTTCAAAGCCCTCCAGCTCCGACAACTTCATTTTTTGGGGGAAGCAAAGACCCAGCACCACACATCACATCCAGCAGCGTACGGCGTTCACTGGGTGCCTACAGTGCACAGGCGCGTTATGAGCAGGTGGACTCATCACAAACATGACACAGCCCCTCTTTCCCTCTACAATCAGCACACAATCACGTTCCGCTAAGTTTCTGACCATGAAAACTGTGGTCAGAAAACCCCAGAAAAACGACGGTCAGACCCAAACCCATGTCTTATGTGGCTGCACTACATTTGGTACCGAATTAAAATTAGGTACCAAATTAATACGGTCCCTCGCCTACTGTAGCTTGGACAAGGGCGTGGCTCTTGCAAGGGCCATACGCAGGTCACAAAGCGCTCCACACATGCACACACGTCCTGGTATGCATATGCCGCAATGTTCGGCAGTTCTTCCACAAAGGCCAGAGCCACTGAATTGCTATCATACATATCCCAAAATGCATGTGTGCACTTCGGCTGCTGAGACCGTTTTTTGTCAATCCTAAAGGATTTGAATCGTACAAGGGAGGGGGTAGGAGGGAAAAGGCATTGCATATGGGCAAATCAGGTGCGGAGACAAATGGGGATACTGAGGCCCGCAAGACTACGGAAACTGGAGACATGAGGCCTGAGAAGGGGGGCCGGTTTGGTTTGTCCAGGCCTTTCTCCTCATCCCGCAGCTCTTGTGGGGGCGATGCTGGTGGAGAAGGGGTGACTGAATGGTGTGGTCTCTTTTGTCTTTTGTCGCGCTCGTGCGCGTCTGTGACGCTCAATATCATTTGCATCAGCAACAAAGCGTCCACGATCAGACATCTCCTCTCTACAGCCATGGTTCGTCGTTGTGCTTCCCACATCCTTTCCTCCCTCTCAGCACAACAGTAGACATGCCTGGCATACACTGCATGTCGCCCCTACCACACCCTATGGCCCCAAATGCCGATGCCCGGGCTCCTGTGCAATGGTGCTCTTGGGCGAGCCTGCCATTGCATGCGGAGGTGGAGTCACCTACACCATGCCTATCCTGGCCTGCGAAGAAGAGTCCTACGGGGACCACTGCGCCACAGCCTCAGTTGGTGCTGTGCCTGAGACTTTTTGCATCATCCTCACCACGCATCTGGTATCAGGGTGAGCTCTAACCCAAACCCTAATCCCAAAGCTAGCCTCTCACTATGTGTCCGATCCGCCAACACAGTCATTTGTGGGATCATTGTAGAACTGGACAGCTCTGAACCTTGATTCCAAGAGGTTGTCTCAGGCACCATTCAGTGAGCAGGGTACGCCAGCTCATCTCGGTCTGCCCCCCCCCCCCCCCAAAAAAACACAATAATGTAAAACTGACTCTTATACCATGCACGTAACCCCTCCTGCAAGAACAATGGAAAAGGCCCTGGAAATGACGGAACCAACACGCCCTGGTGCTCTGACAAGGGCGCTATTTGCATGCGCCGTCAAAAGATGCAAGCAGCGCAGCAACGCATCCCTGGGACCCAGACAGCCATGTCTATGGAGGTGCATCAAAATCACGTACTGAAAGGTGGGGCAAAAAAGTGGCAGGACAGTAATCAGCATCCCTCAAATACCATCCAGCCCTGAATCACAGGAAAAACGTGATCTTCACAACAAGGTAGCTTGAGTACCCCCCCCCCTTGTATAAGCTACGCCAAAGTCCCAAATTAATACGGTCCCTACGCCTACTGTAGCTTAGACACGGGCGTAGCTTGTGCGCAACACATACAACTACCAACAGCGGGCACCCAGATTCGAAAAGAGAGGATTGCATGGTGAGCCGGTGGAAGAAAGGGGCATATAATGCACAAACATCCCAAAAATCAGAGCTATGTGGGTTCAAGTGGCAAACACTCGCAACAAATGTGTCCATGACTCTATGTGACTCGCAAATCTGTCACCAAACCCTTGCCTTATGCGGCTGCACTACATTTGGTACCGAATTAAAATTAGGTCCCAAATTAATACGGTCCCTACGCCTACTGTAGCTTGGACAAGGGCGTAGCTTATACAGGGGGGGGGGGGGGTAGATCCAGTGCGTGCATTGGCAGGCACGGATGGATCACTCAGCTCGTGCCACTTCCAGTGCCCAATTGAGCTCCGTGAGACTTGTTGGTGTGCGGAATCTCACTCCAAAATCCGCTCAACTCACCATGATTGTGATTGAAATGCAATGTATTCTGTGGTGTTTTTCTCCGACATCAAAGGGCTCGGGCTGGAAGCACCCTGAGTCACCAACCAAAGGAATCAGCCTGGAGACAAGACCAGCCTTTTGTAGGCTCGTGTTGCATTCCACCCACCCGCAACTTCGCAAATTGCTCGGGGCTGCCAGCCCGGATTCAGCCGCATTCTTGAGCTTGGGGTTTAGGCAAGGGGCAGTGGAGTGAAACACACACCCAAACCAACTGAACCTTGGCAACCCCACATCCGCCGGATGCGCCCACTCAGGATCCTCACCTGTGCGTGTGCCACTGAGCATCCAGTGCATGCTCAGACATAAAGCAAGGCAGTTATATTATTATGCAATGCAGATGTTTCTATTTCATCTCCCTTAATTAATGCAGGAATGGTATAGAGTGACATTATGCATGGCATGGAGTGGTGGTATAGAGGGTAATGGCGTGGACTGATGGAATATGGAATAATGGGGTAGATTGAGGGTCAAGAGTGATGGTATGGAGACACCATATGGAGTGATGGCATGGAGTGATGCCAAGGGTTGATGGTGGAGAGCGAATGTATAGAGTGATCCTGCATAGTGATGGTGTATAGTGATGGTATATAGTGATGGTATATAGTGATGGTGTGGGGTGATCCTGTAGAGTGATGGCACAGAATGACAGTACAGGGTGGAGTAATAGAGTGATGGAATAGTGATTACCTGTTTTTTTTCATTTTTGAAACTGTCCAGTGGAGTCAGATATGGTCGGAAACGTTGCGCTGGCACATCAGACAGAGGGTTCGAGGTCATGCAGGCTCCTCCCTCCACCTGGCCTCACAGAGACGCAGCGGAGGTGCTGCCGGGTTAGCATGTGCCATTGTGTTGTGGCCTGCCCACAACACCACCTCCCTAAAACGGGTACAGCAAATCGGCTGTGATGGATAGATCACTCCATCTACTGATTCAATTGTCGAGAAAATATCCTGATGCCGATGTCATGCAACCTGGCATGTGTGCATTTGTGCGTGTGGGTGGGTGGGTGGGTGGCTCGGCGCCAGAATGCTCTGCAGTTTCTCTTGTGTTCTTCCCTCTCACTGTGGAATAGCAATTTTGTACGCCATAGAGGGACAACTTTAAGGAGGGAGGCTTGTCATCAAAAACACATTTCCCTCGTTTGCCACTGGTAGCGAGTGAAACGAATTAGGTGGGTCTCTGCTCCTTCAACAAGAGTCAACTTTGGACTGTGAGGGTGGGATAGGGGGCCGGAGGAGGGGCTGGAGGTGTTGATGTGGCGCTTAGCCGTGGGGAGTCTGTGGTTGGACAGGCTGCAGACGTCCCCATCACGAACCTGTATCATGCTTGGGTACGTGTTTTGGCATTTAACCTGCTATCCTTAGGGTTAGCAATGGCACTTTGTGTATTGGGACCAGTTCAACGCCATGCCCTGTACATTGACCACAGCATAGATGCGGTGGATTGTGATCTGTATCAGCCCTCGATCAACTCACTCCGTCTATCCCGACATTACTGCCCATTATCAAGCAGTCTAGACGCATGTTATTTGTGGTCCATATCAAGGCACTCGCACGTCGTCCCTTTGCAATGAGCCAGGGATATAACTTGTGCCACACCATTTGCACTCGTCACTGCAAGGGGCCAAAACAAAGGAGTAGCTCTGGCGGTCGAGCACTTCGCGGTTCAAACGGAATACGGGGCAGGGAACTTTCTCTTCTGGGGTCTGCCAGGCATCCCATGCCCCACCTCATTGAAGCCCAGAACAAAAGTGTGCATCACATGTGACCGGTGATCCACATTATCCAAGACCACCACCCTAAAACGGGTACAGCAAATTGGCTGTGAGGGATAGGTCACTCCATACATTGATTCAATTGTCGAGAAGCCCCTGGCTATCCTGATGCTGATGTCATGCAAACTGGCATGTGTGAGTGAGTGTGTGTGTGTGTGTGTGTGTGTGTGTGTATGTGTGTGTGTGTGTGTGTGTGTCTGTGTGTGTGTCTGTGTGTGTGTGTGTGTGTGTGTGTGTGTCTGTGTGATGCCCAAATCTTTCAAATCATGCTCAAACTGCGAGGTACAACATCTAAGACCTACTGCTCAGCGACCGAACCATGAGTTCTGATGCTCCGGCACCCCGTCGGCAGGCTTCAGGATACTGGGTTGAGCGCACTGGCAAACATGCAACAAGAGGGGGTGGCGGCTGTGTTCCTATTGCGCCTTGCATCCCATCTCGGTGCTTCCGTGCTTCCCTGCGTGGAGGCCCCCGTGGGCGAGTCCACTCCGCTGTTGGCCGTCACGGGGGCTAGAACCCATGGGGTCCACTGGAGCTCATGCACCGGGAGGATGTAGGGGTTGGGGGCTGGGTATCACTGCTCAGGAGAACAAGCGTCGTACTATACCATTCCCTTTCTTGGATCATTTAATCATGCGCTGTACCTCCGCGCTACCGAGTGGGATGTATGGGTCCAACTCAGAGAGGGCTTGTTGCACCATTTCCAACGATGCATAACGCCACAACACTTGACCCGCCCCCCACCATTGCCTCGGAAAGTCAGTCAAAAATAGCCTCCTTTCCTGAATCGATGCCTCCATAGGCCGCATTATTGTTGACCAAAAATTGACCAGTTCTTGCACCATTTTGTCTGCGGAAAACACCAATTTTCCCGTGGCCGTTTTCAACACTAACATGTGGCGTTTGGTTTGCATTTGGTGTAGTCGCCTTGTGACATGTGGCAACGTGCGGTCTCTTGCGGCGCATTGTATGAGCTCCAATAGAACCAGCGCAAAGTGCGATTTGTGCATGCAATAAATAATTCCACAAAAAACGTCCGGACCCGGTGCCGACGATGGGTCCCACTCAAAGAGGGCTTGTAACAACATTTCCAACGATGGATAACCCACAACACTTGACCCGCCCCCCTCCATTGCTGTGGAAAGTCAGTGAAAAATAGCCTCATGTGGCGTTTGGTGTAGTCGCCTTGTGGCATGCTTTGACCAATGTTTGAGTTCTGATTTTACTTCCACCAACCCGTGCAGCGGGAAAGGGATTGCCGTGGCATGTCCTATAACTCTACCTCTTGGATCTCGCTTTTGCTTTCATGCACCTTCCTCTGTAACTTATGAAAACCCTACAGCAGTCACAATTTGTCTTCACCCAAGTCTCTCAGGAGTTGCCCGCGTTGGAGCAGGGACAACTCGAGGAGGAAGCAGCAGGTGCATTTTGCATCTTGGGGATGCCCTTTGTCCAACCCCTAGTTTTGTTGACGCATTTCACGCCAGCTCCCGTGCTTTTTCTGATACCGTCTCCCACCGGACCGCCCTGGTTAGCCCTTGCGATTCCTGTGAAATGACCCGCATGCCTCTGCTTGCAAAAGGTGGGAGGGAAACCTCCACACATTGGACGGTTTTGGGCATACTGTCAGGCACACCTTGGCGATTACTTCCATATGGTCGGACCCCCCCTCCGGTGTGGTAATTACCGCCTTTACAAGGTCCCTTAAGGGGTGACTCAGTAGGATGTGATCAATCTTGCAACTTTCTCGTGTAGCCCCCACCCCCGTTTCATCCTCGAGCTCTTCGCAAACTCTGCGCCACACATCTGCCGGCCCCACCCGTGCCATGATATTGAGCTCATGTTCTCGAGCCTTGGGGATATGTTGTGATTAACAAACTTGCTGCCCTGTCTAAAAATTATTGGGGTTATCCCACTGCGTGAAAAGAGTGGAATTGGGATCACAGAGGGTGACCACTAGCATATGGGGGAACACACCCCGAAGCTCTAGAATAGAGCTCCACATGATTCGCTGCAATTGGGGGTCAATGTGCAAGTGGCAAGAGGAGACAGGCCATTCTTGTCCCTCCAGGTCCTTCAATACCGTCCCTATGACTCTGAACATGGAAAAGGCGGACACCAACGTCCACGGGTTTGTCCTCCATGCAATGGCTACATAGCTGCGTCCCGTACATGGCGGATTCGCAATGACATCCCGTTGATTGGGCAAATGGCCTAGTATCTTTTGTGTTGCTTGTACACTCTGTTGAACATACGGAATGAGATGCTCTTGTATCCCCAGAAAAGACACGTTGAAGCGTGAAAGTGTGCATTCAAGTGTTTACATTTGGGCCATGCCTGCCAAGGACCCTTCTTGCCGTTGGGCCCTTGCAGGACCTATGCAATGGTATATATGCCATGGAGATTTTGTGGTCATCATTGTGACCGGGCGGGGAATGATATGCTTGCCCCCAGGGGAATCACAATTATTCATTCTTGTTGTTGTTGCTGCCCCTTCGCTTTCCTTACCCCTCCGAGTGCCGAACACTCTTTGACCTCTGAAAGAAGCTAGCTAAGCGTAAATGAGCTTTTTGGGTGGGGCTATGGAGGACTTGTGCGTCTATGTTTGTTCCCGGTGCTTCTTGGTTGTCTCCCATTGTCTCGTGCGCGCCGTGTTGTAGCGTTGCAAAGAGATGACATAAACACCTTGCCCTGTGGTAGTGTCCCTAATGACACTACCAATGGCCGCCTCTACTCCTGCTTCCTGTACCCTCCACGGGGGCAGGTCGGCATCCCCTGGTGTCCATGAGACAAGCCTGAGATGTTTGGGATCCAGCGGGTTGGTGGCGCTAAAAATGCTCCGCACCTCAGCCTCCTTCCGCCAAAGTTGTGTGTCCTGTGTGGTGACGGTTCCTCCTGAGCTCTCAGAACACAAGGACGACATCAACTCGGCGGTGTCCGAGCGCCCTCCGTATTCCCCAATTTCTTGATCGGCGCGATCGTCAATGAATTTCAAGTCTCTGACAATCAGCTCTACCCTGATGCCCCGCTGCCAGTCCTTTTACTAAGACATTTCGTGGAAACCAAGCTTGGCACGGTTGCATGTTGTGACCTGTGGGGAGAACTTGTCTGCTCACGTGAGCTTTGCAATAACGAATGCCATCGAATGGGGCCATTGCCCCAGTCTAGCCGTGAAGTGCTCTTGAATACTTGGTCTATGTGATCCCATGAGAATCTCAAAGCTAATTGTTTCTACTCGGTCCATGTTATTGTTGGCGGCTATGCCAGTGCTGCTTGCTGCAATAGCTTTTCCTGCCCGCTACACCGCTCGCACAATCTGCGCTGAGAGCCCCGCTCCCCTCGGTTCCCAAGGCTTGGACGGTGATGATTGCGGTGTAAAGGCACATTTACGTTTCATTGTGGCCATGGCCAGTCTCGTGAGGGCTGGCTTGTTTTTGGCAACATACTCGTCAATGATTTTCCGTTGGGCCACCAACTAGGACTCTTGCGGGTCTAGGCGCTTTGGCTGCTCCACACACTTCTTGCTGAGGTTAGCGGAGGGGCTTTATGCCAATGCAAATGATCTGATCAACTACTCGGAGTCCTTGCCACAAGAGGCTGGAAACCTGCTCTTGAACCTTGTTGCATTCCTCTGGGGCTGATTACCCTGGTAATTCACCGAGCTGTCGTTTGGCTTCCGCGCACTGAGATTCGAGCGTGTAAAGAGAGGCTAACGTTGCTGGGACGGACCGGGAAGACCCCCACTCAGAAGAACGGATTTGAGACAATATGGCGTCAGATAAGTTCTGCCTTCGCGCAAGAGATCGGTAGAGGTAGGCTAGATGGAAGTATGCAGAGGGAAGTTAAAGAGTCAAGCTTTCCGAAGGGGATCCATCGTTTCATTCCTTGTGGCGAAGAGGGTCTTGACCGGCAGTCCCTGGGACGGCGAATCACTTTACGGCTGGGTTGTTGCGGCACTGCACGTCCCCTTGTCGCGTAGCAATTGTGTTGTACTACGACTCGTATAGGCTCGTATAGGCTCGTATAGAACTGTGAACGAATTGAGTACTCACTGACTGAGCACCTTATTGTGATCTCAAGAGGTGCTGTATGGTTGAAGCCTAAGCCGCCACTGTCGGCCACAAGCAGAGAGCATGGCCGGGCAACCACAAAGCAACCATAACCACGGTCAGCGGTGGAGCCTCTAGCTCTGTCGGCGCCAAAGGCTCTGTACCACGTGCTCCCACTGGGACACAAGAATAAAGATTTCAGCCTTTAAGCCCAAGGCCTATGCTCCATGAACAAATGCACGCACAACTCCCTCTCTCTCTGTGTGTGTGGATTCTGTTGAAATCATTGGGCGTCGCAAACCCCTCACCCCCCACAAGCAGCCGATCTCTCGTGTCCTTTTCTTGCGAACCCCCGTTTAATGCCATTTGTTGTCTAATGACACTCTATCAACCGTCATCAGGTAGCTGGACCTTTACAGCATTGTTGGCACTGTAGCAATGTGTGTCTGTGTGTGTGTGTGTGGGCGCCAGAGCTCTGCACAGACCTCACCTCACCTCACCCCACATCATCCCACGTCACCTTACCCGACCTGACCCCACTTCACCACGTAGGTTAGGTCCCAATGTGCGGCGCTGGGCATGGTACTGCTACCCAGAAGGGGACGCAATTGCACAGCGCGGGGACTTGGGGGCGCCAATTTTGCGTCTGGTGAATGCGTCACGGACTAGCCCTGTGCAATGTCCGGGACGGCGCGGCCCGGCCCCATGGACCGGGGCTAGAGGACCCTCTTGTGGGGCTGATGGTGCCAGCGGGTGAGGGCCCCCGTACCCCGTTTCTGAGCGATGCGCTGCGGCACCGTCCGGCCTTGGGCCCGTATGCCGTCCCAATGTGAAGGCCGTGTGCACGAGGCTGCCCGGGCTCGTCAGCAGCACCGTGTGCGGTGCCCATGCCAAAGGGGGAGACTGCCCGCCGGTCCATGGACCGTCTCACATGTGCAGACTGCGAACGGGATGCGGGCCTTGCGAGGCTTCTGGAGCTTGTGGAGAGCGACGGTGTGGTACAGCCCTGCGCTGCAGACGAGGCCTGGGACCTCAGAGATGCATGTGTGCCGATGGACCAACCCTCTGAGGACTCGTCGGTGTCCTGTGTGCCGTGCGCTTGCGATGGCCACCTGGGGGGAGCGCCTGAGAGCGAGGGTGCACGGCGTTGGGGAACGTCGCAGCGGGAGGGGGATGCCAGGGCAGGGCAGGGCAGGGCAGGGCAGGGCAGGGCAGGACAAGGCAGGGCAGGGCAGGGCAGGGCAGGGCAGGGCAGGGCAGGGCGCAGGGCAGGGCAGGGCAGGGCAGGGCAGGGCAGGGCAGGGCAGGGCAGGGCAGGGCAGGGCAGGGTAGGGCAGGGCAGGGCAGGGCAGGGCAGGGCAGGGCAGGGCAGGGCAGGGCAGGGCAGGGCAAGGCAGGGCAGGGCGGGGCAGGGCAGGGCAGGGCGGGGCGGGGCAGGGCAGGGCAAGGCAGGGAAGGGCGGGGCGGGGCGGGGCAGGGCAGGGCAGGGCAGGGCAGGGCAGGGCGGGGCGGGGCGGGGCAGGGCAGGGCGGGGCAGGGGAGGGCAGGGCAGGGGAGGGCAGGGCAGGGCAGGGCAGGGCAGGGCAGGGCAGGGCAGGGCAGGGGAGGGCAGGGCAGGGCAGGGCAGGGCAGGGCAGGGCAGGGCAGGGCAGGGCAGGGCGGGGCGGGGCAGGGCAGGGCAGGGCAGGGCAGGGCGGGGCGGGGCGGGGCAGGGCAGGGCAGGGCAGGGCAGGGCGGGGCGGGGCGGGGCGGGGCAGGGCAGGGCAGGGCAGGGCAGGGCAGGGCAGGGCAGGGCAGGGCAGGGCAGGGCAGGGCAGGGGAGGGCGGGGCAGGGCAGGGCAGGGCGGGGCAGGGCAGGGCAGGGCAGGGCAGGGCAGGGCAGGGCAGGGCAGGGGAGGGCAGGGCAGGGCAGGGCAGGGCAGGGCAGGGCAGGGCAGGGCAGGGCAGGGCAGGGCAGGGCAGGGGAGGGGAGGGGAGGGCAGGGCAGGGCAGGGCAGGGCAGGGCAGGGCAGGGCAGGGCAGGGCAAGGCACGGCAGGGCACGGCAGGGCAGGGAAGGGCAGGGCAGGGCAGGGGAGGGCAGGGCAGGGCAGGGCAGGGCAGGGCAGGGCAGGGGAGGGCAGGGCAGGGCAGGGCAGGGTTCTCCGTCCTTACCCGCACCCCAAATGCATGCATTTGTGATCTAAGGTGCGCACTCGTCTTGTTGCTTCTGTGCAGCCATGTCTCAGCGATGGGCCGGTGAACAGAGTCAACAACGAGTGCCGTTCCGCACAGCCGCACTGCCGCACCTTCGACGTTGCGTGTGGCACTGAGTGCGGTGGATAGCGGGCAACGATGACGACGAGAATGGGACAATGAAGCGTGGGTGCAGCGAGGCCATCGACAGGAGTAGCGGCGGCGTGCATCTGGGGATCACCGCGTGCCACGCTCTTGCCGCCCACAGTCGCTGTCTTCGTCGCCGCGGGGCATTGCCGGCACCGCACGCGGGACAATGCAGCTTGTGTCTCTGCTGCTGTACATGATGGCGGTCAGCAGCGGTGCGCTTGTGCGACGGTGGCTGCCATGTCGTTGACGGAGCTTGCAGAGTGCAGCAGCGATGTGCCTCTGGATATAGCCCCTGGAGGCTGCCGCCCACTGTCGCTGTCTTCGTCGCCGTGGGGCATTGCTGGCACCGCGCGCGGGACAATGCAGCTTGTGTCTCTGCTGTTGTACATGATGGCGGTCCGCGGCGGTGCGCTTGTGCGACGGGGGCTGCCATGTCGTTGACGGAGCTTGCAGAGTGCAGCAGCGATGTGCCTCTGGATATAGCCCCTTGAAGGCTGCTGGCATCAGAGCTCTGCTGCGCCTACAAGGCAGGGCAGTCTCTGGCTCCTCGGCTGTGTGTGCTCGGAATGCCACTGACAAGGAGCCCGGCTGAGGGCGCATGCAGGATGGTGTTGCGCCTGCCGCTACTGTGGACCGCTGCTTACACGGATATGAGAGTGATGTTGCGTGCACAGCTGGTGTGCTGCGAGCATCCCCGGCCATGGCCGGGAAGGGCAACGCCCTGTGGCGATATACCCCCATAAACTGAAGCGTGCCCTGCACCAGTGCAGGAGGGGGCAGGGCCTCTGGAGCTGGAGTTACAATGCGACGTGCGACCCGGCAAGAACGCAGGAAAGGTACCAGGCTTCTGCGGCCCTGGACAGTAGAGAGCGTGTGGTTACTCGGCTGTGTGTGCTCGGGATGCCACTGACAGGGAGCCCGGCTCAGAGCGCATGCAGGATGGTGCTGCGCCTGCCGCTACTGTGGACCTCTGCGTACACGGATGTGAGAGTGCTGTTGCGTGCACTGCCGGCCGGCTTCCACCTCACCACCATCGGGCGTCTGGGTCCCAGCCCTCTAGAGAGAGTGGACCGCGTCATCTGCCTCAACAACCATCATCGGGCGACTTGGTCCCAGCCCAGATGTGCTGAGAGCATCCCCGGCTTTAGCCGGGAGGGGCAATGCCCTGTGGCGATATACCCCCATAAACTGAAGCATGCCCCGGTGCGGGAGGGGGCAGGGCCTCTGGAGCTGGGGTTACAGTGCGACGTGCGACCTGGCAAGAGCGCAGAGTCATGTACAGCGTCATGTTACGGGCCCTGCGGAGGTGCAGGAGGGGGCGTGGCCCCTGGTATCTGGGATACAGAGGAAAGTATGGCCCTACGCAAAGGCAGGAGGGGTACCACAGTACCCTTGGTGGTTTGTACGTGGGTGCGACGAGTGCATTGCGTGAGGTAACGTCGGTCCGGTGAAGTGTGCAGCCAGCATACATAGACACCGGAGCGCGATGTGCAAAGAATCAAGTAGAGACGTGCATGCCCCGATCGGAAGTGTTAGCCTTGATTGCTGGAGTGGGTCGACGTGCCATTGCATGTGCTGTAGTATGTTCGTTGTATAGCAATGCCACCTCTTCAAGGAGCCGTCCGCCCGGACACGCTGGGGTCCTGGGTGTCTGTGTCGCGCGGCAGTGATGGCACAGGTGCCCTGCTGAAGTGGAAGGACATCGAAGGGGCTGTGAAGGACATCGAGTACCAGGAGGTCGTGTCCAAGGCCGCTGATCAAGCCTGGAGAGCACCGTCTCGGTTACTGGCTCTGCACTTATTGACGGACACGCTGGTCCCGGAGTTGCTTCGTGCTAACCTGCAGGCGTCTGACGAGCTCTGCGCGGTGCGGTCGTATGGTGCAGCTCTTGCCATGTTGCCGGGCCCTGACCAGCGACGGATTCTGAGGGAGGCCGGCTGTGATGAGGACGCAGACCTGACCACGATGGAGGGCATTCCCTTGATCAAGAAGCTGGAGGTCGCGTTCAAAGTGGTGGCGGGTACGATGCGTCCGTCTGAAAAATATGCAGGATACGATGTACACAAGCAGTTCCAGGTGTCAGAGTGGAACCAGCCGTTGTGGCGCCCCCAGATTGTGCGTGCAATGACGGAATGTGGGTTTGAGGTCGCTGATCGCCCAGCATCAGCACAGCCGCCAAAGTCCAAACCGTTGACGGAGGATGAGAGCATTGACAAACAAAAAGCCCAGTCCCGCAAGGTCATGCTGAAGTTCGCCCCGCAGGACACGTCCGAGATGGGAGTATGGTACAGGGTAGTGCTGGACCACTTGGACTACATCCGTGCCACCAACACCAAAGTCAAAGTCATGGACATCATGCAAGGAGAGTTGGACGATGTGCCCAAAGCTATGCAGCAAGTGCTTGATGACCAGAACACCGCCGACGGGATGGGCATCATCGATGATTGCGTCACAAATATCGTTCGGGAGATCGTCCGGTTGCGCAACGAGAGGGAGCGCTTGGGCGTGCAAAAGAGGGCGAGAGATGCTGAAGTGGAACGTGAGCGCAAGCGCGAGGCCGACCGACAGCGCCGTGAGGATCAGCGCAAGCCAGACGATGACCAGAAAGCCAAAGACCGGGCGGCAGCGGTCAGGGTTGACGCAGAAGGCGACGACACAGCGGGGGCGGAGCAGAAGGATGCACAGCACCAGAAGGAGCTACGCAAGCTCCATAAGCAGCTCAGAGCCCTGAAGCATGGTGAGGATTGGTCGGGGTCGGAAGATGAAAAGAAAGGCCCAGACTACCAGGATGTCAGGACCGCCTCGCAGAGCATTGAAGTGATCACCTTGACATGCCTCAGAGGGGCAGATCCAGCCACAGTTGCCAAGTTTGTCAATGCTGAGTTCACCTTCAACAACCTCGCGAACGTGTAATCCTTGCTGGCTGGGGCGTGCGATGGTAAGGCCCAGGACCGACTGCACCTCTGTGTGGATGCCGCCTCAGTGCGGCGCATGTTTCCAGACGGACAAGAGGAACGCCGCTTGAAGATCCGAGGAGCAGCAGTATCAGTGGTCGTGTCGAGGTCCAGGCATATGCAGGCTCTGGCGCAGGCGGTTCGCGGTCAGCCCGAGCACCCGACGGCCAAGGGCAAGGGCGTTGCAGGCCAAAAGTTCTATGAGCAGAGGGCTCAGCAGAGGGCGTCGTCAGGGCGGTCGTGGCAGCAGAGGACCTCCTTCGTTTCTGGAGGTAAGGGTGATCGTCAGCATTGGAGGTAGCAGCCCACCTGTGGCTGAATAGTGTCGGGGATGGCTTCACTCTCTGGTCGATATACAATGCATGCGCACTGGCTGTTGCCGCCTAAATGGTGCATCTGCAAGGTCCACCTGGGGGTTGTCATTTCTGGTCTTCCTTCAGGTATAATATATGGCCGTAGACTACGTGCAGGTGGCTGGCGTGAGGCACATGCTGGTATGGCGCCATCATGCAGCAATCCTAGCATGTTAGTGCACGGCGACAGGCACGCACAGGCCAATCATTGATGTTACCTCCCTGCCAGGCAGGCCAGTTTTCAGTATGAGTCGTCCTTTGTTTTTCTGGCAATAGTCGTTTGTGGGGGCTGGCTCGGGCAGTCGGTTCTTCAATATATTCTGCTAAGTGCCCCTAAGGGTGGCTACACTTGAGGATCGTGCTACAGCGGTGGGCCGTTTGCCCTGCAGCAACTTCCGTTTTTTTTCTGCGCATATAACGCCAGCGCCTGGTCCTGATTTTCTGTCACTGATTTCCATCCAAAGTGCGGACTGCAATGCGCAGGTAGCATGCCTGCCAGACCATGGGAGTGGCGCACAAAGACAACAATGAGGTTGATGGGCAGTTGACCATTGGATGTGTCGCATTTCACAGGGGGCAGTGTTTCATGCCGAAGGGAGGGCAAAGGTGCGTCTTGGGATATGGGAGCTCATCACGGTCGGCCGGTCCACAAGACTAGGTTACTCAGGGCAGGGCATGGTCACAGGAATCAATGAACCCAACATATGCCGTATGCATGGTGTGGCAGCAGTGAGCATACATCTGCTGCGATTTCTATCGTGGTAGGAGGAGAGCAGGGCCGTAAAAGCAGAACACACCTCCAACCAAAATGAAGCAGAGTCCCAAAGCCCATTCTCACAGGGCAGAGCGAGGTCGCAGGATACCAAAAAAAGAAAAACGACGAGAAAACCCGCAACGTCCAAGGTAAGAGGGGAGAAAGAGTCCATTCGCCGTCGGCACCACGGTATTGCCCTCCACCATTTGGCGGGGCAACGGACCAGAGAGCAACAAAAACACAAATATCACAAAAAGACGTAGGACTAAAGATTCAAGTAGGCAAGAGCAAAGAAGCATAGCGCAAGAGCCGGGAGACACAGGAGCAGGGCCGAGCCAAGCCGGGATAGGTGCCTGGTTCAGGTTCTGGCTCTGGGTGCAGCACAACAAATAGGCATGCAGGTGCACACAAGGGTAAGGGGGCAGAGGGGGCGTCTCCCCGGAAAAAACGACACCCAGACCCAGACCCAGGGCAGGGCAGGGCAGGGGAGGGCAGGGCAGGGCAGGGCAGGGCAATGCAGGGCAGGGCAGGGAAGGGCAGGGCGGGGCAGGGCAGGGCAGGGCAGGGCAGGGCAGGGCAGGGCAGGGCACGGCAAGGCAGGGCAGGGCGGGGCAGGGCAGGGCGGGGCAGGGCAGGGCAGGGCAGGGCAGGGCAGGGCAGGGCGGGGCAGGGCAAGGCAGGGCAGGGCAGGGCAGGGTAGGGCAGGGCAGGGCAAGGCAGGCCAGGGCAGGGCAGGGCGGGGCAGGGCAGCGCAGGGCAGGGCAGGGCAGGGCAGGGCAGGGCAGGGCGGGGCAGGGGAGGGCAGGGCAGGTCAGGGCACGGCAGGGCGCAGGGCAAGGCAGGGCATTTGTGATCTAAGGTGCGCACTCGCCTTGTTGCTTCTGTGCAGCCGTGTCTCAGCGATGGGCCGGTGAACAGAGTCAACAACGAGTGCCGTTCCGCACAGCCGCACTGCCGCACCTTCGACGTTGCGTGTGGCACTGAGTGAGATGGACAGCGGGCAACGATGATGACGAGAAAGCGACGATGAAGCGTGGGTGCAGCGTGGCCATCGACAGGACGATACCCTAGTGCAAGAGTGGCAGCAACGTTGTGGATGGAGCCTGCAAGGAGCAGCAGCGGCGTGCATCTGGGGATCACCGCGTGCCACGCTCTTGCCGCCCACAGTCGCTGTCTTCGTCGCCGCGGGGCATTGCTGGCACCGCACGTGGAACAATGCAGCTTGTGTCTCTGCTGCTGTACATGATGGCGGTCCGCGGCGGTGCGCTTGTGCGACGGTGGCTGCAATGTCGTTGACGGAGCTTGCAGAGTGCAGCAGCGATGTGCCTCTGGATATAGCCCCTGGAGGCTGCCGCCCACTGTCGCTGTCTTCGTCGCTGCGGGGCATTGCTGGCACCGCGCGCGGGACAATGCAGCTTGTGTCTCTGCTGCTGTACATGATGGCGGTCCGCGGCGGTGCGCTTGTGCGACGGTGGCTGCAATGTCGTTGACGGAGCTTGCAGAGTGCAGCAGCGATGTGCCTCTGGATATAGCCCCTGGAGGCTGCCGCCCACTGTCGCTGTCTTCGTCGCCGTGGGGCATTGCTGGCACCGCGCGCGGGACAATGCAGCTTGTGTCTCTGCTGCTGTACATGATGGCGGTCCGCGGCGGTGCGCTTGTGCGACGGTGGCTGCAATGTCGTTGACGGAGCTTGCAGAGTGCAGCAGCGATGTGCCTCTGGATATAGCCCCTGGAGGCTGCCGCCCACTGTCGCTGTCTTCGCCGCTGCGGGGCATTGCTGGCACCGCGCGCGGGACAATGCAGCTTGTGTCTCTGCTGCTGTACATGATGGCGGTCCGCGGCGGTGCGCGTGTGCGACGGTGGCTGCCATGTCGTTGACGGAGCTTGCAGAGTGCAGCAGCGATGTGCCTCTGGATATAGCCCCTGGAGGCAGCCGGCATCAGCGCTCTGCTGCGCCTACAAGGCAGGGCAGTCTCTGGCTCCTCGGCTGTGTGTGCTCGGAATGCCACTGACAAGGAGCCCGGCTGAGGGCGCATGCAGGATGGTGTTGCGCCTGCCGCTACTGTGGACCGCTGCTTACACGGATGTGAGAGTGCTGTTGCGTGCACAGCTGGTGTGTTGCGAGCATCCCCGACTTTAGCCGGGAGGGGCAACGCCCTGTGGCGATATACCCCCATAAACAGAAGCGTGCCCTGCACCAGTGCAGGAGGGGGCAGGGCCTCTGGTGCTGGAGTTACAATGCGACGTGCGACCCGGCAAGAACGCAGGAAAGGTACCAGGGCTCTGCGGCCCTGGACAGTGGAGAGCGTGTGGTTACTCGGCTGTGTGTGCTCGGGATGCCACTGACAGGGAGCCCGGCACAGAGCGCATGCAGGATGGTGCTGCGCCTGCCGCTACTGTGGACCTCTGCGCACACGGATGTGAGAGTGCTGTTGCGTGCACTGCAGATGTGCTGCGTGCATCCCCGGCTTTAGCCGGGAGGGGCAATGCCCTGTGGCGATATACCCCCATAAACTGAAGCATGCCCTGCACCGGTGCGCGAGGGGGCAGGGCCTCTGGAGCTGGGGTTACAGTGCGACGTGCGACCTGGCAAGAGCGCAGAGTCATGTACAGCGTCATGTTACGGGCCCTGCGGAGGTGCAGGAGGGGGCGTGGCCGATGATATCTGGGATACAGAGGAAAGTATGGCCCTACGCAAAGGCAGGAGGGGTACCACAGTACCCTTGGTGGTTTGTACGTGGGTGCGACGAGTGCATCGCGTGAGGTAACGTCTGTCCAAGGAAGTGTGCAGCCAGCATACATAGACACCGGAGCGCGATGTGCAAAGAATCAAGTAGAGACGTGCATGCCCCGATCGGAAGTGTTAGCCTTGATTGCGGGAGTGGGTCGACGTGCTATTGAATGTGCTGTTGCTCAGTTCGTTGTATAGCAATGCCACCTCATCAAGGAGCCGTCCGCCCGGACACACTGGGGTCCTGGGTGTCTGTGTCGCGCGGCAGTGATGGTATAGGAGCCCTGCTGAAATGGCAGGACATCGAAGGGGCTGTGAAGGACATCGAGTACCAGGAGGTCGTGTCCAAGGCCGCAGACCAAGCCTGGAGAGCACCGTCTCGGTTACTGGCTCTGCACCTATTGACGGACACGCTGGTCCCGGAGTTGCTTCCTGCTAACCTGCAGGCGTCTGACGAGCTCTGCGCGGTGCGGTCGTATGGTGCAGCTCTTGCCATGTTGCCGGGCCCTGACCAGCGACGGATTCTGAGGGAGGCCGGCCGTGATGAGGACGCAGACCTGGCCACGATGGAGGGCATTCCCTTGATCAAGAAGCTGGAGGTTGCGTTCAAAGTGGTGGCGGGTACGATGCGTCTGTCTAAAAAATATGCAGGATACGATGTACACAAGCAGTTCCAGGCGTCAGAGTGGAACCAGCCGTTGTGGCGCCCCCAGATTGTGCGTGCAATGACGGAATGTGGGTTTGAGGTCGCTGATCGCCCAGCATCAGCACAGCCGCCAAAGTCCAAACCGTTGACGGAGGATGAGAACATTGACAAACAAAAAGCCCAGTCCCGCAAGGTCATGCTGAAGTTCGCCCCGCAGGACACGTCCGAGATGGGAGTATGGTACAGGGTAGTGCTGGACCACTGGGACTACATCCGTGCCACCAACACCAAAGTCAAAGTCATGGACATCATGCAAGGAGAGTTGGACGATGTGCCCAAAGCTATGCAGCAAGTGCTTGATGACCAGAACACCGCCGACGGGATGGGCATCATCGATGATTGCGTCACAAATATCGTTCGGGAGATCGTCCGGTTGCGCAATGAGAGGGAGCGCTTGGGCGTGCAAGAGAGGGCGAGAGATGCTGAAGTGGAACGTGAGCGCAAGCGCGAGGCCGACCGACAGCGCCGTGAGGATCAGCGCAAGCCAGACGATGACCAGAAAGCCAAAGACCGGGCGGCAGCGGTCAGGGTTGACGCAGAAGGCGACGACACAGCGGGGGCGGAGCAGAAGGATGCACAGCACCAGAAGGAGCTGCGCAAGCTCCATAAGCAGCTCAGAGCCCTGAAGCATGGTGAGGATTGGTCGGGGTCGGAAGATGAAAAGAAAGGCCCAGACTACCAGGATGTCAGGACCGCCTCGCAGAGCATTGAAGTGATCACCTTGACATGCCTCAAAGGGGCAGATCCAGCCACAGTTGCCAAGTTTGTCAATGCTGAGTTCACCTTCAACAACCTCGCGAACGTGTAATCCTTGCTGGCTGGGGCGTGCGATGGTAAGGCCCAGGACCGACTGCACCTCTGTGTGGATGCCGCCTCAGTGCAGCGCATGTTTCCAGACGGACAGGAGGAACGCCGCTTGAAGATCCGAGGAGCAGCAGTATCAGTGGTCGTGTCGAGGTCCGGGCATATGCAGGCTCTGGCGCAGGCGGTTCGCGGTCAGCCCGAGCACCCGACGGCCAAGGGCAAGGGCGTTGCAGGCCAAAAGTTCTATGAGCAGAGGGCTCAGCAGAGGGCGTCGTCAGGGCGGTCGTGGCAGCAGAGGACCTCCTTCGTTTCTGGAGGTAAGGGTGATCGTCAGCATTGGAGGTAGCAGCCCGCCTGTGGCTGAATAGTGTCGGGGATGGCTTCACTCTCTGGTCGATATACAATGCATGCGCACTGGCTGTTGCCGCCTAAATGGTGCATCTGCAAGGTCCACCTGGGGGTTGTCATTTCTGGTCTTCCTTCAGGTATAATATATGGCCGTAGACTACGTGCAGGTGGCTGGCGTGAGGCACATGCTGGTATGGCGCCATCATGCAGCAATCCTAGCATGTTAGTGCACGGCGACAGGCACGCACAGGCCAATCATTGATGTTACCTCCCTGCCAGGCAGGCCAGTTTTCAGTATGAGTCGTCCTTTGTTTTTCTGGCAATAGTCGTTTGTGGGGGCTGGCTCGGGCAGTCGGTTCTTCAATATATTCTGCTAAGTGCCCCTAAGGGTGGCTACACTTGAGGATCGTGCTACAGCGGTGGGCCGTTTGCCCTGCAGCAACTTCCGTTTTTTTTCTGCCCATATAACGCCAGCGCCTGGTCCTGATGTTTTGTCAGTGGTTCCCATCCAAAGTGCGGACTGCAATGCGCAGGTAGCATGCCTGCCAGACCATGGGAGTGGCGCACAAAGACAACAATGAGGTTGATGGGCAGTTGACCATTGGATGTGTCGCATTTCACAGGGGGCAGTGTTTCATGCCGAGGGGAGGGCAAAGGTGCGTCTTGGGATATGGGAGCTCATCACGGTCGGCCGGTCCACAAGACTAGGTTACTCAGGGCAGGGCATGGTCTCAGGAATCAATGAACCCAACGTATGCCGTATGCATGGTGTGGCAGCAGGGGGCATACATCTGCTGCGATTTCTATCGTGGTAGGAGGAGAGCAAGGCCGTAAAAGCAGAACACACCTCCAACTAAAATGAAGCAGAGTCCCGGAACCCAGTCTCACAGGGCGGAGCGAGGTCGCAGGATACCAAAAAAAGAAAAAAAAACGACGAGAAAACCCGCAACGTCCAAGGTAAGAGGGAAGAATGAGTCCATTCGCCATCGGCAGCAGGGTATAGCCCTCCACCATTTGGCGGGGCAACGGACCAGAGAGCAACAAAAACACAAATATCACAAAAAGACGTAGGACTAAAGATTCAAGTAAGCAAGAGCAAAGAAGCATAGCGCAAGAGCCGGGAGACACGGGAGCAGGGCCGAGCCAAGCCGGGATAGGTGCCTGGTTCAGGTTCTGGCTCTGGGTGCAGCACAACAAAAAGGCATGCAGGTGCACACAAGGGTAAGGGGGCAGAGGGGGCGTCTCCCCGGAAAAGGCGACACCCAGACCCAGACCCAGACCCAGGGCAGGGCAAGGCAGGGCGCAGGGCAGGGCAGGGCAGGGCAGGGCAATGCAGGGCAGGGCAGGGCAGGGAGGGGCAGGGCAGGGCGGGGCAGGGCAGGGCAGGGCAGGGCGGGGCGGGGCAGGGTAGGGCAGGGCAGGGCAGGGCAGGGCAGGGCAGGGCAGGGCGCAGGGCAGGGCAGGGCAGGGCAGGGCAGGGCAGGGCAGGGCAGGGCAGGGCAGGGCAGGGCAGGGCAGGGCGCAGGGCAGGGCAGGGCAGGGCAGGGCAGGGCAGGGCAGGGCAGGGCAGGGCAGGGCGCAGGGCAGGGCAGGGCAGGGCAGGGCAGGGCAGGGCAGGGAAGGGCAGGGCAGGGCAGGGCAGGGCAGGGCAGGGCAGGGCAGGGCAGGGCAGGGCGGGGCAGGGCAGGGCGGGGCAGGGCAGGGCAGGGCAGGGCAGGGCAGGGCGGGGCAGGGCAGGGCAGGGCAGGGCAGGGCAGGGCAGGGCAGGGCAGGGCAGGGCGGGGCAGGGCAGGGCAGGGCAGGGCAGGGCAGGGCAGGGCAGGGCAGGGCAAGGCAGGGCAGGGCAGGGCAGGGCAGGGCAGGGCAGGGCAGGGCAGGGCAGGGTAGGGCAGGGCAGGGCAGGGCAGGGCAGGGCAGGGCGGGGCAGGGCAGGGCAGGGCAGGGCAGGGCAGGGCAGGGCAGGGCAGGGCAGGGCGGGGCAGGGCGGGGCAGGGCAGGGCAGGGCAGGGCAGGGCAGGGCAGGGCAGGGCAGGGCAGGGCAGGGCAGGGCAGGGCAGGGCGGGGCAGGGCGGGGCAGGGCAGGGCAGGGCAGGGCAGGGCAGGGCAGGGCAGGGCAGGGCAGGGCAGGGCAGGGCAGGGCAGGGCAGGGCAGGGCAGGGCAGGGCAGGGCAGGGCAGGGCAGGGCAGGGCAGGGCAGGGCAGGGCAGGGCAGGGCAGGGCAAGGCAGGGCAGGGCAGGGAAGGGCAGGGCAGGGCAGGGCGGGGCGGGGCAGGGCAGGGCAGCCGGTTAGAGCGGGGCCCGTCGCAGTGTACTCCAGGGCATGGGTATCGGCAGCAAAGCACATTTCAAGAGTGCAAGGCCCTGTAGCGATCTCAAGGCCCTGGAACACATGAACTCTGGGGCATAGCACATACACACGTCCTGCTGACGTGATACTGGCCACATGCCCACATGCACTGACCTGATGTGAATTCGCTTTGAGCCCTTTCGAGCTGCACTGCCATGAGACTCCGGGACCGTGGGTGCAGGGGCTGCCCAGAGGCTGGCTGCAGAGGACTCGAGCACTGGCGCTGTTCGCAGTTCTGCTGCAGCAAATGCCTTGGAGAAGTGCCTGAGAGAAGGGAGCATGACTCTGGAGAAGCGAGCGCAGGGCAAGGCTGGGCACCGCAGGCAGGGGGGGGGGGATGCAAGTTGAGACTACAGAAAATGCAATGAAAAAAAAAAAAGCAAATAAATGCATTTCCCAGTCCCGTCAAAAATGGTGCATGCGACACAAATTTGTCCATGCCACATTAAAAGGAAACGGAAGGCAAGAGAGATGCAAAAAAAAAAAAAAAAACATACACTTCCACCACCCCCCCGGCCGCGGGGCCGGCCATCACATGGGGCCACCCTTCGAGGGACCACCGTCGTCTTGCACAGCCGCAGAACGGGGATGCCCCTGTGGGTTGCACCCTCGGCATCCTGAGCAGCAGCCCCCACCAACACCAACAGAGACACTCATAACAACCCAACCATTGACGTCCTTGTGCACGATCTGGTTGGGTCTGGTATGGCGCATGAAGGGCGGATCAACAGCGCTCGCGGTACAATTGCCACTATCCAGCGACTGAAACTCGCTGAAGAATTGCCACAACCGAGCGCATACAACTCGCCGAATATTTGATGCAATCTAGTCCTTCGAACTTGCCAAAGAGGTGCCACAACCTGGCACTTGAAACTCGTGAACAATTGATATAATCAGGACTTCCAAGTAGGACCGAGCTGGGTCCTAGTCTTGCTCACTGCACAGAAAATTGCTGTTGAAGAGGAACAGCCCTCATTGGAGACGCTGGCTTGACGCACTGGTGATTGCACGGAACGTTCAGGACGATCGTCCTCAAAAACGGTTGAAACACGAGGATTTTCACCCCAAAGTGGACTACCTCATGGCAGCACGCCGTGGGAGACGCCTTGTTGAACACCCATTTGCAATCATTTGATAGCCCAATCGCTACGGAAGAAGAATGGCCCTCATCGGAGACACCTGCATGACACATTGGGGATCGTTCCCGGACTTGTAGAACAATCGTCTTGAAAACTGGCTGAAAATGGTCATTTTGGACATCACATTGTCCATACAACCGGTCAGACGGGTCAAAATCACACGAAACTTGTTTCCTGTGATGCACATTTGCTCTGCGGTCCTTTTGAGGTACTTGGATGCCGGTTTTGAGACGCAACGTCAAAAAGATTTTTTGTGCACCTGCCTGCTGCTGTTGCTGCTGCTGCTGCTGCTTGCTACTTGCTGCTGCTGCAAAAAAGTGCTTCTGACCTTGGACCCTAAGAAGGATTGTAAAACGTCCACTGGGAACCCCAGCTCGGTAATCTAGCCCTTCGAACTCGCCGGAGACCTGCCACAACCTTGCACTCAAAACTCGCGAACAATGGCCGTTTCATTCCAGGAGGAGCAAAAGACAGTGCAACAGAAAAAGGCATGAGGCTGCAGCCATAAAACCCCACAGCCCGGGGGGGTGATTACAACTGGTCCTGATGCAACACCCCCCCCCCCAGCTATCTGTCAAAACTTGCAGGGGGGCAGTTGGGGCAGGGGGGGTCAGCGGGAGGGGGGGGGGGTATTGGCAGCTTGGCGGGGGGGGGGGGGGGCTGCGCGCAACCCACTATTATCACATGCACACCTCAAGGGGTGTGTGGGGGCATGGGGGTATAGAGGTATGTAGACAATAATAGCGATATCTTGTCTTTGCCAGGAAGAAAGTCTTAAGGGTCTTAAGGACTAATGGCATAGTACCCCTCTCAACTAAGCATGGGACAAAAATTTTGGCGCCGTTGGTGCCATGGCAACCCGCACCGCTATGTTTCAAAACTCGGGTGAGGGGGGGGGGGGGGGGCTGGGGGGTGTCGCATACAAGGACCGGGCCCGGCCGCCCCCCCGGGCCCCCCAGGCACTCTGGTACCGAGACATCGCAGCAGCGTGAGGGCACAGAAGAGCCCACCAGGGGCAGGTGGGTTTTCAATTGGAGGGGGGGGGGGGGGCTCGATACAGCCCTCTAGCTAGACCCCCACCCAAAGGGGCTAAATTGACAGGACCCTCAAAATCCGACCGAGACTGACCCCCGGGCCTCGGAGGTGACCCAGACCCAAATATCGGCAAAAAAATGAAAATGGGATTTTTGGAATCAGCGCGTCTTCAGAAAAGTCATCATTTGCCATGGATTTGGTGGAAAAAAAAAAAGAAAAAAAAAGGCCGTTGTAAATGCGGGAAAAAAATTTCGGCGCCTTTGGCGCCAGAGTTCATAATAACTGATTAATGGTCCTGTCGATTGAGCCCTTTTCCCAGACACCCCCCCAGTTTTGGGGGGCTCTATTGACCTACCCCCCCCAGTGAAAGCCCTACTGCCCCAGAGCTGGTCTGGGCGAGCGTAAGGTCGCCCTACCGCCGTGCCATGGCGCTCGGCCCCCCGCAGGCGCGGGCCTGAGACAGATACAGCGCCATCTCTTTGCAATGCAGCCGAGACGACAGGCATCTTATGGGCCGAGAGCCGTGTCACTTGTCTTGTCCATCTCCTCCACCGAACACACCGCCGCCGGGGCCTAACACACACGCAACTGCACACACACACACACTATTGCGAGACAAACGGGCAACAACTCAGTTTCCGAGTGTCAGAATCCTCGTCAGTTGGACATCAAATAAGACAGAGCATGTCCGACGCCAATAGGCGCCTTTCTGCAGCACAGGGCGAGAGGAAGAGGCACATCCTGCTCCCGATCACGACCGTCTCCAGCCCTCGGCAGCCGCGCAGAGCGCTAAGCCAACACACACACACACACACACACACACACACACACACCCGGCGCCCCGTGGCTCTGGGCCCTCTCGAGCTTCACCGCCCCCGGACTCCGGGACCGGGGGCACAGACAGCGCCCGGAGGCCGGCCGCAGAGGACTCGAGACCGGGGGGGGGCTCGCGCCCACGAGGGAATCGCTGCTGCCCCGGGGCTGCCATGGGCTCCCGGAGGTCTGTGCCGGGGGACTCACCGGCCGGGGGCTCGTGGGGACGTCGCGACCGGCCTCCGCTCGATGCCGGTCGTCGGGACCGTGCGCGGGCGACCTCCCGGAGAGCCGCGCCGAGAGCCGCGGGGGGCAGCCTGTGGCGGGCGACACCCCAATACTGCCCGGCGCGGGGCTTGAAGGCTCGTCCAGACCGCGGGCCGCACTCAGTTTGGAGGCGGGCCGCGCGCGCGCGCTCGAAGTGCGTGGGGGCGACCTCCCGAGGCTTTCGGAGACGGCGGAAAGCGGGCGTCGGAGGTCGTCGGGGCCGAGGGCCGGTGAAGTGGCCGACGCGTGCGTCGAGGGGCGGTCGTCGAGGTCCTGCAGCAGCTGCGGCATCAGCGCCACGGGCCGGGGGCGGCGGGCGGGCGCCTGCGTGGGGCCGTGCTGGGGGTCACGGTGGAGGGCGGCGTAGTCAATTGGGCGGGGCACGAGGAGGGGCCGCAGGAACAGCCCCGCGTCGTGGCTGTCCGGGACGCCGACGACGGGGATTTGCAGAGGGTTTTGGACGGAGCGCAGGTCCATGTCCAGCGCCTTCGAGGGCGGCGGGGGTGGCAGGCCTGCGCGACGGGGAACGGGGCATCGCTCCGGCACCGAAGGTCGAGTGGCAGGGCAGAGCCGGGGAAGGGGAGCGTAGTGCACTGCTCTACGCTGCACCGCGTGCCCAGCGGTGCAATGCCATACATTTGTGCAGTGCATTGCAATGCAGTGCAGTGCAGTGCAGCGCAGTGCGGTGCGGTGCAGTGCAGTGCAGTGCAGTGCAGTGCAGTGCAGTGCAGTGCAGTGCAGTGCAGTGCATTGCAGTGCAGTGCAGTGCAGTGCATTGCAGTGCAGTGCAGTGCAGTGCATTGCAGTGCAGTGCAGTGCAGTGCAGCGCAGTGCGGTGCGGTGCAGTGCAGTGCAGTGCGGTGCGGTGCATTGTGGTGTGCAGTGCATTGCAATGCGGTGCGGTGCGGTGCAGTGCAGTGCAGTGCGGTGCGGTGCGGTGCAGTGCAGTGCAGTGCAGTGCAGTGCAGTGCAGTGCGGTGCGGTGCGGTGCGGTGCGGTGCGGTGCGGTGCGGTGCAGTGCAGTGCAGTGCAGTGCAGTGCAGTGCGGTGCGGTGCGGTGCGGTGCGGTGCGGTGCAGCGCAGTGCAGTGCAGTGCGGTGCGGTGCGGTGCAGTGCGGTGCGGTGCGGTGCAGTGCAGTGCAGTGCAGTGCAGTGCGGTGCGGTGCAGCGCAGTGCAGTGCAGTGCAGTGCAGTGCAGTGCGGTGCGGTGCAGTGCAGTGCAGTGCAGTGCAGTGCGGTGCAGTGCAGTGCGGTGCGGTGCGGTGCAGTGCAGTGCGGTGCGGTGCGGTGCAGTGCAGTGCGGTGCGGTGCGGTGCAGTGCAGTGCAGTGCAGTGCAGTGCAGTGCGGTGCGGTGCAGTGCAGTGCAGTGCAGTGCAGTGCAGTGCGGTGCGGTGCGGTGCAGTGCAGTGCAGTGCAGTGCAGTGCAGTGCGGTGCAGTGCGGTGCGGTGCGGTGCAGTGCAGTGCAGTGCGGTGCGGTGCGGTGCAGTGCAGTGCAGTGCGGTGCGGTGCGGTGCAGTGCAGTGCGGTGCGGTGCGGTGCAGTGCAGTGCAGTGCAGTGCGGTGCGGTGCGGTGCGGTGCGGTGCGGTGCGGTGCGGTGCGGTGCGGTGCGGTGCGGTGCGGTGCGGTGCGGTGCAGCGCAGTGCAGTGCAGTGCAGTGCAGTGCAGTGCAGTGCAGTGCAGTGCAGTGCAGTGCGGTGCGGTGCGGTGCGGTGCGGTGCAGTGCGGTGCGGTGCGGTGCGGTGCGGTGCAGCGCAGTGCAGTGCAGTGCGGTGCGGTGCGGTGCGGTGCAGTGCAGTGCAGTGCAGTGCGGTGCAGTGCAGTGCAGTGCGGTGCAGTGCAGTGCAGTGCAGTGCGGTGCAGTGCGGTGCGGTGCGGTGCAGTGCAGTGCAGTGCGGTGCGGTGCGGTGCAGTGCAGTGCAGTGCGGTGCGGTGCGGTGCAGTGCAGTGCGGTGCGGTGCGGTGCAGTGCAGTGCAGTGCAGTGCGGTGCGGTGCGGTGCGGTGCGGTGCGGTGCGGTGCGGTGCGGTGCGGTGCGGTGCGGTGCGGTGCGGTGCGGTGCAGCGCAGTGCAGTGCAGTGCAGTGCAGTGCAGTGCAGTGCAGTGCAGTGCAGTGCAGTGCGGTGCGGTGCGGTGCGGTGCGGTGCGGTGCGGTGCGGTGCGGTGCGGTGCGGTGCAGCGCAGTGCAGTGCAGTGCGGTGCGGTGCGGTGCGGTGCAGTGCAGTGCAGTGCAGTGCGGTGCAGTGCAGTGCAGTGCGGTGCGGTGCGGTGCAGTGCAGTGCAGTGCAGTGCAGTGCGGTGCGGTGCGGTGCGGTGCGGTGCGGTGCGGTGCGGTGCGGTGCGGTGCGGTGCAGCGCAGTGCAGTGCAGTGCGGTGCGGTGCGGTGCAGTGCAGTGCAGTGCGGTGCGGTGCGGTGCAGTGCAGTGCGGTGCGGTGCGGTGCAGTGCAGTGCAGTGCAGTGCAGTGCAGTGCGGTGCGGTGCAGTGCAGTGCAGTGCAGTGCAGTGCAGTGCAGTGCGGTGCGGTGCGGTGCGGTGCGGTGCGGTGCGGTGCGGTGCGGTGCGGTGCAGCGCAGTGCAGTGCAGTGCGGTGCGGTGCGGTGCAGTGCAGTGCAGTGCGGTGCGGTGCGGTGCGGTGCAGTGCAGTGCAGTGCAGTGCAGTGCAGTGCGGTGCGGTGCGGTGCGGTGCAGTGCAGTGCAGTGCAGTGCAGTGCAGTGCGGTGCGGTGCGGTGCGGTGCGGTGCGGTGCGGTGCGGTGCAGTGCAGTGCAGTGCAGTGCAGTGCAGTGCGGTGCGGTGCGGTGCAGTGCAGTGCAGTGCAGTGCAGTGCGGTGCGGTGCGGTGCGGTGCGGTGCGGTGCGGTGCAGTGCGGTGCAGTGCAGTGCGGTGCGGTGCAGTGCGGTGCAGTGCAGTGCAGTGCAGTGCAGTGCGGTGCGGTGCAGTGCAGTGCAGTGCAGTGCAGTGCAGTGCAGTGCAGTGCGGTGCAGTGCAGTGCAGTGCGGTGCAGTGCAGTGCAGTGCAGTGCAGTGCAGTGCGGTGCAGTGCGGTGCGGTGCAGTGCAGTGCAGTGCAGTGCAGTGCGGTGCGGTGCGGTGCGGTGCGGTGCGGTGCAGTGCAGTGCAGTGCAGTGCAGTGCAGTGCAGTGCAGTGCGGTGCGGTGCAGTGCGGTGCGGTGCGGTGCAGTGCAGTGCAGTGCAGTGCAGTGCAGTGCGGTGCGGTGCGGTGCAGTGCGGTGCAGTGCAGTGCGGTGCGGTGCAGTGCAGTGCAGTGCAGTGCAGTGCAGTGCGGTGCGGTGCAGTGCAGTGCAGTGCAGTGCAGTGCGGTGCGGTGCAGTGCAGTGCAGTGCAGTGCAGTGCAGTGCAGTGCAGTGCGGTGCAGTGCAGTGCAGTGCGGTGCAGTGCAGTGCAGTGCAGTGCAGTGCAGTGCGGTGCAGTGCGGTGCGGTGCGGTGCAGTGCAGTGCAGTGCGGTGCGGTGCGGTGCAGTGCAGTGCAGTGCGGTGCGGTGCGGTGCAGTGCAGTGCGGTGCGGTGCGGTGCAGTGCAGTGCAGTGCAGTGCGGTGCGGTGCAGTGCAGTGCAGTGCAGTGCAGTGCAGTGCAGTGCAGTGCAGTGCAGTGCAGTGCAGTGCAGTGCGGTGCAGTGCAGTGCAGTGCAGTGCAGTGCAGTGCAGTGCGGTGCGGTGCAGTGCAGTGCAGTGCAGTGCGGTGCGGTGCAGTGCAGTGCGGTGCAGTGCAGTGCAGTGCGGTGCAGTGCGGTGCGGTGCGGTGCGGTGCGGTGCAGTGCAGTGCGGTGCGGTGCGGTGCAGTGCAGTGCAGTGCAGTGCAGTGCAGTGCAGTGCAGTGCAGTGCAGTGCAGTGCAGTGCAGTGCAGTGCGGTGCAGTGCAGTGCAGTGCAGTGCAGTGCAGTGCAGTGCGGTGCGGTGCAGTGCAGTGCAGTGCAGTGCGGTGCGGTGCAGTGCAGTGCGGTGCAGTGCAGTGCAGTGCGGTGCAGTGCGGTGCGGTGCGGTGCGGTGCGGTGCAGTGCAGTGCGGTGCGGTGCGGTGCAGTGCAGTGCAGTGCAGTGCAGTGCGGTGCGGTGCAGTGCAGTGCAGTGCAGTGCAGTGCGGTGCGGTGCAGTGCAGTGCAGTGCAGTGCAGTGCGGTGCGGTGCAGTGCAGTGCGGTGCAGTGCAGTGCAGTGCGGTGCAGTGCGGTGCGGTGCGGTGCGGTGCGGTGCAGTGCAGTGCGGTGCGGTGCGGTGCAGTGCAGTGCAGTGCAGTGCAGTGCAGTGCAGTGCAGTGCAGTGCAGTGCAGTGCAGTGCAGTGCGGTGCAGTGCGGTGCGGTGCAGTGCAGTGCAGTGCGGTGCGGTGCGGTGCGGTGCGGTGCAGTGCAGTGCAGTGCAGTGCAGTGCAGTGCAGTGCAGTGCAGTGCAGTGCAGTGCAGTGCGGTGCAGTGCAGTGCAGTGCAGTGCAGTGCAGTGCAGTGCGGTGCGGTGCAGTGCAGTGCAGTGCAGTGCGGTGCGGTGCAGTGCAGTGCGGTGCAGTGCAGTGCAGTGCGGTGCAGTGCGGTGCGGTGCGGTGCGGTGCGGTGCAGTGCAGTGCGGTGCGGTGCGGTGCAGTGCAGTGCAGTGCAGTGCAGTGCGGTGCGGTGCAGTGCAGTGCAGTGCAGTGCAGTGCGGTGCGGTGCAGTGCAGTGCAGTGCAGTGCGGTGCGGTGCAGTGCAGTGCGGTGCAGTGCAGTGCAGTGCGGTGCAGTGCGGTGCGGTGCGGTGCGGTGCGGTGCAGTGCAGTGCGGTGCGGTGCGGTGCAGTGCAGTGCAGTGCGGTGCAGTGCGGTGCGGTGCGGTGCAGTGCAGTGCGGTGCGGTGCGGTGCAGTGCAGTGCAGTGCAGTGCGGTGCGGTGCGGTGCGGTGCGGTGCAGTGCAGTGCGGTGCGGTGCGGTGCGGTGCAGTGCAGTGCGGTGCGGTGCGGTGCAGTGCAGTGCGGTGCGGTGCGGTGCAGTGCAGTGCAGTGCAGTGCGGTGCAGTGCAGTGCAGTGCGGTGCGGTGCGGTGCAGTGCAGTGCAGTGCGGTGCGGTGCGGTGCAGTGCAGTGCGGTGCGGTGCGGTGCAGTGCAGTGCGGTGCGGTGCGGTGCAGTGCAGTGCAGTGCAGTGCAGTGCGGTGCAGTGCAGTGCGGTGCGGTGCGGTGCAGTGCAGTGCAGTGCGGTGCGGTGCGGTGCGGTGCGGTGCAGTGCAGTGCAGTGCAGTGCAGTGCAGTGCAGTGCGGTGCGGTGCGGTGCAGTGCAGTGCAGTGCAGTGCAGTGCAGTGCAGTGCAGTGCAGTGCAGTGCAGTGCGGTGCAGTGCAGTGCAGTGCGGTGCAGTGCAGTGCAGTGCGGTGCAGTGCAGTGCAGTGCGGTGCAGTGCAGTGCAGTGCAGTGCAGTGCAGTGCGGTGCAGTGCAGTGCAGTGCGGTGCAGTGCAGTGCAGTGCGGTGCAGTGCGGTGCGGTGCGGTGCGGTGCGGTGCAGTGCAGTGCGGTGCGGTGCGGTGCGGTGCAGTGCAGTGCGGTGCGGTGCGGTGCAGTGCAGTGCGGTGCGGTGCGGTGCAGTGCAGTGCAGTGCAGTGCGGTGCAGTGCAGTGCAGTGCGGTGCGGTGCGGTGCAGTGCAGTGCAGTGCGGTGCGGTGCGGTGCAGTGCAGTGCGGTGCGGTGCGGTGCAGTGCAGTGCAGTGCGGTGCGGTGCGGTGCGGTGCAGTGCAGTGCGGTGCGGTGCAGTGCAGTGCGGTGCGGTGCGGTGCGGTGCGGTGCGGTGCAGTGCGGTGCAGTGCAGTGCAGTGCAGTGCAGTGCAGTGCAGTGCGGTGCGGTGCGGTGCAGTGCAGTGCAGTGCAGTGCAGTGCAGTGCAGTGCAGTGCAGTGCAGTGCGGTGCGGTGCAGTGCAGTGCAGTGCAGTGCGGTGCGGTGCGGTGCAGTGCAGTGCAGTGCGGTGCGGTGCGGTGCAGCGCAGTGCAGTGCAGTGCGGTGCGGTGCGGTGCAGTGCAGTGCAGTGCGGTGCGGTGCGGTGCAGTGCAGTGCGGTGCAGTGCAGTGCAGTGCGGTGCAGTGCGGTGCGGTGCGGTGCGGTGCGGTGCAGTGCAGTGCGGTGCGGTGCGGTGCAGTGCAGTGCAGTGCAGTGCAGTGCAGTGCAGTGCAGTGCAGTGCAGTGCGGTGCAGTGCGGTGCAGTGCAGTGCAGTGCGGTGCGGTGCGGTGCAGTGCAGTGCAGTGCGGTGCGGTGCGGTGCAGTGCAGTGCAGTGCGGTGCGGTGCAGTGCGGTGCGGTGCGGTGCAGTGCAGTGCAGTGCGGTGCGGTGCGGTGCAGTGCAGTGCAGTGCAGTGCAGTGCAGTGCAGTGCAGTGCGGTGCGGTGCGGTGCAGTGCAGTGCGGTGCAGTGCAGTGCAGTGCGGTGCGGTGCGGTGCAGTGCAGTGCAGTGCGGTGCGGTGCAGTGCAGTGCAGTGCGGTGCAGTGCAGTGCAGTGCGGTGCGGTGCGGTGCAGTGCAGTGCAGTGCGGTGCAGTGCAGTGCAGTGCGGTGCAGTGCAGTGCAGTGCGGTGCGGTGCAGTGCAGTGCAGTGCAGTGCGGTGCGGTGCGGTGCGGTGCGGTGCGGTGCGGTGCGGTGCAGCGCAGTGCAGTGCAGTGCGGTGCGGTGCGGTGCAGTGCAGTGCAGTGCGGTGCGGTGCGGTGCAGTGCAGTGCGGTGCGGTGCAGTGCAGTGCAGTGCGGTGCAGTGCAGTGCAGTGCGGTGCGGTGCGGTGCAGTGCAGTGCAGTGCGGTGCGGTGCGGTGCAGTGCAGTGCAGTGCGGTGCGGTGCAGTGCAGTGCAGTGCAGTGCAGTGCGGTGCGGTGCGGTGCGGTGCGGTGCGGTGCGGTGCGGTGCGGTGCGGTGCGGTGCGGTGCAGTGCGGTGCGGTGCAGTGCAGTGCGGTGCGGTGCGGTGCAGTGCAGTGCAGTGCGGTGCGGTGCGGTGCAGTGCAGTGCAGTGCGGTGCGGTGCAGTGCAGTGCAGTGCAGTGCGGTGCGGTGCAGTGCAGTGCAGTGCGGTGCGGTGCGGTGCAGTGCAGTGCAGTGCAGTGCAGTGCGGTGCGGTGCGGTGCAGTGCAGTGCAGTGCAGTGCAGTGCAGTGCAGTGCAGTGCGGTGCGGTGCGGTGCGTGCAGTGCAGTGCAGTGCAGTGCGGTGCGGTGCAGTGCAGTGCAGTGCAGTGCGGTGCGGTGCGGTGCGGTGCAGTGCAGTGCGGTGCGGTGCAGTGCAGTGCAGTGCAGTGCGGTGCAGTGCAGTGCAGTGCGGTGCGGTGCGGTGCAGTGCAGTGCAGTGCGGTGCGGTGCGGTGCAGTGCAGTGCAGTGCAGTGCAGTGCGGTGCGGTGCGGTGCAGTGCAGTGCAGTGCAGTGCAGTGCGGTGCGGTGCGGTGCGGTGCGGTGCAGTGCAGTGCGGTGCGGTGCAGTGCAGTGCAGTGCAGTGCGGTGCAGTGCAGTGCAGTGCGGTGCGGTGCGGTGCAGTGCAGTGCAGTGCGGTGCGGTGCGGTGCAGTGCAGTGCAGTGCAGTGCGGTGCAGTGCAGTGCGGTGCAGTGCGGTGCAGTGCGGTGCAGTGCAGTGCAGTGCGGTGCGGTGCGGTGCGGTGCGGTGCGGTGCAGTGCGGTGCAGTGCAGTGCAGTGCAGTGCAGTGCAGTGCGGTGCAGTGCAGTGCGGTGCAGTGCAGTGCAGTGCAGTGCGGTGCAGTGCAGTGCAGTGCGGTGCAGTGCAGTGCAGTGCGGTGCGGTGCGGTGCAGTGCAGTGCAGTGCAGTGCAGTGCAGTGCAGTGCAGTGCAGTGCGGTGCGGTGCGGTGCGGTGCAGTGCAGTGCAGTGCGGTGCGGTGCGGTGCAGTGCAGTGCGGTGCGGTGCGGTGCGGTGCAGTGCAGTGCAGTGCAGTGCGGTGCGGTGCGGTGCGGTGCGGTGCAGTGCAGTGCAGTGCAGTGCGGTGCAGTGCAGTGCGGTGCAGTGCAGTGCGGTGCGGTGCGGTGCAGTGCAGTGCGGTGCAGTGCAGTGCAGTGCAGTGCAGTGCAGTGCGGTGCAGTGCGGTGCAGTGCAGTGCAGTGCAGTGCGGTGCGGTGCGGTGCAGTGCAGTGCAGTGCGATGCGGTGCGGTGCAGTGCAGTGCAGTGCAGTGCAGTGCAGTGCAGTGCAGTGCAGTGCGGTGCGGTGCGGTGCGGTGCAGTGCGGTGCGGTGCGGTGCAGTGCAGTGCAGTGCGGTGCAGTGCAGTGCAGTGCGGTGCGGTGCGGTGCAGTGCAGTGCAGTGCGGTGCGGTGCGGTGCAGTGCAGTGCAGTGCAGTGCGGTGCAGTGCAGTGCAGTGCAGTGCGGTGCAGTGCAGTGCGGTGCGGTGCGGTGCAGTGCAGTGCGGTGCAGTGCAGTGCAGTGCAGTGCAGTGCAGTGCGGTGCAGTGCGGTGCAGTGCAGTGCAGTGCAGTGCGGTGCGGTGCGGTGCAGTGCAGTGCAGTGCGGTGCGGTGCGGTGCAGTGCAGTGCAGTGCAGTGCAGTGCAGTGCGGTGCGGTGCGGTGCAGTGCAGTGCGGTGCAGTGCAGTGCAGTGCAGTGCAGTGCAGTGCAGTGCAGTGCAGTGCAGTGCAGTGCGGTGCAGTGCGGTGCAGTGCAGTGCAGTGCGGTGCGGTGCGGTGCAGTGCAGTGCAGTGCGGTGCGGTGCGGTGCAGTGCAGTGCGGTGCGGTGCGGTGCAGTGCAGTGCAGTGCAGTGCGGTGCAGTGCAGTGCAGTGCGGTGCGGTGCGGTGCAGTGCAGTGCAGTGCGGTGCGGTGCGGTGCAGTGCAGTGCGGTGCGGTGCAGTGCAGTGCGGTGCGGTGCGGTGCGGTGCGGTGCGGTGCAGTGCGGTGCAGTGCAGTGCAGTGCAGTGCAGTGCGGTGCGGTGCGGTGCGGTGCGGTGCAGTGCAGTGCAGTGCAGTGCGGTGCGGTGCGGTGCGGTGCGGTGCGGTGCAGTGCAGTGCAGTGCGGTGCAGTGCAGTGCAGTGCAGTGCAGTGCAGTGCAGTGCAGTGCGGTGCGGTGCGGTGCGGTGCAGTGCAGTGCAGTGCGGTGCGGTGCAGTGCAGTGCGGTGCAGTGCAGTGCAGTGCGGTGCGGTGCGGTGCGGTGCGGTGCAGTGCAGTGCGGTGCGGTGCAGTGCAGTGCAGTGCAGTGCAGTGCAGTGCAGTGCAGTGCAGTGCAGTGCGGTGCGGTGCGGTGCGGTGCAGTGCAGTGCAGTGCGGTGCGGTGCGGTGCAGTGCAGTGCAGTGCGGTGCGGTGCAGCGCAGTGCAGTGCAGTGCGGTGCGGTGCGGTGCAGTGCAGTGCAGTGCGGTGCGGTGCGGTGCAGTGCAGTGCGGTGCGGTGCGGTGCAGTGCAGTGCAGTGCAGTGCGGTGCAGTGCAGTGCAGTGCGGTGCGGTGCGGTGCGGTGCGGTGCAGTGCGGTGCGGTGCGGTGCGGTGCAGTGCGGTGCGGTGCAGTGCGGTGCGGTGCGGTGCGGTGCAGTGCAGTGCAGTGCAGTGCAGTGCAGTGCGGTGCGTGCAGTGCAGTGCAGTGCGGTGCGGTGCGGTGCGGTGCGGTGCGTGCGGTGCAGTGCGGTGCGGTGCGGTGCGGTGCGGTGCAGTGCGGTGCGGTGCGGTGCGGTGCGGTGCAGGTGCAGTGCAGTGCAGTGCAGTGCAGTGCAGTGCAGTGCAGTGCAGTGCGGTGCGGTGCGGTGCGGTGCGGTGCGGTGCGGTGCAGTGCGGTGCGGTGCGGTGCGGTGCGGTGCAGTGCGGTGCGGTGCGGTGCGGTGCGGTGCAGTGCAGTGCAGTGCAGTGCAGTGCAGTGCAGTGCAGTGCAGTGCAGTGCAGTGCGGTGCAGTGCAGTGCAGTGCAGTGCAGTGCAGTGCAGTGCAGTGCGGTGCGGTGCGGTGCGGTGCAGTGCAGTGCAGTGCGGTGCAGTGCAGTGCGGTGCGGTGCAGTGCAGTGCAGTGCGGTGCAGTGCGGGTGCAGTGCAGTGCGGTGCGGTGCAGTGCAGTGCAGGGTAGGCGGTGCAGTGCGGTGCGGTGCAGTGCAGTGCAGTGCGGTGCAGTGCGGTGCAGTGCAGTGCGGTGCGGTGCAGTGCAGTGCGGTGCGGTGCAGTGCGGTGCAGTGCGGTGCAGTGCAGTGCAGTGCAGTGCGGTGCGGTGCGGTGCGGTGCGGTGCAGTGCGGTGCGGTGCGGTGCGGTGCGGTGCAGTGCGGTGCGGTGCGGTGCGGTGCGGTGCGGGCGGTGCAGTGCAGTGCAGTGCATGTGCAGTGCGGTGCAGTGCGGTGCGGTGCGGTGCGGTGCGGTGCAGTGCAGTGCAGTGCGGTGCGGTGCGGTGCGGTGCGGTGCAGTGCAGTGCAGTGCGGTGCAGTGCGGTGCAGTGCAGTGCAGTGCAGTGCGGTGCAGTGCAGTGCGGTGCGGTGCGGTGCAGTGCAGTGCAGTGCGGTGCAGTGCAGTGCAGTGCAGTGCAGTGCAGTGCAGTGCGGTGCAGTGCGGTGCGGTGCGGTGCGGTGCGGTGCAGTGCAGTGCAGTGCAGTGCAGTGCGGTGCAGTGCGGTGCGGTGCGGTGCAGTGCAGTGCAGTGCGGTGCGGTGCGGTGCGGTGCGGTGCAGTGCAGTGCAGTGCGGTGCGGTGCGGTGCAGTGCAGTGCGGTGCGGTGCAGTGCGGTGCAGTGCAGTGCAGTGCAGTGCAGTGCAGTGCAGTGCGGTGCGGTGCGGTGCAGTGCAGTGCAGTGCGGTGCGGTGCGGTGCAGTGCAGTGCGGTGCGGTGCGGTGCAGTGCAGTGCAGTGCAGTGCAGTGCAGTGCAGTGCAGTGCGGTGCAGTGCAGTGCAGTGCAGTGCGGTGCGGTGCGGTGCGGTGCAGTGCAGTGCAGTGCAGTGCAGTGCAGTGCAGTGCAGTGCGGTGCGGTGCGGTGCAGTAGGTGCAGTGCGGTGCGGTGCGGTGCGGTGCGGTGCAGTGCAGTGCAGTGCAGTGCAGTGCAGTGCGGTGCAGTGCAGTGCAGTGCGGTGCGGTGCAGTGCAGTGCGGTGCGGTGCAGTGCAGTGCAGTGCGGTGCAGTGCAGTGCAGTGCAGTGCAGTGCAGGTGCAGTGCGGTGCAGTGCGGTGCGGTGCGGTGCGGTGCGGTGCAGTGCAGTGCAGTGCGGTGCGGTGCGGTGCGGTGCGGTGCGTGCAGTGCGTGCAGTGCGGTGCGGTGCAGTGCAGTGACTGCGTGCAGTGCAGTGCAGTGCGGTGCGGTGCGGTGCAGTGCAGTGCAGTGCGGTGCGGTGCGGTGCAGTGCAGTGCGGTGCGGTGCGGTGCGGTGCAGTGCAGTGCGGTGCAGTGCAGTGCAGTGCAGTGCAGTGCGGTGCGGTGCGGTGCGGTGCGGTGCAGTGCGGTGCGGTGCGGTGCGGTGCAGTGCGGTGCGGTGCGGTGCAGTGCGGTGCGGTGCGGTGCGGTGCGGTGCAGTGCAGTGCAGTGCGGTGCGGTGCGGTGCAGTGCAGTGCGGTGCGGTGCGGTGCGGTGCGGTGCGGTGCGGTGCGGTGCAGTGCAGTGCGGTGCAGTGCGGTGCGGTGCGGTGCGGTGCAGTGCAGTGCAGTGCGGTGCGGTGCGGTGCAGTGCAGTGCGGTGCGGTGCGGTGCGGTGCAGTGCAGTGCGGTGCGGTGCAGTGCAGTGCAGTGCGGTGCGGTGCGGTGCAGTGCAGTGCAGTGCAGTGCAGGTGCAGTGCAGTGCAGTGCAGTGCGGTGCGGTGCGGTGCAGTGCGGTGCGGTGCGGTGCGGTGCGGTGCAGTGCAGTGCAGTGCAGTGCAGTGCGGTGCAGTGCGGTGCGGTGCGGTGCGGTGCGGTGCAGTGCGGTGCGGTGCGGTGCGGTGCGGTGCAGTGCAGTGCAGTGCAGTGCAGTGCGGTGCAGTGCGGTGCGGTGCGGTGGCGGTGCGGTGCGGTGCGGTGCGGTGCGGTGCAGTGCAGTGCAGTGCGGTGCGGTGCGGTGCGGTGCGGTGCAGTGCAGTGCAGTGCGGTGGCGGTGCGGTGCAGTGCAGTGCAGTGCGGTGCGGTGCGGTGGCAGTGCAGTGCAGTGCAGTGCAGTGCAGTGCAGTGCAG
>OZ038402.1:24321837-24484337 GCA_964036045.1 Eutreptiella sp. 'Long Island Sound 2002'
CCCCCCCCCCCAAGGGGCCTCCGGCCAACAGTTAGTTGGGGGGGTAGTTGGCGTCCAGAACCGAGGGGTCGCCCCCCCCGGGCTGCTTGTCATAGCAGAAGGTTCAAAGGTGAGAGACCAATAGCCGCCGCCACAGGCTAACAGAGCCAACCACCAAGGCCTGTGCCAACCCCCCCCCCCCCCCTCGTCTCCGGGACAGCCGACCCCCGGAGTAGTCAAACCAGCACAAGTCATCCGGGGGCTCCGTTGACACAACCAAAAACACATTCGGACCCACAGAGGGTCAGAATGAGCGGTGGCGAGAAGCCAATAGGCGCCCCGCCCCAAAAAAAAGGGGCCAGTGCTTTGGGGGACGGTGTGTGTGTTCCATAAAGGCGGGTGGGATACCGTGTAGTACACCCATTGTGCAGTGCTGTGGGGAGGGCGGGAGGGGGTGTTCAGCAATGCCTGCCCCCCCCGCCACCCACCCAATAAACAATGACGTTGCAAAATGCGTGCCACGTGTCCTTGGCCTTGCCTCCACTGTGCAGAGCCTTGCCCTCTGCTTTGCAAGGGCCGTGCAATGGACTCGCATCTTGGGAGACATGTCACTCCAAAAGGGAAGGCTGGCGCCTACCAACCGGTTGGAGGGCCGTTGGGGCGCGGACAGAAGCAGTTGGCACGGCTGGCCGTCTCCCCCAAAGGGATATGGGTATGTAGAGCCCTTCTCCGCGCTCCCCACGGTGCCTCACGGGCCGCGGATTCATGCGGCCATCCGGACCGCCACTGCCGGACGGTTGGGTGAAGCGGCTACTACCAGGGATGCATTAGCAGGGAAGGGACCTCATGGGCGGTCCGGCAGCGGTTGGACAGGCGGTTGGAGGAAGTTGCCAAAACGGTTGGGGGCGGTTGCTGTCGGTTACAAAAGCCGTTGAAGCCGGCACTTGCCGTCAGGGGGGGGGGGGGGCTGCGCATAGGCAGGGGCCCTGCGGGGAGGGGGTGGGGGGGTGGTTACCCCCCCCCTTCCAATGCAATTCCCGCCAGACCTTCAGGCGGACATCCGTCAGGAACGTCATGATGCGGCGATACACAGCTTGCGGACCATGTTCACGGACTCCCAGTACCGGAACTCCTTCTTGAACCCCACGTAGAGAACGCCAGGGTCTCCTTCTCCAGCTCCCGCCCCCCGATCCCGTGCAGGACCAGCCCCACCAGCGGGAACAGGATGGGGATGCCCGCCCCGTAGACGATGAAGAATCACAGGCTGACGACCTCGACGACCCGGTACTCCGGCGTCGTGCAGTCGACCGACAGGTCCGCCGCCAGTACACTGAGACGGAGCGGCGCAGCGTCGGCACGCAACAGTTTGTGGCATCCGAAATCGATCGTTGGTGTGCGACCAGCGCGGTCTTCGATGCGCAAAACACATGGGCCGAGCTCCGCCACACACACCGGCAGGAGGTACTCATTGACTGCCCACTGCGGGTCGGTCGACCGCCAACCGCCGGGAGCTCAGTGGTATCAGGCGTGATTCACGGGCACGGCGGCGTCGGTTCGAATCCGGCCGACGCCATGGTCCTGAGACGGCTCGTCTTCAAGGCCTGGAGGGGCCGCCCAATCCCAAGCACGTGAGGTGTGACTCGATGGTTTAGCCCGACCCCCGCAGTCCACCGTGGGTCAGGGACAGGGGTATGCACTCAGTACTGGAGGCAAGGCTCCGGCGGTTCAGACCCAGGACCCCATTTTCCTGGTGTCCACCCGCTGGAATCGCCCAGACGGCGCCTAGACCCCCGTACCCGTGGCCTGCTGGGCTGCGGCAAGCTGCAAGCTGGTGCCCAAACAGGCGGGGGCCAAGATGGGTCAACAGGGTCCGCCGGGGTAAAAAAGGTGGTTTGTTGGCGCCGGGATGTGGCCAAATGGCCAAAGGGGGTCAAAGAGAGTACTTTTTCGCGCCGGGCAAAGTTGCCCCTCGTTTGCGACAGTTGTCCTCCGACTTTTTGTCCGCTTGATGGGGGTTGCCCCCAAACGGCAGAGGTGATGTTGCCCTTCCGCCGAAAGGTGGCCCCCGAGACGGCAGGGGTTTGGGAGCCTGGGCTGGAGGAGGGAGTGATGTTTGGGGGTAAAGCGTTGGGATCGATGGCCTGGACATGGATTGGGATGCCGGGCGCACCGGGCGCGCCGGGCAAATGCACCCTCAAAATGGCTCAAAATGGCTCCATTCACACATTTGTGTGCCCTCAGTGGCCCAGGGATCAACTTTGGAAAACCGCGCTTTAGACACGGGAGGGGCGTAAAGTCATAGGACCCGAAGGAACGCAGGCAAACTACGGTCACACGGCACTACACGACCAAACAACACAATACGACACGGCAACACATCACGGGCACGCCACAACATCACACGACACGACACGACACGACACGACACGACACGACACGACACGACACGACACGGCAACAACATCACGCGGCACGCCACAACGTCACACGACACGACACGACACGGCACGACACGCCACAACATCACACGACAGGACACGCCAGGACACGGCGCAGCGCCGAGGATAAGGAGACCAGTATCGAAGGCCTTGGCCTGTGCCCCTGTGGGAATACGTGCCCCAGCGCTCAAGTCAGGACCACTTCGGTGGAACTGGCTGACGCAGCACCACAGCACGCCACCCTCAGCACCGAGAAGCTCGCCGGGCACCCAACCTGATCCCAGTCTCTCGCCCCCCATCGCGCCCCCCACATCGCCCACATCCCTTCGGAGGGCCCTCTGAAGCCGAATGACGCGTGGGGCGGCAGTCGCCCGCAGCGGCCCCGGGCGACAGCGCCTGACCCGTCACACACCGCACGCAGCGGCCAGCCAAAGCATTGGCATGCGACGGACGGCACTGGGCGGTGGCCAGACGGCGGTTGCGACGCAACCGCCGAAGTGGGCCCGTGCTCACAGGCGGTTGGCAGCGGACTGCCGGCGGGTCGCGGCTGTGCGTCGCCGATTGGCCAGTGACCGCCGGCGCCAGGGATCGTCCGCGCGGACCGCCCGGCGTTGCACACAAACCCCGGGGCCTTACGGACAAGGACAGCCCCGAAGGAGTCCGTCGCCGAAACAGAAAAGACGTCTCGCGGATGTCCACGCGACGCAACAAACGCGCACCCGCCACGGAGAAGGTGACGGGCTGGGGGCCCCTTGGAGCAGGAGAAACAAAGGCTGCTGCGTCCGTCGAATGCAGCTCCGTTGAGGATAACCCACGGCGGTTGGAGGATAACCGACGGCGGTTGGAGGACAACCGACGGCGGTTGGAGGATAACCGACGGCGGTTGGAGGATAACCGACGGCGGTTGGAGGACAACCGACCGGCCGGTTGGAGGACAACCGACGGCGGTTGGAGGATAACCACGGCGGTTGGAGGATAACCGACGGCGGTTGGAGGATAACCCACGGCGGTTGGAGGACAACCGACGGCGGTTGGAGGACAACCGACGGCGGTTGGAGGATAACCCACGGCGGTTGGAGGGTAACCGACGGCGGTTGGAGGACAACCGACGGCGGTTGGAGGAAGGCAAAGTATCGAATCCTCCAGTAACACATCGGTCTGAAGTTTGTCACTGGGGAAGAGAAGACACATGGACCTTCACCGGCAGTCGGTACTTCATGAGCAAACATCGACCACTAACCGACGGCAACCCTTGGCGGTTCACTGGTGGGCCGGAGCTGAAAGGGCCATCCGTAGTGGGAATAGAATCAGAGTCCTGTCGTGAAGGACAGGCCCTCGCTGAACACCTGAAGCCTGGCCCCCCCCGCCCCTCCCCCCCCACCACCACCGTCCCTTTTGCCGACTCGCGTTCAGTGCGGCACCTCCGAGAGCCAACGGCCACAAGGGGCCCAGAGCGCCGTCAGCATCGCTGCCGCCGGCGAGGACGGTGGTGTTCACGGTGTACGTGGAGCACTTGTTCATCATCGTTGTCCGCTTGTTCAGCGTCGGGTACAGGAACCACAGCACCACCGACGTCGCGATGATCAGCAGCTGCCAGAACGACCGGCCGCGCGTCACGAGCCGGACCCGGGCCTTGGCCATCTTCGCGTCGCCGGTCGCGAAACTGCAGCCGGCGGTCCGGTCCCACGCAAAGGCCAGGAGTCCAATGGCCAGGCTGTACGGCAGGACGCGTGCGCACGGAGGCGTGCCGCGCGCGGCACTGCGGCCAACAACACAGACACAGGCAAAGGGTTGCATTGAGTGAGCCAGTGGAGGAAGACACGGAAGGGGCAGCGAAATCCGCACTATGCGGCGGTACGGCCTACGCCACAAGGGAGACCTCCATCCGCCGTCGGACCCCCCCCCCCTGAGGGTACGTGTCACGCGAGCGTGCGACGTGCACGCGAGCGCGAGCGTGACACCAAAAAAATACAGGAAAGGGGCTTTTTGTTTGGTTTTCTTTTTGGCCTCTGCATGTCAAAACAAAAAAATCTACCGTTTTTCACACTCGCACCCCCATGGACCACACACCCCAGCTGCTGTCGATCACTCCCCAGCCACCGCCGGGGGCTCCCAAGCGCCTGCAGTCCCGTTTGCTGTTCTTCGTCCATCGTAGCCCTCAGCGGTGCCCCCTGCCGCAATCGGAATCGGACCTCGTGCGCCTGTTGGGCTTTGGCCGCGGGGGTGCACGTTTGGGAAATGAATCCTTTTCCGAGTCAAGACACGCCTTCGGTCACGGGGGCCCCCTGTTCCCTGAACCCCCTCCTTTCCCCAGGGCAATTTCTCAACCCCCAAATCACCCGTAAATCATCACCATCACCGTCAGCAGCAGCACCACCACCACCACCACCACGAAGCAGCAGGCGGTGGCAGCAGCAGCAGCAGCAGCAGCAGCAGCAGCAGCAGCAGCAGCAGCAGCAGCAGCAGCAGCAGAAGGGTATGGCCATTCAACAATTGTTGTGGGGAGGCAGTTGATCCATGTGACTACGTCTCTCCTGCGGGCGCCCTTGCCCTGCCCCCACACAACCCCGGCCCAGACCTGATGCCGGGCATGATCATGTACAAATAGAACAGCTCCACGGTGCTCAGCCGGAACACGCACACCATCGCCTTCCGCGGGAACGCGAAGCTCGTGATGTTGCCGAGCTGCTCGAAGACCGCCTGCAGCCACGGCATCCCCACGAAGATGGACGACAGGACCCCCAGCGTCTGGCAGAAGCCGATGGCCCGTTTCCAGGCCGAGATCGTGAGCAGCCGCTTGGACTGCGGGTCCTGAATGTACGCCCGCACGGTCGTCCACCTGCGGCAAAGCGCGTGCGTCTGTCGACCGGGCAAAGGGGCAGCCACTTTGGGCCCCGGGACGCCGATTTCGCCAATTTTGGCCATTTTTGGGGCCCCAAGACGCCCGATTTCGGTCAAACTTGGAACGCCAACTAGGCCCATTTCGGTTGACACAGGGGCGCCAAAACGGTCAATTCTGGTCAAATTGGAGGCAGCCAGGGGGGCCACTTTGGGTTAATTTCAGGCCGCCGAGTCAGCCACTTTGGGCCCCGGGAGGGGAGGGGGGGTCTGAAGGGGGGTTTGGCTGGGACCCCCCCTCCGCCTTGAGTCCCCCTGTGGTCCCCGTCGAAGGCGGGCCGACATTTTTGAAGCTTAAAGCCTCTTGGCACTCTCTCACCTCAGCCGCCCCTGGAGCCAGAGAGCCCTGGACCGTGACAGGTACGTGCCCGGCCCCAGTGATGTATTAGAACGGCCGTACACCGGAGGAGGAGGGGGGGTACCCCCCATGCCCCCCACCCCCCCCCTAGACCCCCGTCCCCCCCCCCCGGGTGGGCGGCCTTTCAACTCCCGGGGGTTGATGGACGGACCAACGCACTGCCTACTGTTAGCTGATGAAGATGGCTCGTGCTGCAGAAATCCATTCTCGAATGCGCACAGCGCCGGTTGACGAGCGGTGTCCAGCCGAGCACGCGGCGCGCGCACACCCAAAGATCATGAAGTACACGGTGCAGAAGACGACCAGCTTCAGGGCGGGGCTGTCCTCGCTGCACGCGCTGCAGTCCGTGTCGGCGTACCCCTCCTCGCACACGCCGCACAGGAACCCCGTGTGCCCCTCGGCGCAGGCCCCGCGCGTGCGGTTCGCCAGGCAGGCGCCGGCCGCCGGGCACTTCAAGAACACGCCGCTGTCCGGGTGCGCCCGCCAGTGGTCCGCCTGGGTCTTGATGCGCTGGAGGGTCGCGCCCTCGCAGACCGCGCCCGCGACGCACTCGCGACACCCGTCTCGCCGGGGATGTAGAACTCCTTCGGGCCGCACTGCGCGGACCGGATGGGCCGCGACCACACGTCCGCCCACGGGGGATCCAGCCCCGGAACCGGCTCCAGGCTGAACCGCAGCCGGTACCGCGTGCCGTACCGCGCCTTGAAGCCGATGCCCTTGAACCCGAACTGGCCGTCCTTGAACATGGCCTTGTACGTGTCGATGACTTCGCTCCCCAGCAACGGCAGCGGCGGCGGCTCCACTGCAGTGGAACAGGGGGGGGTCGTGGGCGAGGGGTCCGGGAACTCGTGTGGCAGAGTGGTCATAGCAGCCACACGATAAACGCGCGGCCCCGAGTTCGAGCCCCGCAAGGCACAGCATTCACTGGCAGGGCCTGCGCGGGTCCGAGGGGAAATGCACTACACATGACCCTCAACGTGATGGTCCATGCCATACGCTGATCGTTGTTGTTGAGGCAAAAGCGATCGAGGGCTGGTGTTGCAGGCGATCTACGGATGTGTCCCTTTGATTCCCCCTGCCAAGCCCCCGCCTGTGTGACATTCCGTCGGGTTGCAGTTTCTTCACAGGGCCCTCGACAGTCACCCGTTCTCCCCTTCGAGTGGTACATCGGGCCCATGCGTTCTGTCGGTCGCTGCGGCCCGTGTTCCTGCTGGTGTCGTTTCCGCGTTAGTGGGGCCCAGTAGTTGCACTGGGGGTTGTGTTGGTTGTCGCGGGGGGTCGTTTGACGGTCTTTGCTGCCCACGCCCCTCCGCATCCAAGTCGGCCACCACATGCCTTTCCATGTGCGTGAGGTAAAGCTGCTACGCCATGATTCGTGGCCCTGAGTGCTCCTGAATACACCTGAACATTTCCAGCATTTCAGTCGATGCTTTCACTTGGGCTACCCAGGGCGGTCCCTGAGAGCGCAAAAGCAACAAACGTCCATCAAATTCAGCTCGACTCTTGGAGGGTAACCGACGGCTATTGGAGGGGACGGCAATTTGACTCGTGCGCTGGAGCAATAAATCTCTGGGGTCTAATCATTCCGTGGCCGTTCGTTTTGATACCAGTTTTTTTTCTTTTGAAATTTTGTTTATTGCTATTGTTTATTGTTTAATGCTAATTTTTCTTTGAGTTTTTCATCTTTGATTGATTTTTTTGTTGGGATTCTCAACTGCGATTGATTTTTTTTTGTAATCTTTTCTTTGGGTTTGTTTTTAATTTTTTGTTTGATTGATCCTTCATCTTTGTTGCGTGTTTTTCAGCTTTCTGAGGTTTTTGTTGATTCTTTTGGATTTGTAGGAAAAAAAAAACCAAAGAAGCCAAAAATATCAAACAAAACTGGCAAAACCTCCCAACACAACGCTGACTTGCTGCCTGAGTGAGGGATTGGGGCCGTTTCCCAAGGGGCATCGCAGTGCAGCATGGATATGGAGGTGATGTGGCTGCCTGACGGTGGACAGGAGCTTCCCCATGGGCTGGGAAGCCCAACCCTAACCTGGAAGCGCGTGCGCGCTCTGCGCAGATTTCTGGACTGTGCCCTTCCGACTCGAGCCAGGGAAGGGGATTCCTGGTGCCAAAGCCGGGAGTGAACAGGTGGACGTTGCTTATCGATTACCGGTATCTCAATCCCTGCATCAAGGGACATGAGGTCCCTTTGCCTGTATTCGAGGACCTTCTCCGGGGCAGGCAGGCAACCATCTCTGGACCCTTTTGGATCTGGTATCTGGGAGTGGCGGCAGAATTTTCCTCCGGGGGGGGGGGGTACAAGGGGGGGGGGGGGGTGCCCCCCTCCCCCTCAGGACCCTGATTTGTTAGAGGCGCCGAACAAATTTTTTGGCCTAAACTGACTTGCGCCGAAGGCACCAGAAAAAAATTTTGATTGGCAGAAGGCCGGAGAAAATTTTGCCCAATCACTTAAAGGGGGTTGGGGGGGGTGGGGGTGTCAGGACCACCCCACACCCCCCACATCCCCCCCCACACACACACACCCCACACCCCCCCACACCCCCCCCCACACCCCCACACACCCCCCCACACCCCCCCACACACCCCCACACCCCCCCACACCCCCCCACACACCCCCACACCCCCCCACACCCCCTCCACACCCCCCCCACACACCCAGGAGATGCTGAGTTGTTAAGCAAAACTCTGAGTGGCGGGACTGTGGTGTGTTGGGCGGTGCCCTGTGGGGACTGTGGTGCGTGCGGCCTTGGGGTCCGGGGGGGTGTTCCGATGTGCTGCGGAGGTCCGCGGGGCTGTGGTGCGGAGGTTCGCAGGGCTGTGCTGCGGAGGTCCGCGGGGCTGTGGTGCGGAGGGCCGTGGTGCATGCGGCCGTGGCGTGGCGGGGGGCACGACGGCGGGCGCAGACCTGTCGCCGCGGACACAAGCTGCCACTTCAGCTGCGCGTCCGCGCCCAACACGACGTTCTGCGCGCCGTCGGCGAGCTCCAGCCGCGGCTGCGGCCAAAGCGGGTTCCGGTTGTCGGTGGACGGGGCGGGCTGCTCTTTGATGGTGAGGTACTGGGGCCGGCCCTCCGTGACCTCCACGTGGACGAGGCGGTGCCGAAGGGGGAGGACAGCAGCAGCAGGTAGTCCCCGACCTTGGGCTCGTGCAGGGGAAGTCGGTGTAGCAGCCCTGCCCGGACCGCATCGGCACCTGCGGAGGCGTGGGGGGTCGCAGCGGGGGCTACGCAACGGGGGCGCGGGCAGTCGCGCTCTGTGGGGCCGGGGAGCGGGTCGTATACGTCCGTCGGACCGAGCTCGACGGTTGGAGGGTAATGGACGGCGGTTGGAGGGTAATGGACGGCGGTTGGAGAGGGTAACCGACGGCGGTTGGAGGATAACGGACGGCGGTTGGAGGGTGCCCGACGGCGGCTGGAAGGTCACCAACGACGGTTTTGGGTTTCCTGACGGCGGCTTAACCGTAGATAGAGCGCGGTGTTCGTAGTGTTGGGAGCAATGCCGAGGTAGAGCCCAGGAACCGACACAGAACTCTGGTCCACGGTGCCTTAGCCCCGGCTCCACTGAGGACGGCCGGAGGCCATCGGTCGCAAGAGTCGGGTAACCGCCGACAGTTGGCGCTTAACCGAACGCAGCTGATGGCCAACGCACGCCGGTTGGCTGATGGCCGACAGCAGTTACGCGTCGCCGGCGCTCTGCTGCGGTCGGAGGGCGCCGGAGGCCGGCCGTTTCTGTTTGGTTCGGTGTTAAGAACAGCCTGGCTTGGCCTTCCATAGCTGCGCCGACAGAAGGGCACTGGGCCTACACGAAGCCTCCGAACTCGCGTTGACATCCCCCCCCAAAAAGAATATACCTTTTGTTTACTTTTTTTTATTGGTGTCACGTGAGTGACTCGCATGACACTCAACCGTAAAGCCACAGGGGGGGGGCGGCAACACGGCAGGCCCCCGACAAGGAGACTTGGTGTTTCTCCGTCGGCCCCTCCGTCGTGGCACGCCTATCGCGGCTCTCGCCAAGAGGGTCGTTCCGGGGGTCAGACCCTTTCTTGGGGTGGGGAGGAGGGGGTATCTGTGCCACACGTGCGCCGCACGCTACTTTTACGGTGGGTTTACCCGGAATGGGTCGGCTGCTACCCCTTTCCACATGCCCCTTAAGGAGAGCAAACCCTTGGGTACAAGACCTCTGCAAACATCCCTCCGTCTTGCCCTATCGGGTGCCCAGGACGTTCCCTAACTGGGGGGGGGGGGGCGGATGAAATGGGGCGTTACACCGAAAACTGTGCACGGCGGCTTTTGAGCTGCCGCCCGTGTGTTTGCAGTTGCGGTGGTCCAGCAACTCGAACACACCCTGGCTACTGCCAGGCTGCAACTATCTACACGGGAGACACCATGTCCAGAAACAATTCCCAACCCACTCTTGGCCTGCCTGACCCACTCTTGGCCTGCCTACCGCTAACCCCAACCCTAACCCTAACCCGCACCCCGAACCAACGTTCCTTCAGGGGGAAAAAAAAAAGAATAGAAAAAAAAGAGGTCTTAAGGAACGTCCTGCCGGTGCCTCCCAAAAGTGAAAATACCCTTGGGAGCAACGACCACCCCAGTTTGGGGTCGCTCTGCTGGGCTGTCGACTTTTCCCTCCTCTTGTCCAAATAGGGGAGTGAAACTACAGCTCTTCCGGCCCAGCCACCAGTTAATCTACAGCTGCTGGATCGGGTCAGACGGCTGCAGCTCCGCGCCGCGCGCGCGGCACATCAGGTGCACCCCCCCTTTGCTGTGGTCCCCATCGGGCACGGACCTGATGGTGCGCCACCACCGTGACCTGCACCCGCCGCAGGCTCGCGGTGATGGACCGGTTGCGGGGGTCGTACTGCAGAACCCTTTGCCCGCGCCGGTCCACGGTGTACACGGCCAGCGTCTGATTCAGGCCCCGGAACGCGTCGGTGGCCCGGGCCGGCACCACCAGCGCCGTGGGGGTCGCCTCGATGGCCACCGGGGCCCGATGACGTCGTAGCGGCTGGCGTTGGAGAACCCCTGCGCACAGAAGCGGGGGAGAGGAGGAGGCAGCGCGGCGCGGCCGTCAAAGCACAGGACACTAGAGCCAGAGGGTCCGGGTTCGAGTCCCGGCCCTCTACAACCCAAAGAGGCAGGGATGCATGAGAAGGGAAGGGACCTCAGAGGTGGCCCCAGAGGCGGTTCCACAGGCGGTTGGAGGAGGTTGCCAAAGCGGTTGAGGGCGGTTACTGTCGGTTACAAATGCCATTGAAGCCGGCACTTGGCGTCAGGGGGACAGTGGCTGGGCATAGGCTGGGCGCCCTGGGGGGGGGGGGGGGTACCTGCGATCAGCGACTGCACAGACGCGGGCGCACATTTTCGCGAATTCCGGAGGATTGTCGAATGTTCGCCGCGATGAGAAAACCACCGCTCTTCGGACGGGCGTGCAGATGATGGGAGCCCGTGGTGGTGGTGCGTGGGGGGTTTGGCACAAGGCCTCAGGGTGCGAGGGGGGGGGGGGGAACCTACGCTTCAGCGTGCCCCTGTTCATACAGTTCCATCGTGTTTCCCCGTTCTCTCCCAGTCAACCCCCACCCCAATTTCCCCGCCGTCGGGTGTGAAGTATTTACTGGCGACTCTTGCAATTAAAAACTGTTTGTCTCCCCGCCAAGCAACCAAACCTCAGCAACTGCATACATTGTAGGTACATTGTAGGTATGCACCCCCCGCCCTTTTCCAAGCAACGGCAAATGACCAGAAACTGACGCCCAGTGTTGCTTGGACAAGGGTGTTGCTTACACGCCGCAACTTGCGTGATACACGTGTAGACATGATGTACTATTCTGAAGAGGGAAAACACGCTACAAATGCCCTCTTGGCCAACAGAGCTGCCTTGACACAAAATATCAACTCCGTGCTTCTCAAAATCAAGGCATCAGGAATCGCATATAACACACACTGTCATGAATTGCAAAACGCACCGCCAACACCAACGGTGCAAAAAGTGACGGAACCAACGCCTTGGACATAGGCGTTGCCAGGCCATAGAACAGTGGAAATTCCCCACCAACAGACCTACGCCCTCACATTGCCAAACCCCCACGCACCACACCACGGGCCCCCATCATCTGCACGCCCGTCCGAAGAGCGGTGGTTTTCTCATCGCGGCGAACATTCGACAATCCTCCGGAATTCGCGAAAATGTGCGCCCGCGTCTGTGCAGTCGCTGATCGCAGGTACCCCCCCCCCCCCCCCCAGGGCGCCCAGCCTATGCCCAGCCACTGTCCCCCTGACGCCAAGTGCCGGCTTCAATGGCATTTGTAACCGACAGTAACCGCCCTCAACCGCTTTGGCAACCTCCTCCAACCGCCTGTGGAACCGCCTCTGGGGCCACCTCTGAGGTCCCTTCCCTTCTCATGCATCCCTGCCTCTTTGGGTTGTAGAGGGCCGGGACTCGAACCCGGACCATGTATCATTGTCACAAATACGGCGTTCAAACATAGGCGTTGCTTGGACAATGAGGGGGGGGGGGGGGTAACACAACAGGCCAGTTCTGGGCTCCGTCCGCAAAACCAAGTCCTGATTTTCTGCATTCTCTCGGGCACCCTCGCAGAAAGAGCATGCAAATGTCAACTCCCTTTGGTTACCATGATGACTGTGTCGCCCGCCAGTCTGTAGCGCGATCCCTGACGGCGACTCTTTGATTGCACCCGGTTGTTGCCTTCACAACCATCGATGGCCACACGAAGGAAACAGAAATACCCCGCCCCCCTTTCCCCCACCATTCCAACCCACCCACCCCCCAGCCCCTCCCATGTCGGCCTCATCCACCGTCGTAGGGGTCGCCCATGCCTTGGCTTGTGCGGGCATCCGCGGGCGCTTGCAGGGCCCCAGGGCACTTCCTTCCCTGCCTCATGCGGCGCGGAATGGGTGAAGGGTGCTGGTCTGCTCGGTGAAGGGGTACGCTGGGGCGCACTGCCAGCAGGACGACTTTCTGTAGTGCTGGACAGGGGTATTCCCCGAAAATTGCTGGGGCGACACATCCCAGAATTGCTGGCCAGCACGGGGGCCGTCTCCTCGCTTTTGTACGCGACTCCCCCCCCCAGTAGAAGTAGGCCGAAGGCCCCTTGGGGGGGGGGGGGGGGGGGGGGGGGGGGGGGGGGCATTGGAGGGGGGGTTCAGGGAGGGGCGATGGGGGGGGGGTTCAGGGAGGGGCGATGGGGGGGGGTTCAGGGAGGGGCGATGGGGGGGGGGGGTCGGGAGGGTCGGTGGGGGGGGGGTCCAAGTGGGGCAATTTGGGGTAGTGGGAGGGGGGCATAGGCTCCCGTTACCTCCCTGCCCTCCCTCATGGGTGAGAGCTAGGGATAGGGTTAGGAGTAGGGTTAGGGTTAGGGTTAGGGTTAGGGTCACCGAGCTGGTGGAACCAGTCTTGGTTTTATAACCCTTTTTAGTGTCTAGGGTGGACCTACCAGGTTTAGCAGCAGCAAGCAAGCAAGCAAGCAAGCAAGCAGCAAGCAGCACGCGCGAAATGGCTAAAAATCAGAATTCCGTTGTGGTGCTTCGGATTCAGGTGAAATTTTGGTGGATGATACCTATGGGTGTGAAGTACAATCACACAAAGTTTGAGCAAGAAACTCAACGGTGGCGGCCGGAACGGGATTCGCAAGTGGCGGCCCTCAGTTTCAAAATCTGCAGTTTAGGGCCAAAAACAGCATTTTTGGGCCAAAAATGCCTGGAAACACATTCAAAACGGCCAAACGAAGGGAAACGGTGGGTACACTCCACGTGCCGCTTGACCTTCCCCGTGTCAACGAGCTCTTTGCGGCCCTCTAACTCCGTGATATGCCGCGGAAGCGGCCCAAAAAGGCCCCCAGAAGCTCCAACTGCCGACAGCCACAAACCAAGAATAGGCCATATCTTTGGCTACATGGCTCAAAATGCGATTCCGAGGGCACCTACTCCACCCCGCAACCCCCCACGTTTTGTGGTTTCCACCCCTCAGAATTGCCCAAACGGACGCCTAGACCCCAATAACTAGGCCCACTAGGCTGTGGCAAGCTGCAAGCTCAAGCCCAAACAGGTGGGTACCCAAATGGGTCAACAGGGTCCGAAAGGGGTAAAAATATGACTTCCCGCAAAAAATGATCCTAGACCATGTGCGACGCTAAAACAAGTGTTTTTGGACTGTTTTGAGCTTGTGGTGGCCCATTTGGGTCCTCCAAAATCCCAAAATGCCTTGAAAATGGGCTGTTTTGGGACCAAAAATGGGTCAAAAATGGGTCAAAAACACATTTTTCCAAAACTCATCGTAGACCATTTGGGTGCACAAAAGGGTGAAATGAGCCCATTTTGAGCCCATTTTGGGGCATTTTGGCCCCTCAGAAGTCCAAAAAGCTTGAAAGTGGGCCTTGTGGTGATGGGGTTCAGGTGCATTTCACTTTGTCAAGAGCCATCAATGTGTGAATCATTCTTGATGTCCCTCACCATTCATATCTAATGTTCCCTCCCCCACCAGCTCGGTCCCAATATTCAGTCTTGATTAGGGTCATGGGTAGGGTTAGGTGTAGGGTTAGGAGCAGGCTGAGGGTTGGGGTGGGTGTTAGAGTCAAGGTTGGGTTCAAGTATAGCGTTGGGGTGCTCCACCGCCTGGGCGGGGAGGGATGCTATGTTGGCAAGGGGAATGAAAAAAATTTCGGGCGCCTTCGGCGCCACCATATGTATGGCCGGTAGCTATTGACCCTTGGTAACTAAGTGGGCCCGGAGGGCAGGGAGGGGGGGGGGGGGGGGAGGGGGGGGGAGTCGTGTACCCAAACCGAGGAGACGGCCCACCCGTGCTGGCCAGAATTTCTCTGGTGCCCAGGAAGAATTTTTCCTCCGGTGAGGGAAACGTGCTGCGCGGGCGCGCGCGGCATCTTTCGGGCATTTGCCGTACCCCAGGGCATGTATGTTGCTGTGTTGCTGTGTTGACGGAAGGGACCGACAATGTGCTGCCTTGTATTCTGTTATTTATCTGTATTGTTTTTACAGTTGGTGTACCTTGTATTCACGGGGGCCGCCGCCAGCCAATGTGTGACCCCGAGGGGTGTTCGACAGTTTGGGGGGCTGTAGGGGGGGGGGGGGACCCCCACCCCCCTCCGAAGGGGGGGGGGGGGCCCTCCCCCCCCCCTTGGTTGACCCAAACCCAGCACCTTTTCCGGCAGGCCCCGTCCAAGCGCGCAAACACACAAAGCTAACAAGATGCACTGTGAATGGTCATTGTTTTGCTGCACTGCAGCACTTTCAGAGTAGTATTGAATGTTGCCTTGAGTTCGCCCAAAGGCCTTTCCTTCCCCTTGTCACAAACCACTGACATATATGTAGAGAAGCGAAGGGAGCCACAGACATATAGAGAGAGAGAGTAGGGGGGGGGGGGACCCCCACCCCCCTCCGAAGGGGGGGGGGGGGCCTCCCCCCCCCCTTGGTTGACCCAAACCCAGCACCTTTTCCGGCAGGCCCCGTCCAAGCGCGCAAACACACAAAGCTAACAAGATGCACTGTGAATGGTCATTGTTTTGCTGCACTGCAGCACTTTCAGAGTAGTATTGAATGTTGCCTTGAGTTCGCCCAAAGGCCTTTCCTTCCCCTTGTCACAAACCACAGACATATATGTAGAGAAGCGAAGGGAGCCACAGACATAGAGAGAGAGAGAGAGAGAGAGAGAAGCGAAGGGAGGGGAGGGGCCTCAATGCAACTCCTTTTGTGACACGGGGTATGAACAAACGAACAGATTAACGAACAAATCCCACAAGCTAGTTTGGCCGCAGCAGCATGGTGTTTAGGTGGGCAACAAACGGCATTTATATAGCGCCCCGTCTTGCCCTATCCGGCGCTGGTCCCTGGTTAGGGGTCCAGGTGCCCCGTGTGGGTTTGCTGAAATGGATTGAGTCAAGAAGCGTCGGAGTCCTACCTCAACCCTACATTCCCGGGGTCCCCAGCAAAGGGGACAAAATGCACAGGCAAGGTGGCTACATAACCTTTTTTGTGCTTTTCAGCCATTTTTGAATTCTCCACAAAATTCTGAGTATTTTGAGTATAGACACATAGGGTGGAACAAGAAAAATTCCCCCCGCCGTATGCCTAAAACAAAATCTCCGGCGCCTCCGGCGCCGACAAAGCACCTTGTTCCGTGCGACAATTTTGGGGTCCGTAGAGGGGGGGGGGGTCCCCCCCCCCCTTTGGGGTCGGGTCCTGACCAGGAGCGGCCCCCGTGCTTGTATTGCAGACCACTCATGTTTTCTCTCAGGGAGCGCGGGCTTTCGTTTCTCGGGGGGGTGGGGGGTTGATAGAGCCCTCTGGCTAGACCCCCCCCTCCCCAAAAAAGGGCTCAATTGACGGGCTTCCCAAAATCCTATCGAGACGGACCCCCGGGCCCCAGGGGTGACCCAGGCCCAAAAATCGGCAAAATAAATGAAAATGGGACTTTTGGAACCAGCGCGTCGAGGCGGTTCAGAAAAGTCATCATTTGCCATGTATTTGGCGAAACAAACATGCTGGTCCAGTACATGCGCGCCACTGGTGACGCTATCATAGCGCGCATTGTTGGGCCTTCGCCGCATTGGGGATGAGTTCCGCCGCATCACCCACATGCGTGCTGTGGGGGCAGGTTATAGAGTGGAAAGCCCCGCCAACGGGGCAAGCAAATGCCTCGGTGTGGGCGGCATTCTCTGGGGCTGGCAGAGATTGGCCTTCCAAGATTGGCGAGGCGCAGGCACAAGCACGAGCACAAGCCCCAGTGTTCGCAACCGCCAGTAACCGCCCCAAATCGCTTTGGCGGGGCGGGTAGGGGCCTGGGCTGGCACGGGTGTGCCGTCCAGGAGCGGGCAGTGACTGTGGGAGCAAGGGCAACGGGGAGGGCGAGGGGCACCTGCCCATCCAGAGCAATGTCCAGATAGCCCAAGGCCGGTGCGGGGCCGGAGTTCTCCTCCCACTGGGGCAACGGGATGGCGGGCTGCTCGCACTGCATCGTGGTGGAGCTGAGGACCGTCCCGGGCCGCAGCAGCGCCGTGGGGCCGGGCTCCCCGTAGTAGAACCTGCAGAATGCCAGATCGTATCGCGCATGGGGCCTGTGCAGACCTGCCACTGGCGTCTGCCGGCTCAGACATGATCCGACGGAGCAGGGTCCTACTGAGCGACACGCTGGACGCAGCACGTTCCTACTGAGTTCCGGTGGTGGGGGGTGCGGGTATTACCGAGTGGCCTTTGGCCCATTCCTACTGAGAACCAGTTTCCCTGCCGGACGCTAGTGGCACCTCTGGGCTTGAGGCTGCAGAGCGCACAGGAAAAACGGTTTCTTTATTTGCTTTCCACTGAGGACGGTCGGAGGTCATCGGCGGCAGGGTTCGGTTAACTGACATTCAGCCGACGGCGGCTGGCGCTTAACCGACGGCAGTTAATGGTGAACCGACGCCGGTTGGCCGATGGACGCCTGCAGCCACTCGTCGGCTGGCGCTCTGCGGAGGTCCGAGGCTGACCTGAACCCCGCATTAGAAGAGGGGGAGGGAGGGGGAGCCGGAGGGCGGGGGGGGTGGGGGATGGGACCCCCCCCCCAGGGCGCCCAGCCTATGCCCAGCCACTGTCCCCCTGACAGCAAGCGCCAGTCTGATGGCATATGTAACCGACAGCAACCGCCCCCAACCGCTTTGGCAACCTCCTCCAACCGCCTGTCTAACCGCTTCTGGGCCCGCCTCTGAGGTCCCTTCCCTTCTAATGCAGCCCTGGGAGGGGGGGGAGGGTCCTTCCTCCTCATGGGTGTCAGCCGTCCGCAGACGTGCTTGCCCCTCTGGACGGCAAAAGCCACGCGTTGTGGCGCTGCAGTCTCTCAGGGCACACCCGCGCGCACCGCCCGGGCACGCGACCGCGGGGGACGCCCCCTGCACTGCCCCGCCCCGCGCCCCTGCCCCAGGGGGGCGCTGCATGGCCCTCCCTCTCTGCCTCCCTCCGTGCGGCCAGGCCATGGCATGGTCTGCCCTCAGCCAGGCACTGCCAGGCCTGAAATTCGCCGGCGCCGGCGCTGCTGCACATTCAGTCATTCCCAAGACCGTGACGCTGCCCACCACAAATGATGTGGGAAGTGTACCGCAGGGCCCAGTGCCTGGGGGGATGGCCAGGGGAGTATTAAAAGGGGGGGACGAACCCGATCAGATTTTCTTTTTTTGTTTCTGTTGTTTTTTCCCACGATGGCCACTTTGGTTCTGCTTCTGGTTCGCGAGAGTGGGACGGTTGTCCCGCTGCCCACAGGCGCTGCTCCTGCCCCTGTCCCTCCCGCGCCGGCGCCGGCGATGCTGCACATTCAGTCACTCCCACGACCGCGACGTTGAGAGGGTGCTGCCCACCACCGCCGATGTGCGAAGTGCACCGCACGGCCCAGGGGGTTCCGGATCACCAAGTACTACCCAGCGGCGGTGCACCGCACATCCAGAAACGGCTGGGGAGGCTTCGAGGGGAGGGGGGTCGACAACTGTCAACAACTGTTATGTACTGTCAGCAACTGTCAACAACTGTCAACAACTGTCAACAACTGTCAGCAACTGTCAACAACGGTCAACAACTGTCAACAACTGTCAGCAACTGTCAGCAGCTGTCAGCAACTGGCAGCAACTGTCAGCAACTGTCAACAACTGTCATCAACTGTCAACAACTGTCAACAACTGTCAGCAACCGTCAACAACTGTCAACAACTGTCAGCAACTGTCAGCAACTGTCAACAACTGTCAACAACTGTCAGCAACTGTCAACAACTGTCAGCAACTGTCAACAAGTGTCAACAACTGTCAACAAGTGTCAACAACTGTCAGCAACTGTCAGCAACTGGGAACAACTGTCATCAACTGTCAGCAACTGTCAGCAACTGTCAAAAAATGTCAACAACTGTCAGCAACCGTCAACAACTGTCAACAACTGTCAGCAACTGTCATCAAATGTCAACAACTGTCATCAACTGTCAGCAACCGTCAACAACCGTTAACAACCGTCAACAACTGTTGACAACTGTCAGCAACTGTCAGCAACTGTCAACAACTGTCAACAACTGTCAGCAACTGTCATCAACTGTCAGCAACTGTCAACAAGTGTCAACAACTGTCAGCAACTGTCATCAACCGTCAACAACTGTCAACAACTGTCAGCAACTGTCAGCAACTGTCAGCAACCGTCAACAACTGTCCACAACTGTCAGCAACCGTCAACAACTGTCAACAACTGTCAGCAACTGTCAGCAACTGTCAGCAACTGTCAACAACTGTCCACAACTGTCAGCAACCGTCAACAACTGTCAACAACTGTCAGCAACTGTCATCAAATGTCAACAACTGTCATCAACTGTCAGCAACCGTCAACAACCGTTAACAACCGTCAACAACTGTTGACAACTGTCAGCAACTGTCAGCAACTGTCAACAACTGTCAACAACTGTCAGCAACTGTCATCAACTGTCAGCAACTGTCAACAAGTGTCAACAACTGTCAGCAACTGTCATCAACCGTCAACAACTGTCAACAACTGTCAGCAACTGTCAGCAACTGTCAGCAACCGTCAACAACTGTCCACAACTGTCAGCAACCGTCAACAACTGTCAACAACTGTCAGCAACTGTCAGCAACTGTCAGCAACTGTCAACAACTGTCCACAACTGTCAGCAACCGTCAACAACTGTCAACAACTGTCAGCAACTGTCATCAAATGTCAGCAACCGTCAGCAACAGTCAACAACTGTCATCAACTGTCAACAACTGTCATCGAATGTTAACAACTGTCAACAACTGTTAGCAACCGTCAACAACTGTCAACAACTGTCGGCAACGGTCAGCAGCTGTCAACAACTGTCAACAACTGTCAGCAACTGTCAACAACTGTCAACAACTGTGATCAACTGTCAGCAACTGTCAACAAGTGTCAACAACTGTCAGCAACTGTCATCAACTGTCATCAACTGTCAACAACTGTCATCAAATGTCAACAACTGTCAACAACTGTCAGCAACCGTCAACAACTGTCAACAACTGTCAGCAACTGTCAGCAACTGTCAGCAACCGTCAACAACTGTCCACAACTGTCAGCAACCGTCAACAACTGTCAATAACTGTCAACAAGTGTCAACAACTGTCAGCAACTGTCAACAACTGTCAACAACTGTCAACAACTGTCAACAACTGTCGACAACTGTCAGCAACCGTCAGCAACAGTCAACAACTGTCATCAACTGTCAACAATTGTCTTCGAATGTTAACAACTGTCAACAACTGTTAGCAACCGTCAACAACTGTCAACAACTGTCGGCAACTGTCAGCAGCTGTCAACAACTGTCAACAACTGTCAGCAACTGTCAACAACTGTCAACAACTGTGATCAACTGTCAGCAACTGTCAACAAGTGTCAACAACTGTCAGCAACTGTCAGCAACTGTCAACAACTGTCATCAACTGTCAACAACTGTCATCAAATGTCAACAACTGTCAACAACTGTCAGCAACCGTCAACAACTGTCAACAACTGTCAGCAACTGTCAGCAACTGTCAGCAACTGTCAACAACTGTCCACAACTGTCAGCAACCGTCAACAACTGTCAACAACTGTCAGCAACTGTCAGCAACTGTCAACAATTGTCAAGAAGTGTCAACAACTGTCAGCAACTGTCAGCAACTGTCAACAACTGTCAACAACTGTCAACAAGTGTCAACAACTGTCAGCAACCGTCAACAACTGTCAACAACTGTCAACAACTGTCAACAACTGTCAACAACTGTCAACAACTGTCAGCAACTGTCATCAACTGTCAACAACTGTCAGCAACTGTCAACAATTGTCCACAACCGTCACTAACTGTCAACACCTGTCCACAACTGTCAACAACTGTCAACAACTGTCAACAACTGTCAACAACTGTCCACAACTGTCAACAACTGTCGACAACTGTCGACAACTGTCCACAACTGTCAACAATTGTCAACAACTGTCAACAACTGTCAAAGGGTCAATTAAGGGTGTGTTTTTTGTTTCTTCAGATCGCTGCCAAACGTCGAAATGCCCATTCGCTGGCGTGTCAGCCACTGGTCCTGCCATACAGGACTCACACCCTCCCCTCCAACCGCCGTCCGACCTAGCGTAACCGCCAGGAACCGCCATCAACCGACGTGTAGCCGTCTCTTGACGGCTGCTGGACGGTGGAAGGGGTATGAACCTGCAGATCACGTAGGGCGATGCCAAGAACCCGTAGCCGCGAAGCGTTACCATCTGCGACACGTTGTGGTAGCCGCGCTGCGGCGCCAGCGACCGGATGACGGGGGTCGCGACGCGCCGCAGCCGCACGCGGTTGGCAGTGGTGGCGCCGTCCGGCAGGGAGACCTCGAGGGCGTCGCCCTGGCAGCCCGCAGTGGAGAAGCCGGTGGCCGGCGTTCTGCAGTGCAGGAGTTCCGGAGTGACGAAGTGTGCGGCAGTTGTCAGGGCCTCGCCGAACTTGCACTTGCTGCCGCGAACAAAGCCCTCGCCCGTGACCTGCCAAATGGGAAGCTGGGGCGCAGGCGGGGGATGCTGTTTCACACCTGCGGACGCTCGTTGGTAGCTGCTGACAGTTGTTGACAGTTGCTGACAATTGCTGAATGTTGTCGACAGTTGTGGACAGTTGTTGACAGTTGTTCACAATTGTTGACAGTTGTTGACAGTTGTCGACAGTTGTTGACAGTTTTTGACGGTTGTTAACAGTTGATGACAGTTATCAACAGTTGCTGCAGTTGTTGACAGTTGTGGACAGTTGTGGACAGTTGTTGATAGTTGTGGACAGTTGCTGACAGTTGCTGAATGTTGTCGACAGTTGTGGACAGTTGTTGACAGTTGTGGACAGTTGTTGATAGTTGTGGACAGTTGCTGACAGTTGTTGACAGTTGTCGACAGTTGTTGACAATTTTTGACGGTTGTTGACAGTTGATGACAGTTATCGACAGTTGCTGCAGTTGTTGACAGTTGTTGACAGTTGTTGACAGTTGTGGACAGTTGTGGACAGTTGCTGACAGTTGTTTACAGTTGTTGACAGTTGTTGACAGATGTCGACAGTTGTTGACAGTTGTGGACAGCTGACAGTTGTGGACACTTGTTGACGGTTGTTGACAGTTGCTGACAGTTGTTGACAGTTGTGGACAGTTGTCGACAGTTGCTGACAGTTGTTGACAGTTGTTGACATTTGTGGACAGTTGTTGACAGTTTTTGACGGTTGCTGACAGTTGCTGACAGTTGTCGACAGTTGCTGACAGTTGTTGACAGTTGCTGGCAGTTGTTGAGAGTCGTGGATACTTGACACGCGTTGACACTTGTAGTCGGCAGGCACAAGGAGGCGACATGGGCGTCCGCTGCCGCAAAACCGCCGACCGCGAAGCGCGCGGCCCGACACTCTCCACTCGTACACTCAACCAAGCGTCCGCCCCCCGCCTCTAACCCCATGTGACCCCCGGACACCCCCCTGACACCTCCCGGACAGCACCAGAGACCTGGATGTCGGTGCCCCCAAATGTGTCCGCAAGGTCCGGCTCCACCGCCATGACCGCCGTCAGCAGCAGCGTGATGACCACCGGCTGGGCCAGGACGGTGGTGAGCACGTACAGCCGCCGTGCCTAGGGCGAGCGCAGGCGACAACGCACAATGGCAGGGCTTAGTGGCGGACTGCGTACAAGGGCAGACGACAGGACCGTAGGGCAAGGCTTCTTTTGAGCAGGGGGGGGGGAGGGGGGGAGGAGGTTTTGGACCCAAAACTTGGTGTACCAAAAAAGGCCTGACCAGATTTTCCCTATTGTAAATTTCCTTTTTTCCCGCGATGGTCACTTTGGTCTGGGGAGGGGGGGAGGGGGTTTTGGGGGAGGCCCCCACCCCTTGGTTTTTAATTATTCTAAAGAAGCCCTGCCGTAGGGGGAGTGGTACCGCACGCGCTCTGAGTGCGGGTGCCGAGGTCGTTTTGGCCTGAACCAACGAGACTGGAAGCGTGTCTGAACTCGCGAAGTTCAGCCAACAATCTCGATTTATCAGCCACGGATCCACACATTCAGTGCCATTCCCCCTGCTACAGGTCTGTGCTTGAAGAGGGGACCTACCCGGACTGTCAAGTCTGCCCTAACCGCACCCAACGGCGGCTGCAGCGGTCTTGTAACCGCCGCCTCCTGCTCCCCAACCGCTTCTCTAACCGTCGCCAACCGTTTGTACAGGCGTTTGCCGCGCTGCCCTGTGGCCTTCCTCTCCGTCAAGCGCAGGGCTGCCGTCCCTGTGCAAGCGCAACCAATGTCAGAAAAATTATGGTCCGATGATGGGGATCGGGGGGGGGGGGACAATGGCGGGAGGGGCCCTGGAGGACCTGGCGGGCGCACAGGGGGGGGGGGGGATGCCCTGCGGTATCGGGACGTGCCCCGGGGCTCGTCCCTCACGGTCCCCTGCCGAAGGGCTCGGGGTCCGGCGGCCGCTGGCGGCGACACAGGGCCAGCGGGTCTCCCTCGGGGGGGGGGGGGGGGCAGCGCTTCCCGGGAGCTGTGCTCAGGGGGCCCACCCGTTCGAGGATTGACACCCAAACGACGTGGGGGTCCCGGGGGGAGGGGGTTTGGCATGACGCCTTTGGTGTGTTTTGGGTCTGCAGCTGCCGGCGCCAAGTGGCCGATCGCCATTCAGTGCCCTTCCCTTGGACCCTCTCCCTCCGCAGGCGGTGGTGCCCATCGGCCTCTCACGGCCCTGTGCCCTCCCTCTCACTCCTCGGCCTATCTTCCCCTCTCTACTTGGCCGGAAGAAAATTGCTTTGCAGGGGGGGGGGGGTGGCACGGAAGCCCATTTGCCCAACCCCCCCCTCCCCCTCCTTGGTCGCCGTGCTGGGAGGGGGGTTTAGGCTGGGGCTGCCCTACCTGCCGTGCCGGGGGGGGGGGGGGGGGCGACCCCAACATACATGGCTCAAAATGATCCCCACGTCGCGCTGATCATTTTGAATGCACATATGAGGGGGAAAATTTTTTGTGAAAAAAAATTTTCCGGGCCAAAATTTGTGTTCTGGCGCCTTTGGTGGCAACATCCGTCCTTACACAAAACAAAGGGCCCGGCACGGAAGCCCATTTCTGGAACCCCCCCCCCCCCTCCTTCGGTGGGCGTCCATGCCATCCCCCCCCCCCCGCAAAGCAATTTTCGGGCCGCCCTTCCCTTTCCTTTCCCTCGGGGGGTTGTGCGTTGTGCCAACGCAGCCCCCGGACGAGGGGGGGGAGGGGGGTACGTGGGTCGGCCGGTCAGCTGCCAGGGTCCCCCGGGGGTGGGGTGGGGGGGGTCGGGCAAAGTGCAGAAAGCCGGGTTCGAGATCTTAGGGGGGTCCGGAGGGGGGGAGGGGGGGGGGTCTGGAGGGGGGGAGAGGGGGGGGTCTGGAGGGGGGGGAGGGGGGGGGTCTGGAGGGGGGGGGAGGGGGGGGGGGGGTCTGGAGGGGGAGGGGGGGGGAGGGGGGGGGTCTGGAGGGGGGGAGAGGGGGGGGTCTGGAGGGGGGGAGGGGGGGTCTGGAGGGGGGGGAGGGGGGGGTCTGGATTCGAACGGGCGGCCCCGCTTGGTCCTGAGTGCTGTGCAGTGCGTGTCCTCTTCCCTCCTGGCGTCCCTTGCGCAACGCGGGCACGTGCCCGTGCCCGTGCCCGTGCCCGTGCCCGTGCTCGTGCTCGTGCTCGTGCTCGTGCTCGTGCTCGTGCTCGTGCTCGTGCTCGTGCCGTGCCGTGCGGTGCCGTGCCGTGCCGTGGCGTGGCGTGGCGTGGCGTGGCGTGGCGTGGCGTGGCGTGGCGTGGCGTGGCGTGGCGTGGCGTGGCGTGGCGTGCCGTGCCGTGCCGCGTCATGTCGCGTCGCGTCGCGTAGTGTCGTGTCGTGTCGTGTCGTGTCGTGTCGTCGCGTCGCGTCGCGTCGCGTCGTGTCGTGTCGTGTCGTGTCGTGTCGTGTCGTGTCGTGTCGTGTCGTGTCGTGTCGTGTCGTGTCGTGTCGTGTCGTGTCGTGTCGTGTCGTGCCGTGCCGTGTCGCGTCGCGTCGCGTCGCGTCGCGTCGTGTCGTGTCGTGTCGTGTCGTGTCGTGTCGTGTCGTGTCGTGTCGTGTCGTGTCGTGTCGTGTCGTGTCGTGTCGTGTCGTGTCGTGTCGTGTCGTGTCGCAGCGCGTCGCGTCGCGTCGGGTCGCGTCGCGTCGGGTCGCGTCGCGTCGTGTCGTGTCGTGTCGTGTCGTGTCGTGTCGTGTCGTGTCGTGTCGTGTCGTGTCGCGTCGTGTCGCGTCGCGTCGTGTCGTGTCGCGTCGCGTCGTGTCGTGTCGCGTCGCGTCGTGTCGTGTCGTGTCGTGCCGTGTCGTGTCGTGTCGTGCCGTGCCGTGCCGTGCCGTGTCGTGTCGTGTCGTGTCGTGTCGTGTCGTGTCGTGTCGTGTCAAGTCGTGTCGTGTCGTGTCGTGTCGTGTCGTGTCGTGTCGTGTCGTGTCGTGTCGCGTCGTGTCAAGTCGTGTCGTGTCGTGCCGTGTCGTGTCGTGTCGTGCCGTGCCGTGCCGTGCCGTGTCGTGTCGTGTCGTATCGTGTCGTGTCGTGTCGTGTCGTGTCGTGTCGTGTCGTGTCGTGTCGTGTCGTGTCGTGTCGTGTCGTGTCGTGTCGTGTCAAGTCGTGTCGTGTCGTGTCGTGTCGTGTGGTGTCGTGTCGTGTCGTGTCGTGTCGTGTCGTGTCGTGTCGTGTCGTGTCGTGTCGTGTCGTGTCGTGTCGTGTCGTGTCGTGTCGTGTCGTGTCGTGTCGTGTCAAGTCGTGTCGTGTCGTGTCGTGTCGTGTCGTGTCGTGTCGTGTCGTGTCGTGTCGTGTCGTGTCGTGTCAAGTCGTGTCGTGTCGTGTCGTGTCGTGTCGTGTCGTGTCGTGTCGTGTCGTGTCGTGTCGTGTCGTGTCGTTGTCGTGTCGTGTCGTGTCGTGTCGTGTCGTGCCGTGCCGTGTCGTGTCGTGTCGTGTCGTGGTCGTGTCGTGTCGTGTCGTGTCGTGTCGTGTCGTGTCGTGTCGTGTCGTGTCGTGTCGTGTCGTGTCGTGTCGTGCGTGTCGTGTCGTGTCGTGTCGTGTCGTGTCAAGTCGTGTCGGTGTCGTGTCGTGTCGTGTCGTGTCGTGTCGTGTCGTGTCGTGTCGTGTCGTGTCGTGTCGTGTCGTGTCAAGTCGTGTCGTGTCGTGTCGTGTCGTGTCGTGTCGTGTCGTGTCGTGTCGTGTCGTGTCGTGTCGTGTCGTGTCGTGTCGTGTCAAGTCGTGTCGTGTCGTGTCGTGTCGTGTCGTGTCGTACCGTGTCGTGTGGTGTGACATTGTGGCGTGCCGTGTGGTGCCGTGTCGCACTGTGTGACGTCGCGCCGCATCGCACACCTGCGGGGCGTGCACAAAGAACTGCCCCATCTCGGGCCGGCCGGCCCGCACCCCCAAAGGGTGCACGCCGTACGCCTTGAGGCTGGCGTCCGGAGCTTGTACACGACGCTGGGCGCCTGCAACGTCTGCGTCCCCACGAAGACCGCGGCGGTGCGGGCGTCATGCACCACCGCCAGCGCGGCGGTGTGGGCGCCGGCGCCCTCCAGCGCCACGGCGAGGCGCGGCGGTGGGGGCGGCGCCGTACGCCCCCCCGAGCGCCACTTTGGCGATGACGAGGCCCTGGTCCTGCTCCAGCGCGACGTACAGCGGCCGTCCCGTTGCCCGGCTCCGCGGACAGCGCCACGGCGCCGGCGGAACGGCAGGGGGTGTCGCGCGCGCACCGCGGCAGCGGCGGCGCGGGGCGCAGGGGGTAGAACCGGCCGTCGGGGGGCATGGCCACGACGACCACCCGCCACGCGCCCCCCGCGCCCCCGCCACGAGCACCGCGGCCACGTCGTCGCTGCGGGTGCAGGGGTACCGCGGGGCGCGCGGGCACCACAGCACGGCGTCGCGCGCGGCGTCCAGGCCCAGCCGCGCCGCCGGGAGCCGCAGCGCGGGGGCCGCGGTGGCGTTGCCGGCGCGCGGGAGCAGCGCGACCGTGAGGGCGGGCGTCCCGGAACGCCACGACGTACTCCGCGTCGGCGACGGCGAGGACGCGGTGGAACGCGCGGACCGGCGCTCTGGGGGGCGAAGCGGCGGCGCCGCAGGGGCTGCGCGGCCGGCGGGGCGTCCGGGGGCCCGAGGGCCGGGGCGGTCGCCTGCACCGCGCAGCTGCAGCCCCGGCGGAGCCGCAGGGTCCAGAGGTCGCCGCCGGGGCGGGCCATGAGGAGGACGACGAGTGCGGGGTCACTGCCCCGGACTGCACGGTCCCCGGCACGTCGAGGCTGGCGACCTCCCCGTTGGTCGTGCTGTTGAGCACGACGAGGGGCTCGCCGCCCAGGTACAGCAGCTGGTACTCCTGGTGAGGCACGGGAGGAGGTCCTTAGGCCGTGTGGGGCCGCCACTAATCTGCAGCCCCCCCCCCCCCCCCCCCCCGTGTGACATTCCGTCGGGTCGCTGTTTCTTTACGGGGCCCTGGACAGTCACCCGTTCTTCCCTCCGCATGTTGCGTCGGGTCGCTGCGTTCTGTCGGCCGCTGCGGCCGGTGCTCCTGCGGATGTCGTTTCTGCGTTTGCGGAGGCCCAGTGGGTGTTGGGGCTGTGCTGGATGTGGCGGGGTGTGCCGTTTGCGCCCCCCCCCCTCCACCCTGCGCCCGCTCGCCCCCTGCACTGCACTTGGTGGTCTCCCAGTGACAGCAACACATGCGCCTGTGCGGCAAAGGGACACTAAGGCACAGTTTGCACACAAATGGCTTCCCTCTGTACCCCCCCCCCTTCAGTGATGTATTAGAACGGCCGTGTTACCGTAGGAGGAGGGGGGGTACCCCCCCCCCCCCTGGACCCCCCTCCTGCCTCACGGCCTTCATTGCCTTCTCAGTTCCATTCGTGTTCGTGTCACTGGGACAGCTCCGTCCAGTCCTGCTCCCTCACGTCCCGGAATAGGTAAGGGCTCCTGGTCGTGCATTGGGTTCGGGGCTGTATAGCGTGGTCACTGCACCTGGTCTGAGTCCAGGGCATGGCGTGCATCCCGTGTTCCACGATGGAAGCCCTTGGGGGGGGGGGGGGTTGGCATGACACCCGTTGTGCCGTCTGCAGCTGGCGGCTGGGGTTTCTTCTTCTTCGACGTGGCGTTGCCCTAGAACCGCCGGGGGAGGGGGATGTTCAGGGATGGAGGGAGCCCCCCCTGTGCAGGGCGCCCAGCTTATGCCCAGCCACTGTCTCCCTGACGCCACGTGCCAGCCTCACTGGCATTTGTAACCGACAGTAACCGCCCCCAACCGATTTGGAAACCGCACCTCCGACCGCTTGCCTAACCGCTTCTTGGGGCCGCCTCTGAGGCCCCTGAGCTGCGAATGCATCCCTGGGGAGTTGTAATTGGAGGGGGTTGGGGTGGGGGGTGGGGGTGTAGCAGGCCTTTGCTTAAGCGGGGGGGGGGGGGGTTGCCCAAGGATCACACAACCCCTTGCCTCATGCCTTTGCTTGCCCCCCAACCACCTGCAACCGCCCCTCCAACCGCCAGTAACTGCCCCCAACCGCTTTGTGAGTCACCTGAAACCGCCGTTGTAAGTGTCCCTGAACCCCCCCCCCCCCCTGCTTAAGCAAAGGCCTGGGGTGGAGGCATAAGGCACCTCATCCAGCACCATGGCACCGCCCGGCCGGGGGCCGTGCAGCGTCGTCAGGTCCGCCGCGCGGGTGATGGCCACGTTCGGCAGCTTGCAGTGGGGCGCGAGGAACCCGTCCGCGCAGGCGTCGCACGTGGTGCCCGTCCAGTGGCCGCGCGCGCCGTCCGCGTAGCAGCCGCAGCCCCCGTCCAGGCGGTCGCACCGGCCGTGGCCGCTGCAGGCGCAGGGCCAGCCACACCGCAGCCCCCAGTACCCGTCGAGGCACTGGTTGCAGCGCGCGCCGGCCCAGAACCCGTCGGCGCCGCGCGCGCACACGCAGTGCCGGTGGCGTTGCAGGCGGCGTGGGGCGCAGGGTCCGTCCCCGCGAAGCAGCGCGCGGGGCGGCAGAAGCGGCGGCAGTCGGGCCCGTACCACTCGGGGTCGCAGTCGCAGGCGCCGTCGCCGGCGTTGGAGTCGCGGCAGGTGCCGTGGCCGGAGCAGCGGTTGCCCGGCGGGCCCGGGCACTCGATGTCGCAGTGCGTCCCGGCGAAACCCGCGGTGCAGATGCAGACCTGGGGGCACGGCGGGCGCGGCGATGGCAGCAGGGCCCACGGCGGCACAGGCGCAGACGAAGAAGGGGCTTACCAGAGAATTATTAGTGGGCAGGGAGAGGGGGGGGGGGTCTGGGCAGGGAGAGAGGGGGGGGTCTGGGCAGGGAGAGGGGGGGGGTCTGGGCAGGGAGAGAGGAGGGGGGTCTGGGCAGGGAGAGGGGGGGGGGTCTGGGCAGGGAGAGAGGGGGGGGAGTCTGGGCAGGGAGAGAGGGGGGGGGTCTGGGCAGGGAGAGGGGGGGGGGTCTGGGCAGGGAGAGGGTTGGGTTGGGTTAGGTGAAGGCCTCCCCCAGACGGCCAGACCCACCGCGCGCGTCCTTCCCTGCATCGCGTGATTGGGCTGGACGACTCCCGGCTGTCCGGTCACAAGGCCTGGCAGGGAGAGGGAGGGGGGGGGGTCTGGGACCCAAAAGTTTGGGTACCAAAAATGGCCCGATCAGATTTTCCCAACGGCAAAGTTCATTGGTCACTTTGGTCTGGGGGGCTGTACGGCCGTTTTACTACTTCCCCGGGGCTTACCACGTCACGAACAGATCCGAGCCATCGTGAGAAGAAGTGGTGTAGGCACTGCAGTATCCTCCAGTCAAACCCCCCCCCACCTCCACCCCAACCACTGGGCATCTCCCCACACTTCGTCGCGAGCCAACGCCAAGTGCCCATCACCCCAACCGCCTAACTGCAATGTCTCAACCTTTCTGTCTGTGCATCGGTGAAAGGCCGTCAAGTGGCATCCTTTTGTTCACTTCGAATGACCCCCCGTGTGACATTCCGTCGGGTATTTGTGTGGTGCGTCGGGCTGCTGCGTTCTGTCGATCTGGGGGCATCAAATCCAATTGCGAAAAATTGCGGGAAAATTGGGGGGGGGGGGATAGCGGGAAATTGGGGGAAACTGCGGGGAAACTGCGGTCCCGCAACCAAACTTCCCGAAGCCTCAAGGACCAACACTTCTGCACAGGAGGCTCAGAATGTTTCTGTGTCTCGTCCACATGTATCACAATTACAGGAGACGACCCTCAGGATCAGCATGAAACTGGAGCATGAACCGAAGGCAGCTGCATCCAATTTGTCCTGCCGCTTGGGAATAGTGCCACACTGTGAGAAAAGGCGCTCCACATCACCACCAGACGTTGGCTGCGTCATGAGCACGCAAGGTGGACGGGCAAAAAAACATTTGCGGAAAAATTGTGGAAAATTGCAGAAAATGGCGGGAAATTGCGAAAGTGCGAAAGTGCGGGTCTCAATACCCGCCCCCAGGGAAGTGTTAGAAAGGCTGTAGACCACAGGAGGAGGGGGGGTAACCCCCCCCCTGGACCCCCCACCTCCAGACCAAAGTGACCACCGCGGGAAAGAAGGAAGTTTTCCGCAGGGAATATCTTGTGGTGCCATTTTTGATACACAAACTTCCCATCCCAGTCCCATCCCCCCGTCCCCCCCTTCTAACACTTCCCTCCCCCCCCCCCCCCCGTAGGGAAGGGCCGAGGGCAAATATATGGGGGGGGGGGGGGGTGATAGTATTGGCAGACCCTGGATTCCCGGGAGCATCGTAGTGTTTTGCGGTGTCCGTGCTGTCCCTTCCCCTTCCTCCTGCACTGCTGACCCTGTCCCCTTGGCACCCCAGCAGAGGCGGTCCCCTGAAGAGGACACTCAGGTGGGGGTTCGGGGTGGATGGGTGTGTCCGACCAAGGGGCTGCAGTTCTGGGGGTGAGAGTGGACGGCCTGTGATTCGGGGGTGGGGGTGTCTTCGAACCCCCGATGCAACAACGATCCCGTTGGCACCTTGCCTAGGGATTAAAAACTTAGTAGAAAAAAGGTAAAAATTAGTAAACAAAACAATTTTCAAAATTTTTTTCAAAAAAATGTTTATTTCTGAAATCCGAAGCCTATTGCAGCTTCGACAAGGCCGTCGCTTGCATGCGGCACATGGAAATGGGAACTGTTGTGCATGTGCAGGTAAAGGGTCAGGATAATGCCCAGGGGCCCTCAAATGACATTTGTGGGCAACAACAGAGAGGAAGCACCGGGCACACCTGCTGGGCAGCGGTGCCGTGCACGCACCGGTCCGTGCACCGGGGGCCAAACCACCCGGCGGCACACGCGTCGCACCGCGCCCCGCCCCACCGGTGGTCGCAGCGGCACTCCACCGTCGCGGCGTCACACTCGCCGTGCCCCGCGCACACGCGGCTGTCCTCAGTCGCGGGGTCGAACCCGGGGCACGGCGTCCCGCAGCCCGGTCCGCCGTAGCCCGGGCCGCAGATGCACTGCCCGGCCGTGCACGCCCCGTGCCCGGCGCACACCAGCCCCGCCTGCAGCGGGCACTCACGGGAGCAGTCGGCGCCCCCGTAGCCCGCGAAGCAGACACACCCCATGGCCTGCGCCGCACAGACGCCGTGCCCGGAGCACGCGACGCCCTGCGCCGTCGTGGGGCAGCGCAACTCGCAGCTGTCGCCCGCGTACCCCACGTCGCAGATGCACCGCCCGTTGCCGTAGACCCGGGCGAGGCAGGCGCCGTGGCCGCTGCACGCGCCCTCTGCCCCCCCGGCGGCGACCCCGGGGCACAGGCGGCCGCAGTCGGGGCCGTACCGGCCCTCGGGGCACAGGAACGCCCCGCACTCCTCCCACGGCACGTCGCAGGCGCGCCCGCACTTCGGCGGCTGCACCAGCGCGCACATGCACTGCCCCTGCCGGCAGTTGTACCCGGAGCACGGCACGCCGTCCGGGCCCACGGGGCAGGGGATGTCGCAGCCGCTGCCGGACCACCCGCGCGCGCACGCGCTGCAGTCGGTCCCGGCCCAGTGCCCCGTCACGGCGCCGCGGTCGCACGCGCAGGCCCCGGCGGCGCACACGCCGTGGCCGGTGCAGGGCAGCAGCGCCCCCCCGGGGCACTCGGCCTCGCACGTGGCCCCAGCAAAGCCGGGCTCACAGTCGCAGACCGGGACGCCCGCGGCCGCCCGGCACTCCCCGGCCCCAGCGCACACGCGCCCCCGCGCGTCACGGGGGCACCGCAGGTCGCACCTGGTTCCGATGAAGCCGGGGGCGCACCGCTCGCACGCCGGCCCGGCGAAGTGGCGGCCGGCGGCCCCGGTGGGGCAGGCGCAGGTCGCGTTCGCGGTGCAGGCCCCGATGCCGTTGCAGACGCGGCCGTGGAACACAGGGCACGCGAGGCTGCAGGTCGGCCCCCGGTAGCCGGCGGGGCAGCGGCAGGCCCCCGTCCCGTTCCGCCCGTCGTCGCACGCGCCGCGCGCGCACACGCAGACCCCGGCGCACGCGGCGCCGTAGTAGCGCGGGCGGCACGCGCCGCAGGCCGCGCCGGCCCACCAGCCGGACACGGGGCCCGCGGCGCACACACACGCGCCGGTCCCCCACCGGCCCCCATCGCAGGTCCCGTGCCCGCCGCACGGGGCGGCCGCGCCCCCCGCGCACTCCCGGGCGCAGTCCGGCCCCCAGTAGCCGGCGGCGCACTGGCCGCAGTCCTCCCCGGCCCAGTGCCCGGCGGCCTGCGCCGCGCACACGCACCGCCCGTCGCCCGCGACGCCGTCGCGGCACGACCCGTGGCCGCTGCACGGCACGCAGTCGGTCATGGGGCACAGCCCCCGGCACTCCGCCCCGAAGTAGCCCGCGCCGCAGTCCCCGCACACCGCCCCCTGCCAGACGCCGTGCGTGTGGTTGCTGTGGCATGTGCAGCCGCCGGCGCCGTGGCACGCGCCATGCCCGCCGCACACGCGGCCGGCGGCGTCCTGCGGGCACCAGAGCGTGCAGTGGAGCCCGTACCACGGGGCCGCGCAGGCCCCGCAGTCGTCTCCGGCCCAGTGCCCCGCGCTGGCGTCGTAGCAGGTGCACGTCCCGTCCGCAGGGGAGCAGGCCCCGTGACCGCTGCACGGGAGCTGCGCCCCGCCCCGGCACTCGAGGCCGCACGTGGGGCCGGCGTACCCGTATTGGCAGAGGCAGGTGCCGTCGCCGGCGGAGCTGCTGTTGCAGACGCCGTGGCCCGCGCAGAGGTCCCCGCGGCCCCCGAACGGGCAGCGGACCGCGCAGTCAGGGCCGGCCCAGAACACGTCGCAGATGCACTGCTGGGCGATGCTGACGCCGTTGCGGCACGGCCGGTCGCAGGCGCGGCCCCAGCGGCCCGCTGCGCACACGTCGCAGGCCGCGCCCGCCCAGTCCCCGGCACAGACGCAGCCGAGGGCGGCGTCGCACTGCCCGTGCCCCGAGCACCACGTCCCCACGCCACCCCCCAGGGCCCCAAGGCAGACGCCGCTGCAGTCCCGGCCGTAGAACCCGGGGGCGCACGTGCACGCCGCCGCGGCGGTGCAGTTGCCGTGGCCATGGCACGGGGCGGCCAGCGGGCCGGGGCACGCGGTCCCGCACACCGGCCACCCGGCGAGGCTGCGCCACGCGGCGTCGCACACGCAGGCGCCGGTGCCGGGGTCGCACGCGCCGTGCCCCCCGCAGACCGGGACCGCCGCGCCCTCGCAGGCGACGTCGCACATGCTCCCGGCCCAGCCGGCGGCGCACACGCAGTGCCCCGAGGCGTACCGGCCGCTCAGGCAGGTCCCGTGCGCCCCGCACCGGCAGGTGCCGCCGCAGTTGGGGCCGTACGCGCCTGCGGGGCACGGGGCGGCCGCGCACACCGCCGGGGCCACGTCGCACACCGGGCCACAGTGCCCGGCCGCGCACTGGCAGGCCCCGGCGCCCACGCACCGGCCCCGGCCGCCGCAGACGGCGCCGGAGGCGTTCGTGGGGCACGCCACCGCGCAGCCGAGCCCGGTCCAGCCTGGGGCGCAGGCCGTGCAGGCAGCGCCGGCCCACTGCGGGTCGCACGCGCACCAGGCCGGCCCCCCCTCGCTCGCCCGGCACTCGCCGTGGCCACCGCACGGCTGCCCGGACGCCGGGCGGGGGCACGCCACCGCGCAGCCGGGCCCGGCGTAGCCCGGCAGGCACTCGCACACCGCGGCCCCGCCGGCGGCCGTGCAGCGCCCGTGCCCCGCGCACGGGAGCCCGTCCGAGACGGGGCAGGGGAGGGTGCAGCCTGCGCCCACCCACGCGTCCGCGCACCGCCGGCACTCCGGCACGGCCCAGTACCCGTTGACGGGGTCGCGGTCGCAGGCGCACACGCCCACGCCCATGACCGGCCCCTCGGTGCAGCGGCCGTGGCCCCAGCACGGGCGCCGCCCCGCCAGCGTCGGGCACCGGAGGCCGCAGTGAGCGCCCGCGTAGCCGTTGACGCAGTAGCACCCGGCGTCGGCCCGGGCGCTGCTGTCGCAGACGCCGTGGCCGCTGCAGAGGAGCCCGTCGCGCGCGCAGGAGTTGTTGCAGTGCACGCCCCAGTGGTGCCCCCCGCACTCCTCGCAGCGCCGGCCGGCCCAGTACCCGCCGGCGGGCCCCCGCTGGTGGCACGCGCACCGCCCGTCGCCGCGCGTCCCGTCGCTGCAGGTGCCGTGGCCGGCGCACACGGCGCCGGCCCGCAGCCCGGGGCAGGCCCCGAGGCAGTCCGGGCCGTAGTAGCCGGGCCGGCACTGCCCGCACCCGGCGCCGGCCCAGAAGCCGGGCTTGTGCGCGCACGGCGCCTCGAAGGAGAGGGCAAAGCCTGCGGCGCTGGAGGCGGTGCCGCCGGCCGCCACCACCACCGGCAGGTCCTGCCCGGCCCCCGCCAGGTCCCGGCACTCCAGATACGTGGCGTTGATGGCGGCGACCGTCGGGCACCGGAAAGGGCCGACGTGGATGGCGAGGGTGCCATGGCGGCCGTGGACGTGGAAGTGGCCGCGGAGGCCGAAGTGGGCGCCGGCGCGGGGGCAGCCCGCGAGCTGCCGGGGCGTCGCCTGCGCGCAGCGCCCGGCGCCGGGGCCGAGGGCGTGCAGCGCGGAGAGCTGCGGGAAGCCGGTGGAGAGCAGCGCGCGCGGCAGGACGGCGGCGGTGCCCTGCGCGGTCCGCACGGTCACATCAAACCAGCGGGGCTCCGGGGCGTCTGCCGGCAGCCGGAGCCCCTCGCAGACGAGCGCCGCGTCCTCGGCGCCGGGGACGTGGCGCACGACGGGGCACGGCACCGCCTGTCCGCGCCGCCCGAGCGCGACGCGCGCGCCCGTGGGGCCGAAGTGCGCGCCGGTGAGGGTGACGGGGGGCACCGCCGCGGGGCAGAGCAGCGTGCCGGGGGGCAGGTCCAGCACGCAGCCCCGCACCGCCGCCACCTCCGGCAACGGCTGCACGGCGAACGCCGCGAGGCGCGCGCCGCCGCACGCGAACTCGTCGGGGGCCGCCGGGACCGGGGCGAGCCACGTGTCCTCCGTGGCCCACGCCCCCTGCGCCGCGTGGACGCACCGGAAGCGGGCGGCCGTGGGCGGGAACCGGGGGGCATGCACGGCGGCGCCGAACCGGACGGTGACGGGGCCCGGGAGGTCGCGCGCCGGGGCCGCCAGGCCGGACCGCGGGTCCCACGCCGACACCGCTACCACGTCCGTCACCAGCGGCGCGGCGGGCGGCACGGCGGTCGTCACCATGTCGACGACCCCCGCACGCACCGCCCCGCCGACCGCGCGCCAGGCCGCCGCGGGAACCTCGACGGTGACGTTGTGCCGCGGGAGGCGCAGCGCCGCGGGCGGCCCCGCGACGCGCACGCGGCGCAGCTCCCCCTGCAGGTGCCGGGACTGCGCTGTGACCCCCTGGAAGCCACAGGCGCCGCGCTGGCGCTGCGCCGCAAACAGCAGCTCGGTAAGCACCGCCTCCGCCTTCGCGGGCGCGACGCCGGTGGTGAGGCCGCCGCGATAGAGGAGCGCGTCGCACGCGCGCAGGAGCAGCGCCACGGCCGCGTCGTCGTCCAGGAGCGGCGTCGCGGCCTCCACGAGGCGCTGCACCGCCGCGAGTCCCGCCGGGACGGGCCCCGGCGGGTCCGGCGGACTCCCAGCGTCGAAGCGGAGGGCGACCAGCGCGGCCTCGTGCAGCACCGCAAGCCTCTGATGGCGCGTGGCACCATCCGGGAGGCTCCCGAGAGCCTCCAGCAGGTCCTTATCCGGCCGGTAGGTGCTGTTGCGGCACAGGCCACAGGCCACGCCCAGCAGCAGCTCCTGCGGCGAGGCGCCCGCGCACGCGGCCACGCAGACCGGCGCCGGGCCCGCGGTGCCCGCGCCCGCGAGAAACGGCCCGGCCTGCGCCGCGTGCGCGTCGCGCACCAGCAGCGCGAACGTGTACGCGGCCGCCGCGCCAGCGGCGCGGGGGTGCGGGAGCCACGGCAGCGCGACCGTCGCGGCCGGGCGGGCGCTGCAGCCCCGGTGCCCCGGGATGGGCACCAGGAGCCCCTCGGGGGTCCGCAGCACAAAGCAGTACTGCAGGGGCCAGCCGTCGGGCCGGGCGGGGCGCCAGCGCCCCGCGGGCGCCGACAGGCGTGCGGTCCGGCCCTCCGCATCCACCGCCACCGCCACCTCCGGGGCCGGGCCCGGGGTGTGGGTGGGCGGCAGGAGGACGGGGACGGTGACGGTGCGGGTGTGCACCGCGCGCCCCTGGCCGCGCCCGGGGCGCGGCGTGGCGACCAGGCGGATGACGTACTCGGGCACGCGGAGCTCGGCGGCGGGGACCACCGCGACGGCCTGGAGCTGCCGGAGGCTGGCGGCGCGCAGCGCGCCCGCCGGGCCCCCGTGCCATTGGAAGTCCCAGTCCGGGTGGGTGGTGTTGCCCGCGGTGCAGTCGTCGGGGGTCGGGGCCCAGTCCCCTACGGTGGCGTGGACCTGCAGCGGGGCCCCGCTGGGGACGGCGGCGGGGACGGGGCCGATCCGGAGCGGGGGGGCAGGGGGGCGGCGGGTCTCAGTTTGGGTGGGGGTGGCCGAGGGGGTGCCCGTGCCGGCGGCGGACGGCGAGGGTGTGCGGGAGCGGGACGGCGTCGGGGTGCGGGTGGGGGTCGCCGACGCCGCGGCGGTGGCGGTGGGCGAAGGGGTGCGGGACGCGCTGCGCGTTCCCGAGGGCGTGGGCGTGGGCGACGGCGTGTGGGCGGGGGTGGCGGTCGGCGCCGGGGTGGGCGCCGGGGTGGCGCCAGGCGTCGGCGTCGGCGATGGCGTCGGGGTGTGCAGGGGCGTCAGGGAGGGCGTGGCCGTCGCCGAGGCCGTGGGCGCGCCCGTCGCCGTCGCAACGCCCGAAGGCGTGGGCGTCGCGCTGGACGAGGCGGTCGGGGAGGGGGTGGGGCGGCGGGAGGCGCTTGGCGTCGGCGTCGCGGTCGCGGAGGCCGTGCGCGACAACTGCGGGGACACCGACGCGGTCACGGACGGTGTGCCGGCCTCTGTGCGGGTGGGCGAGGGCGATGCGCTGGGGAAGGCCGTGGCGGTGAGGGTCGCGGTCGCCGATGCGGAGACGGACGGCGCGCCGGTGCCCGACGCGGTCTGTGAGGCGGTCGGGGTCGCTGACGTCGTTGGGCACGGGCTCGGGCTCCCAGAGTTGGTGTGCGACGGCGTTCCCGCCTCCGTCGCCGTTCCTGAAGGCGTCGCAGATTGCGAGGGGGACGCGGAGGTCACGGCAGAGGCGGTGGCGGAGGCCGAGGCAGTGGCAGAGCGCGTCGCCCCGCGCGTCGCGCTCCCGGTGGCCGTGCGCGACGCGGCGGCCGTGGGTGTCCCGGAGGCGGTGGCGGTGCGGGACGCGGTGGCCGCGGCCGACGGCGTGCCGGTCGGCGTGGGCGAGGCCGTGGGCGGCGCCGTCCGCGTGGATGGCGGCGTGGGGCTTTGCGTGGCGGACGTTGTGGAACTGCGCGATCGGGTCGGCGACACCGTCGGATGGCGTGACGCGGAGGCGGACGGGCTGGCGGAGGGCGTTGCGGACCCCAGTGCCGTCGGCGAGGGGCTCGGGGTCGGTGTGGCGGCGCCCGACGCGGTGCCCGATCGTGAGGGCGTCGCCGAAGCGACCGCCGAGGCCGACGGCGAGGCCGTTGCGGTCGCGGTCGCGGTCCGCGTTGGGGAGGCGGACGGCGCGGCGGTGTCGGAGGAGGTGAATGACGGGGTCGATGTAGCGGATGCCGTGACGGACAGCGATGGCGCGGCCGTGGCAGTGGGCGTGGGCGTGCGGGAGGGCGTGGCAGTGGCGGAGGCAGCGGGGGAGGCCGTTGCAGTCCGCGAAGCGGTCGGCGATGGCGGCGGCGTCGCGGTCGGCGTGACGGATGCCGTCGTCAGCGGCGAGGGCGTCGGGGAGGCCGTGCGAGAGACCGCGGCGGTCCGCGAGTGCGTGTCGGTCGCCGACAGGGAACGCGACGCCGTCGGCGACATCGGCGTCGTCTGGGACGCGGTGCTGGAGCACGTGGCGGCGCCCGTCGCGGTCCACGAGCCTGTGCGCGAAGGGGCAGTGCTCCGTGACGCCGTGAGGGAGGCTGTCACCCACGGGGACGGCGTCGGGGGGGGCGTGCGCGTTGTCGCTGGCGTACGCGACGCGGTGGCGCTGGCGATGGAGGTGGGAGTGCGCGACACCGTCTCTGAGGGTGTGGCTGTCGGGGTGGGGCTGCGGGTGGGCGCGGGCGACGGCGTCAGCGTCACGGTTGCGGTGTGCGACACCGTGGCCGTTGGGGCGGCGGACGTTGAAGGAGAGGGTGAGCCCGACGCTGTGGCTGGCCGCGTGCACGACACGCTCCGTGAGGAGGTCAGACTGGCCGAGGCCGTGGGCGACACTGCGGGCGAGGACGTTGGCGTCCGCGACGCCGTCGCGGACGCCGTTCCGCGGCATGAAACGGTCGGGGACGCTGTCGGTGTTGTTGAGGCGGTGGGTGACGGCAGTGCACTGGGGGAGGGAGTGCAGGTGCGTGTCGAGGGGGCGGAAGGGGTCACGCTGGTGGAGGGAGAGCGCGACAGCGTCAGGGTACGCGATGCCGGGGGAGATGCGGTAGGCGTCCCGGACAATGTATTTGATAGGGTAATGCGCGGCGAAGCACTGGATGATGGGGTTGATGTGGATGAGGGGGATCCCGAAGGCGTCGCGCTCAGCAAGGCAGTGGGCGACACCGTGGGCGTTGCGGACATCGATGCCGACCGGCTTGCGACGGGCGACGCCGATGCCGACGGGGTGCAGCGGGGCGTCGCGCTGGGCGTCGGAGTGAGCGAGGCCGTGTGGGACACTGTGGCCGCCGCTGAGGCGGTTGGGGACGCCGTTGCGGTGGGGCGGGGGGTGGGGGTTGCCGTGCCGGAGGGCGTTGGGCTTGTCCCCGCGGTTGCGGACGGGGAGGGGGTCCCTGAGGGCGTGGGCGAGGGGGTGGCGCTCGGGGGAGGCGTGCGAGTCGGTGTGGGGGAGGCGGTCGCTGTCTGGGTGAGCGGCGTTGTCGGCGTATCGGATCGCGAGACCGCGGACGTGAGTGTGGCTGTCGGTGTGGCCGTAGGGGAGCCGATGGCTGACGGCGTGGGACTCGGGGATGGCGTGCTTGAGGAGCACGGGGTTGTGGACGGCGTGGAGGTGGCGGGTGCGGTCCCCGAGGGGGTGGACGACGGGGCGGGGCTCCGGGAGACGGTTGGCGAGGCGGTTGGGGCCGGTGATGGCGACGGGGACGGTGTGGCCGTTGGTGTCAATGTCGGGGACTGTGTCCGCGTTCCCGGCCCCGTCGGTGACGGCGTCGTGCTGGGCGAGAGGGCGGCTGTGGGCGTCGGAGTGGCTGTCGGTGAGCGGGTCAGGGGGGGCGTCGGCGAGCCAGACCGGGAGGCGGTGGGCGAATCTGTGGCAGTCTCGGTGGCACTCTGGGTCACGACTGGCGACCGCGTGGGGCTCGTTGATGCGGTGCCTGACGGCGTGGCCGTCGCTGACCCGATGAAGGATGCGCTCGGGCTAATCGTGGGTGTGGCCGATGCTGTCGAACGTGCAGACGTAGTGGATGTTGGTGACCGTGTCCCCGAGTGGCTGTGGGACAGCGTGGGCGATGGCGTTGGCGTTGGGGTCGCGGCGAGCGAGACAGTTGCTGTCGGTGACGGGGATTCGGATGTTGTCGGGGTTTGTGTGGAGGGGTGTGTTGTCGTCGGAGACCTGCTTTGTGATGCGGATGGGGAACAGGTGCATGAGCCAGTGGCCGTGCGAGACGCACTGCTGGATGGCGTCGCCCACGTTGTTGGAGTCGGGGACGCCGTTGGGGTTGCAGTGTGCGTTGGGGTGGAACATGCGGTGGGTGAAGCGGATTGCGATGTTGATACGGTGGGTGTCGCACTGGTGGTTAAGGTTTGTGAAGCAGCAGGTGATGGTGTAGGGCTTGGAGATGCAGACGTCGAGGGTGTATGAGTGGATGAGACTGTGAGGGACACCACTGAGGAGGCTGACGGTGATGCTGACGAGGTCGCACTGGACGCTGCAGTGGATGTCAAGGAGGCACTATCTGATGGTGTGCTAGACGGTGTTTGGCTGTGCGTGAGGGTGGGGGATCGCGTTGGTGTGCATGAAAGCGTGGGTGAGGGCGTCATGGTGATGGTCAGACTTGGGGTTGGTGTGGCTGTTGGTGTGACCGTGAGAGAGGGTGGTACCGTTCCCGTTATGGATGGCGTTGGGGATGGCGTCGCCGTCAGAGAAATGGTCGGTGAGGCTGTTGGCGTCTGTGACACGGTGCAGGATGGTGTGATGCTCGGGGATGGGGTTGGTGAAGCAGAGGCGGTAGGTGTTGTTGTGGCCGTGAGGCTGAGTGGCTGTGTTGCTGACGCAGACGCTGATCCTGTGCTGGATGGGGTTCGCGTAGCCGTTATAGTTGCAGACACACTGGGTGATGGTACAGGGCTCACTGACTCAGTGGGCGAGGATGTGGATGTGGGTGATGACGTGGTGGTGGAGGTGGGCGTCGGCGATGGTGTAGCGGATGTGGACGGACTGGGTGTAGACGTGGGTGATGGCGTTGGCGTAGCTGATTGCGTGGTGGAGGGCGTTGTTGTAGGCGATGGTGTTGGTGAACCTGTTGGCGTGACTGATAGAGTCGGAGACACAGAAATGCTGGATGAGACAGTCAGCGACTGTGTTGGTGTTCCTGTGGGTGACCCCGTCAGCGTGCAGGTGGGCGTCGTTGATGGTGTAATCGATGCTGTGGGACTGGGTGTGAGGGTAGGTGATAGTGTCGGCGTCTGCGACGGCGTGCTGGAGGGCGTTGCGGTGGGGGATGGTGTTGGTGAGGCCGTTGGAGACGGTGGTACCGTTCCCGTTATGGATGGCGTTGGGGATGGCGTCGCCGTCGGAGAAATGGTCGGTGAGGCTGTTGGCGTCTGTGACACGGTGCAGGATGGTGTGGTGCTCGGAGATGGGGTTGGTGAAGCACTCGGTGTCCATGACAGCGTGGGTGAAGACGTCATGCTCATTGTCAGACTGGGTGTTGGTGTGGGTGTTGGGGTTAACGTCGCCGTCATAGTCACGGATGCAGTTGGGGATGGGGTGGGACTCACTGACTCAGTGGGCGAGGATGTGGATGTGGGTGATGACGTGGTGGTGGAGGTGGGCGTCGGCGATGGTGTAGCGGATGTGGACGGACTGGGTGTAGACGTGGGTGATGGCGTTGGCGTAGCTGATTGCGTGGTGGAGGGCGTTGTTGTAGGCGATGGTGTTGGTGAACCTGTTGGCGTGACTGATAGAGTCGGAGACACAGAAATGCTGGATGAGACAGTCAGCGACTGTGTTGGTGTTCCTGTGGGTGACCCCGTCGGCGTGCAGGTGGGCGTTGTTGATGGTGTAATTGATGCTGTGGGACTGGGTGTGGGGGTAGGTGATAGTGTCGGCGTCTGCGACGGCGTGCTGGAGGGCGTTGCGGTGGGGGATGGTGTTGGTGAGGCCGTTGGAGACGGTGGTACCGTTCCCGTTATGGATGGCGTTGGGGATGGCGTCGCCGTCGGAGAAATGGTCGGTGAGGCTGTTGGCGTCTGTGACACGGTGCAGGATGGTGTGGTGCTCGGCGATGGGGTTGGTGAAGCACTCGGTGTCCATGACAGCGTGGGTGAAGACGTCATGCTCATTGTCAGACTGGGTGTTGGTGTGGGTGTTGGGGTTAACGTCGCCGTCATAGTCACGGATGTAGTTGGGGATGGGGTGGGGCTCACTGACTCAGTGGGCGAGGATGTGGATGTGGGTGATGACGTGGTGGTGGAGGTGGGCGTCGGCGATGGTGTAGCGGATGTGGACGGACTGGGTGTAGACGTGGGTGATGGCGTTGGCGTAGCTGATTGCGTGGTGGAGGGCGTTGTTGTAGGCGATGGTGTTGGTGAACCTGTTGGCGTGACTGATAGAGTCGGAGACACAGAAATGCTGGATGAGACAGTCAGCGACTGTGTTGGTGTTCCTGTGGGTGACCCCGTCAGCGTGCAGGTGGGCGTTGTTGATGGTGTAATTGATGCTGTCGGACTGGGTGTGAGGGTAGGTGATAGTGTCGGCGTCTGCGACGGCGTGCTGGAGGGTGTTGCGGTGGGGGATGGTGTCGGTGAGGCCGTTGGAGACGGTGGTACCGTTCCCGTTATGGATGGCGTTGGGGATGGCGTCGCCGTCGGAGAAATGGTCGGTGAGGCTGTTGGCGTCTGTGACACGGTGCAGGATGGTGTGGTGCTCGGCGATGGGGTTGGTGAAGCACTCGGTGTCCATGACAGTGTGGGTGAAGACGTCATGCTCATTGTCAGACTGGGTGTTGGTGTGGGTGTTGGGGATAACGTTGTCGTCATAGTCACGGATGCAGTTGGGGATGGGGTGGGGCTCACTGACTCAGTGGGCGAGGATGTGGATGTGGGTGATGACGTGGTGGTGGTGGTGGGTGTCGGCGATGGTGTAGCGGATGTGGACGGACTGGGTGTAGACGTGGGTGATGGCGTTGGCGTAGCTGATTGCGTGGTGGAGGGCGTTGTTGTAGGCGATGGTGTTGGTGAACCTGTTGGCGTGACTGATAGAGTCGGAGACACAGAAATGCTGGATGAGACAGTCAGCGACTGTGTTGGTGTTCCTGTGGGTGACCCCGTCGGCGTGCAGGTAGGCGTTGTTGATGGTGTAATTGATGCTGTGGGACTGGGTGTGAGGGTAGGTGATAGTGTCGGCGTCTGCGACGGCGTGCTGGAGGGTGTTGCGGTGGGGGATGGTGTCGGTGAGGCCGTTGGAGACGGTGGTACCGTTCCCGTTATGGATGGCGTTGGGGATGGCGTCGCCGTCGGAGAAATGGTCGGTGAGGCTGTTGGCGTCTGTGACACGGTGCAGGATGGTGTGGTGCTCGGAGATGGGGTTGGTGAAGCACTCGGTGTCCATGACAGCGTGGGTGAAGACGTCATGCTCATTGTCAGACTGGGTGTTGGTGTGGGTGTTGGGGTTAACGTCGCCGTCATAGTCACGGATGCAGTTGGGGATGGGGTGGGACTCACTGACTCAGTGGGCGAGGATGTGGATGTGGGTGATGACGTGGTGGTGGAGGTGGGCGTCGGCGATGGTGTAGCGGATGTGGACGGACTGGGTGTAGACGTGGGTGATGGCGTTGGCGTAGCTGATTGCGTGGTGGAGGGCGTTGTTGTAGGCGATGGTGTTGGTGAACCTGTTGGCGTGACTGATAGAGTCGGAGACACAGAAATGCTGGATGAGACAGTCAGCGACTGTGTTGGTGTTCCTGTGGGTGACCCCGTCAGCGTGCAGGTGGGCGTCGTTGATGGTGTAATTGATGCTGTGGGACTGGGTGTGAGGGTAGGTGATAGTGTCGGCGTCTGCGACGGCGTGCTGGAGGGCGTTGCGGTGGGGGATGGTGTTGGTGAGGCCGTTGGAGACGGTGGTACCGTTCCCGTTATGGATGGCGTTGGGGATGGCGTCGCCGTCGGAGAAATGGTCGGTGAGGCTGTTGGCGTCTGTGACACGGTGCAGGATGGTGTGGTGCTCGGAGATGGGGTTGGTGAAGCACTCGGTGTCCATGACAGCGTGGGTGAAGACGTCATGCTCATTGTCAGACTGGGTGTTGGTGTGGGTGTTGGGGTTAACGTTGTCGTCATAGTCACGGATGCAGTTGGGGATGGGGTGGGGCTCACTGACTCAGTGGGCGAGGATGTGGATGTGGGTGATGACGTGGTGGTGGAGGTGGGCGTGGGCGATGGTGTAGTGGATGTGGACGGACTGGGTGTGGGCGTTGCCGATGGCGTGGGGTACATGGACACACTGGTTGAGATAGTCAGCGACTGCGTTGGCGTCCCTGTTCTGGACGCTGTGGCAGAACAGGTTGGGGTCATTGATGTTGAACGTGATGCTGTGGGGCTCAGTGTGGCGGTAGCCGTTGGTGTAGGCGTCCCTGATGGCGTGCTGGAGGCCGTCGCCGTGGGGGATGGGGTTGGTGAGCCAGTTGGCGTCTCTGACGTGGTGCAAGATGGTGTGATACTCGGTGAAGGGGTTAATGAAGCCGTCGGTGTCCCTGAGGGTGTTGGTGAGGCTGTGGGGGTCTGCAACTGCGTCGGCCGGACCGAAGTAGTGGGTGACACAGTCAGTGACTTGGTCAGTGTCTCGGTCGGTGACCCGGTGTTTGAGGATGTTGGGGTCATTGACGGAGTGTCCGATACTGTGGGACTGGGTGTGGGAGTAAGTGATGGCGTTCCTGTCTCCGATGGCGTGCTGGAGGAGGTTGCGGTGGTGGAAGGAGATGACGTTGGAGATGTCGTTGTGCTCAGAGAAATGGTTGGTGAGCCAGTTGGCGTCCCTGACGGGGTGCATGACTGTGTGGTACTCGGTGACGGGGTTGGTGAAGCGGTTGGTGTCCATGACAGTGTGGGTGATGGCGTCATGCTCATTGTCAGACTGGGTGTTGGTGTGGGTGATGATGTCGGCGTCTCCGATGGCGTGGTAGAGGGCGTTGTGGTGGGGGATGATGTTGGTAAGATTGTTGGAGACGTGGATGGCGTGGGAGATACCGAAATGCTGGAGGAGGCGGATGGGGTGCATGAGCCTGTGTATGATAGCGTTGGCGTCGGTGTTGGTGTTGTTGTGGAGGAGGCGGATGGGGTTGGCGACGGGGTCGGTGTCGTTGTGGGCGTCATGGATGGGGTTGGGCTGGCAGATGTGCTTGGCGACAGGGTCGGTGTCGTTGTGGTGGTCATGGATGGGGTTGGGCTGGCAGATGTGCTTGGGGTGGCCGACAGGGTCGGTGTCGTGGTGGACGTCATGGATGGGGTTGGGCTGGCGGATGCGCTTGGAGACAGGGTGGCGGACAGGGTCGGTGTCGTTGTGGGCGTCATGGATGGGGTTGGGCTGGCGGATGCAGTTGGTGATGGGGTCGGTGTCGGTGTGGGGGTCATGGATGGGGTCGGGCTTGGAGACGGGGTAGCCGAAAATGTTGGCGTAGAGGTGACTGAAGACGCAGCGCATGAGGAAACAGGAGACACAGCAGGAGATGCGGGAGTCCCCCATGATGACCGGCGGACGCCCCGCGAACACAGGATGGGACATTCGGTCAGGGCACCTACCAGGGAGGGGAAAATTAGGAATGTGCGTGATTTGGAATGGCAAATTTTGGGGCAGAGAAAAATTAGCACCAATTCTTAATTGCCACTGCAACACATTTCCATTGTGCCCAACAGCCTCTAGGAAATAAGAGCAACCATCCAAGCAACCATTCAGGAGCTGTAAGAAATAACAGCAGCCAACCAAAGGCCCAGAGGAAATAGCACCCAACATTCACGGCCTATGCCTGTTTTTGTGCCACAATCTAGGAATTTGCAACAAATTTGCAGTAGCTTGGTTTCAATCCACTTTCCCAGGCATTTCATCCTTTAGAGGAGAACCTGAGCCAATGACAATCACTGCCAGCGCATAGCCGGTCAAGATGGGGCCACAAGGTCGCCTATGCGAACACGGAGGCGGCAAACGCTGTTGGCGGAGGGCTGTGGAGAACGCGTGGTGTGCCTTGGGTTCTCCCAATGTGCTGGACAACCACAGGGTATTGTCGCGGGTGGACAATGGCCATCAATCGGTTTCGAACCCACAAACTGGCCAGGGATGGATATAGTGCGGGGGGGGGGGGGGGGGGCAGCCCCCCAATGACAATTGCCATTACGATTGACCCGTCTGGCTGAACCAACAGTGTTACGAGAGGGCTGATGGCAAAAAAGGCGGGACAAGCCGGCGCTGCTGTGGATTCGAACCAAGGATGCTGAAGACAGCAGCCCATGCATATACTACTGAGCTACTAAAGCACTGCCAGGAATACAAAACAATCCATCCGCAAACAACTCTCCAGATGCACAAACAGTGCAATCATTTCTTCATACATTTAGCCAAAGTGGCTTGCAATCTTGAAGGATCCATGCCTGAATGCCCGAGCTAGAGCTTGCGCTAGAGCAATCGTAATCGGCAATGCGCCATCACTGCCCCCTGGCTCAACAGCCCCGTAGCCCCCCACCCCCTCCTTGGTAATGTCATCACTATTATACCCATCCCTGAAACTGGAGCCACATGCAGACTGGAGGTTACAGCAGTACACCGATTGTTGCGGCAGCAATACATAGCGGCACCGCACTTTGTTCTTCTAAAATTGACCGGTCCCTTAAATGCCGGCCGCGTCCAATAATGGTGTTGGTCTTTCGAGAACAGTGCCATTGTCACACAGCGTGTTGTTCCTACAAGTTCTGGGCATCTTGTCTCTGCGCTAACTGGACCTAAATAGGCTGCTTGAGGGCTCGGCGGCACATTGTGTCACGCAGTGGCTACGACGGCTCAGCAGACCACTGCATGCAATGCCCATGGTAGATATCCTAGGGGGGTTCTTCCCCCTGGCACCAGCAGGCAAGGCGCCCCTGCGGCGGTACCAGCGGGCGCAACGATAGCCATGCTGCCCGCTGGCGCGACCCGCAGAGCAGTCCACCAGCTGGAGTGCGGCACAGCCAGCGGCCACACAGGGGGTTCCCTCTTCTCGGTGCGGGCTATGCAAGGGACATGGGTCCACGGCAGGGCTCTGCCCCACGCATGGGGCGCCGTTGTGCAAGTGCTGTTGGGCGAGGGGCCAGGGAGTCGCCAATTGCTGCCAGTACGGGCACACGGGCCACCCAGGGGTAGCAGGAGCACCAACGGGCCGGGGATCGTACGTCACGCGACCGGGCATGCGGAGGCGGTTGCAAACGGAGCAGGTCTCTGCGGCCAGAGGCATGCATGGCTGGTTGCGGCGGCCACGTGAGCCGGGGGACGAGGACGCGCCGCTGGCTCCGTCGCCGGTAGCCGTGGAGCGCGACAACCGGTCAGGGCTGGGCAGGGGAAGGAAGCGAGCATCGGAGCAGGGCCCCGCAGACGGAGCCCAACGCCAGAAGAAGCGCCACAAGGCAGCCAAGGACGTAGAGGGGGGTTCACAGCCAGAGGATCCTGCCCCCCCCATACCAGACGCCCCACCCCCCGAGCGGGAGGGGGAGCGGCAGCCGAGGAGCGGCACCTCCGATCCCCCTTCCGTTTTTCTCCCCCCAATTCAGGAGGGCACGGCAGCACCCCATCCCCACCCCCCACCTCCCTGCCGCCGGACGGAGACCGGCAGAGGGCGGGACACCCACAACGACGTCACCGCCGGCACCAGAAGCGGAACCCCCGACCCAGGGGGGAAGGGGCACCGGGGGGCAGCCAGCTGGCAGCCCCGCAGGGGGGGGGGGGGGGCAGGGGGACCCCAGCCAGCCCTCGGCGAACCGCCATCCCACGGCCGCGGGCAAGCGACCGGTGCAAGCCGGGTCGCCAGGGCTCTCCACCCCCAGCAAGCCAAAGCGGGGTCGCGGGCCGGCGGGGGCCAACATGGCGAGCAGGGCGCCAGCCCAAGCACGTCACTGCCCAGCCGCAGCACGCGGCCTCTTCGCTCACCAGAGCGGCTACTGTGACGTCGCCACGGGAAGAGGGGCAGGGGGGAGCGTTGGCGCCCCAGAGAGGATCGGAGACCCCGGGTAAGGGGCACAGGAGGGCCCACAGCGAAGCCACCTGAGCCCTTGGCGCGAGTCCTTCTCTCGCACTGTGTACACTAAGGGTGAGGCTTGGGGGGCGGCGCGGTGGCTCTGCCACGTCCTACTTCGGTACTGACCCCTGTAGGCACAGCGCTCGGGACCTGAATCGGCTACTTTGTTTCTGCAAGTTTTGGAACTGTGAAATTTGGTGGTTGCATTTTCTGGTGGTCCATGACGATCACTATGTTTTTTTGTTCAAGATTTTCGGACTGGGATGGGGGCTATGTGGCCAAAGTCTGTCAAAGGGACCCACCCTTGGGCGCAACGCGGAGCCTTGTTTGGCGAAGAACTGTGCCATGGGCGTGTCTGTAAAGTGATGCTTCAGTCATATGAAATTACAATTGCAACTGGTTTCGTGGTGGTATGCAGCAGCACACAGCTTGTCAGCCCAGCAGTGCACAGCAGTCACGCACAAAAAAACGCTGGCAGCGCGCAGCAGTAAGTGTACGGCCATAAGCTGACGCCTGGCCTAATGCACACACTACTGAATTGGACGACAGGACAACGACTCAGGTCCTTCGCCCTCGTCCTGAGTCCCTCTCTGTGTTCTGTGGCAGAGTGCTTTCGGTGCACAGGCATAGTATCACGGTTTAGCAAAAATTGGGTCTTGCTGTGCCACGTGTTCATTCCTTTTCCCTCCGGGGTTGTGGGTTTGAGGGGACGGTCCCTTTGGCCGTGGTCCTCAGGCAGGGACCCTGCAGAGTGTCAGGGGTGATTGCTGCAATCAGGTTCGCTTGCTGCTGGGCCCAACAGTGGATTTCGATTTCGGAATGATTGATCTTGACGCCGAGAGACACCGTTTAATGGTGTGAAGGAAGCGTGCTGCGCAGTTATTAGTTCCCATCGTGGGAGGGAGGGGAAGGGGTGTTGTGCCTGGTAGACATGGAACACAGGCGTTCTCCACGAGCACCCCACAGCTCGCTGCTGCGTACATGCACCACCACACCGCATTGGCTCCGACGACCACCTCAGGCCCAAATCTCGGCTGATCTGCCACAGACATACCGTAGCAAACACATGCGCGTGCTGTGCTGCAGTCCATGGTTGTGTCGGTGTTGTAAAAATAGGTTCCATCTGCGATCTTTCTGTAGCAGCCCCTTGGGTACGCCGAACTCGAAAAGACCGAAATGAATCAGTGACGACATCGGGACGCAGGGCTGAAATCACTCCACAAACTCCAGAGTCTACTTTGCCAGCAAGAAGCGCAAGAGAGAGGACAAAGGGCTTCTCCAAACCAGGTTGCAGCCACAGGGACACCAACTCTGACACCGCTTCTCCTTCATCAGGAACCCATCGCAGTTGGTTGACATCGGTGGGGTCACTGCAAAAATGCCCCAGACCATAAGAAGACATGGCGTGTACAGGAGCTCTGAGAGGCAGCACGACGAGCTCCCAGTAGGACACAAACAATGAGCAATCAACTCAGCAACTACTCGCCACTGCACTCATGCGTTGAGAACTTCAATCGCCAGATGGTAACTGCACCAGGCAGGCATCCGGGAGCCCTGAGAAGGGCACTATTGATAAAGAATTGCATGATCCGATGGTATCTGCACTCGGCAGGCATCGGAGAGGGCCAGCACCCTGAAAAGTCACTCCCGGTGACATTTACTTCCATACTCGGACTCTCGGACCAGATGGTCAGAATTGCCAAATACTCCAGCAGAGGCTTGTGCACTTGAGTCGCCGCACTGAGAAGACCGCACCACAGACTCATGTGCGCACGCCTCAACAGCTACACAGGCCGAAAGCCCACGGGTCAAAGAGACAGTGAGCAGTCCAGCTGTAAGGAGGCACGCACAGGGTGGCAGCAGGGAACCTGGTCGCACTGCAGCTCATCAGCCACTGCGCCCGGCGCACCTACAGTCGCCCCGGCGACCTACAACAGCACGGCAACCTGCATCACTGAAACCACGAATTGACGTACCCACTACTCTAGAAAAAAAAAGCCCCTGTACATTTGTAGAAATCCGCAAGAGGAAGAGTAGGAGCTTGTACCCTTGAGTTGCAGCACTTAGAATACTACACCACAGACTCATGACTGCACGCCTCAGCAGCCACAAAGGCCACAGGCACACAAGTCAAAAAAGACCATGGGCAGTCCAGCAGCAACTTCTGAGGGCACCATACGCAGCACTGGAACGATCAAGTGATGTGATTCCGTTCCCAGAAAATCTGCTCCTGTAGTACAACACAAAGGCTCCTGTGACTCCATGTGCAGAGATTTCGAGTCCTAATCCTGCACATAACACACAGAGCTCGACATCCACTGCTGGTACCGCTGAACTGAAAAACTCCCAGAGCAGCAAATAGCAGCGGCGCAGAAATGTCCAATAAGGCCACCTCTTGTCCACCCAGCTTGGCATAATCATGACCAAGGCCTGAGGGAAAGAGGCTGAAATGTGAGACTACACTGCACACAACAAACCCGTAGCAATTCTGACAGTTCTTGGTTCTTTATTTCCTATCTTCGCAGAAGAGGACCTGGTTGAGGAGAGTAGTAGTAGTAGTAGTAGTAGTAGTAGTAGTAGTAGTAGTAGTAGTAGTAGTAGTAGTAGTAGTGATTTGATTTGATTTGATTTGACTGTATCGTTTTGTACCGGATCCGTACCGGTCCCCGCGCAGTTATCCTCTTCTATCAACCACCTACCTACAAACCTTCTTTCCACTTTGTTGCACCTGTCGACACTTCCAGTCACTTCAAATCAAATCCAGACCCGGGCCGCACCCCGGCACGCACTTCCTGATGCTGACAGAGACATACAGATCAAGTCTGGCATATCCGGTTTTTTTTTATCTACGAATTTGAGCTCCTTGGGCTCCCTTGCATTGGACAGCAACCACTCCGTTGGATAATGTCTCACCTGCCCGGGACTGCCCCAAGACATCTTTCATTGGACTTTGAGAACCCTCACCATTGCTTCTCTACCCATGCAATTCAGGATAGTCAGGACACGTTGGCAACACACTGACCGTCAACCAACCCTCACAATGAAAACAATTCGAACTTTGATTGATGAATGCTTGAGGTGCGAGGCACGGACTGCCACACGACTTTGGATCGAATTGTGCAACATTATTGGCACACACGCTGCCGGAGAAGACAGCGCCACATTGCATATTTCATGGAGTAGCACCTGTGGACATAGTTTCCCCCTATGCGGAAGGAGAACTTGAGACTGATGGAGAATGATACCTGTGGACCGGGCTACAACTTTTGGTCGCCCCCGTGGGACGCCGTTGAACTTCCTCACCAGAGGGACAATGCACACACAGAAACGTGCACCAGGACCGCACAGCGCGACTCGAACGCACCACAAGTCCGTTGGGTTGGAAAATCTCTCAGCACACTGGGCCTAAGAGTTTCATGACTATTCCCTTGACCGCATTTCGTGGTGTCCCTGCACGTTGGCGCACCCCCGCAACAGCGATCGCACACGTAACCCCAGACATCCACAAACAGCGTGACGCGGTGAAAGCTGTCACTGAGATCTTGTGCCTGAATCGGCACTGGCGTATGTACTGGATCTGGCCAGAGTTACAACTGGCCCCAGCCCATGAACTTAATATTTGCGTGAATAGCCCCAGTGAGCTTGTCCACGCGAGCGGTCGTGATTATATTCCTGTTTGTAATGACTGTGATGGGCATCTGACGACTTGGGAGCACTTGCTGCGTGGAAATTCTTCTGCGGATACCTCTGAGGCTGGAATCTGGGACGATCAGTGCCCTTGCCACCTGCAGAGGGAGTGAACAGCAATCAGAGATTTAATTGAACCAATAAGGAGAATACCACTTCAGGATGAGCACCCAGAGACATGTGATAATCCGACACCAGAAACCCAACACTATTGCCTTTTAATGTATGGAAGTGCCAGAGATTGATGCCAATATCCTCTCGCACGCCACTCCGGGGCCACTTGGGGGAGAGGATGCACCAATAGACCCGTTGTTGCCTGAGGCGGCGAGACTGTGCAACCTCCATCATCTCAGCAAGGTCTCCGTGGCTCTCAACCAGGCATACATCTGGACATCGTGGGCTCCAGTAACCAACCGCAAAACCCACAGGGTCGACCAAGAAGTGGCTGAGATGACTTCCAGCATGCTCCCTCAATGCAGACACAAGCACCCACAGAAGCCGGGCGGAATACGACTGTCTGTGACTGGAAATGTGACCAGAAAATCCAACAAGAACATTACTGTTGATGGAATGCAGAAGATTCAAGACCAGACGAGGCTCTGCTGCAGGCACAGAAGGCAGATTAGACTCGCTATCTGATTGCAGTACTTGAGTGGCAGCCGCAAGAACCTGCATTTGCAACGCCTGCGGAAGTTGAACACCGTGACGAAGAAGGCAGCCGCTAATCCCACGAAAAGGCATGGAGGAGATCCACACAGGCCAGTGCACCGGCCCTGGGGAGTCTGGAGACGGCAAACGACCCGCTTGATCCGGATGGATCCAGACAATATGAACAGGAACAGCGCCGTGTATGGTGATTCTGCCCCACAGGACTTCGACGCGACTTGACGACACTCCGGCGTCCACTAGAAGCTTTCGAGTATCCTCCAGCCACCGCAAGATGTTCAGCTTGGTGTAGAGACAGTCATGGAGTTGATGAAGAGAAACATATGGTACCCATTGCCTGCAGAGGGGACACTGACCACCCTCATGATCCGAGAACCATTCATGTGTGGCAGAGTACAGCGACCAGCATCGAGCAAGACCCCAGAGCTCCAAGCGAAGGGGTTGTACTTGCAGCCAATGCCGGGCTCTTGTGGTGGACTCGGGAAAAACGCTCAGCCACGCCCTGCATATTGGGGTGGCACCGTTCTGGATTCCTAGAAAGCCAAACAGTTCAGCCTCTTGAACAAATTTTTTAAGATGCACAATCACTTTCTCACCCTGAAACGGCAAGACACTGGAGCCATCGAGCCACACAGAGAGGACCACAGCACTCCGAGCATGACCATCCGCTGCCCACTTCGCATTTGCGTCCATCTCCGCATTGACTTCAGATAGCCAATCTTTCAGGTTGCTTTCATGTTGTGCTGGGAACCAGCCCCACCTCTGCAGGACTCCTGCAACATTGCCCGCTGCCACCACTCTGTCAAAGATATGACCAGGACGCATCGTCATTGTCGCAGAACAAAGAGATTGAACTGCACTTAGGCAATCGGACCACGACCAGACCAAACGCACAGGCAGGTGTAGCCTATCGATAGCTTCTTTGATGGCAACTATTGCTTGCGCCAACATCGAACCTTCTATCAGCTTCGTGCTGAACCCATGGCCATCCAGCGTCACCGACTCGTCAAGCCAGATCTGTCCAAGGGCGTCTTGAACGCGTGCTGCGCCTCCGCACAGGCGCTTTTGACTCGCGTCACCAAACACAAAGAGGACCAAAGGAGACGGATAGTGTGAGGGAACCGTCAGCGACCACTTCAAGGCCTCGCATTCCGATAGACACCGAAAGTGGATCCCTATGGCATCGGTTAGGGCCCGAAGACGAACAGTATCTTGATCCAAATGATGCAGAACACTTCGCTGCCAATGGACCCAAGACGCTTGACGTAAAACAGGACTGGGACTGCAGAACGCTTTATACTGCTCTTGCAGAGCCGTGGCCCAAAACACATGCTCTGGAGAAGGAACTCCGAGACACTTGAATAGGCATTGCCGCGGTGTTCTACAGGGAATTCCAAAAACAACTCTGTAAGCTCTGCAGATCATGCCAAACATGTCGAACAGGTGTGCCTAAGCAGGGATGTTCACGATGCATTGAAAAACCAGCTTGCAGACTACCAGGCCAGCCAGAATGGCATGAGCAACCTCAAGGGATCTAGGCCAGTTGCGTAGTCTGCCAATCACAAGCCTGCATGGTGCCTTGATGACACGACGGACTTTTGCAACACCACCCACAGGATTGGCGTTTCCACCCAGAAATTTGACGTACGCGTACTTCTTCACAAACTCCACTGTGTCCGACCCCCACATGAATGTGGATCGAACACGAGTCACTGAGGTGCCTTTTACATCAAGCGACAGCAGTTTCATTTTGCCGCTGTGGTTTCGCTGCCACAGAAGATCTATCACTGCCCTAATTCTGTAGGCTAAGACTTGCAGACCTTCGTCATCGATTGCAAGACCAGAGGTGTCGTCGACATACCCCACTGTCCCCAAAGGTTCGTCTGCCGACTTCATTGCCACCGGCATACCAAGACGGCTCAGGGCCACTGCCACGTGCAGGAGATTAATCCCCAGAATGTAGAACAAGGGATCAAGCCCTCCGCCCTGTAGAACTCCTCCAAGTTGATGATAGGGGTCTGCGAGCCCCTGAGCGGTGACAATTGAGGTATGGAAAGCAGAATATTGTTCCAATAGCGGGACGACAATGTCCGCTAGTTCTTGGGAATCTGCACTGGCAGCAGCAGCAAGAACTCCTCGGGAGATCTCATTGTACGCTCCCACCAGGTCCAGGAACATCACCCTGGCGGAACAGAACCTTGCGAGAGACTGATGCATGCACAGATGCACCAGGCGGCGTAACCCATGAACCGAGCTCCCTCGATATCCAGCAAGCTGTCGCCCACATGAATGAGCTGGGGTGGTACCCATTTGCATTGTCACCGAAAGGAGTTTGGCCTGAAGGCGATAGAGGGCCGACATGAGTTTTATCGGACGAGAGTTCACATTGATGTCAAATCCAACACTCTTGAACAGTGTTAGGTGGAGAATCCACAGAGTTTCAGGTGGCCACTGCTTGTATGGTAAACGGAGAAGGCTCAGCAACTTGAGTAAGCTGGCGAGACACATATCCTTGACTAAACCGGGCACAAAGCAGTCTACTCCAGCCGTGGGGCTTGAGCAGAGGCTGAAAATACTCAAGAGCGCCTCCACTGAAAAGCACTTGTGCGGCGATCGGGTTCGCTCCATTCACAAGCGAGCTGCTTGTGGTACTCGGCCGTACCAGACCGCTGAGCCATATGAAGCGAACCAGCAATCCCAAGTCCCAGCGCCGAGCGGACCAGAAACAAAGCGCAAAGTACTCATCCAGAACAACAACAACAAAGGAAGCCCATGCTCCCGTGACCCAGAGTTCCAGACCCTTGCCAACAGACACTACTGTGGAGCGCTTACTCCAGAAGCCATCCAGGTAGCGGCTCCGACGCTTCTTTGGGGCTCCGTATGTTTCCTGCAGTGCGATCATGTCTGACATGCTCTCTGCTTGCAGTGCCAATATTTGATCCCACTTGGTCACCGGGGTTTCTGTGGAGCGATTGATTCCCTGCACGTTGATGCTGAGCATGGAGAACTCACATGAGACCGGATTCAGGTTCTCTGGCACCAGCATGTTGGACCACGCACTGACTTGATACTTTTGGGAACACCATAGCGGGGGTGTCCAATTCAAGAACAGGGACAGAAAGGGCCCATGCTCGCTATTTTTGATGACACATCGGGCAACTTGACTGCAGAATGATTTCCACGAGGAATCAAATTTGGTGACTGAACACATGTTGGACCACCAGGCATCAAGCTGAATTGGAACGGGACTTCGACGACAGGCAATTAATCGACCATTACGTTGAAGCACTTGCGCATTGACACCTTGAATCAGGGCATGAAGAGCAGACCACAGGGGCAGTGTGTCGTCCTGCTGATCCGTGTCCACACTAACGGGCCAATGAACAATTCCAAGGCTTCCAAAAACCGCTGGTGAGAATTCCAAGTGGAACTTGCTGGATCCTTGCGCATATAGTCCTGAAGTACACACCCCACTTACATCGATGAGGACCGACGAACAGCCAACCAGAGAAATAGCTGGAAGCCCATGTTTGCGCCAGGGGTCGCATATACGAGACCACTGCGGTCCAATAACCTCGACGACGGCGGCACTGCTCTGACTCCCAGACGATACTTGCACTGTGCGTGAAATTCGCTGCGTTATCTCTGCCGTGTGACACGGCTCTCCAATGGCAGTCAAAGAACCCCAGCCACTTGGCAAAGTCGGCAGAATGCTAGATGTGGGAACATAGTTGCCCGATTTCAAACTGCCCCGATTTTTCCGAGCACGGGATACACATTTGGATTTCGCAATGGAACTGCGGACCCATGATGGAGCATCCGAGGCTAATCCACAGGATTGCTTGACAAATATCTCAACTTGTTGACGTGCTGACTCCCACTAGGCATCTGACTCAGGCTCCGCAGTCCCCTGAGTTGAGCCACCACTACCGAACACCGAGACTAAACTCCATATAGAATGCTTGGCAAATATTTCACACAATTCGGCATCAATCTCTGGCACTTCCAGTGGTAATAGTACAGCCCCTCCGAACTCACATTGTAACCCAGGACCCCACAAGGAGACAAACGCATTGCAAGGGCAAAAAGGAGGAGCTGCACATAGGGCAACACGGGGGCATTGCCCACTCATCAATATACCTGTTGATCTGTATGGGGTTGACTCCATTTTGGTGGGCGGAGGAATTGGGATATGCGTCCCCCCTCGTTTCATGGCATTCAAGATGGTCAGCTCTCGCACCTCCACTTGATCTGAGTACCCATGCGGGTCACGAGCTGAGGACACCCGCAGATTTCCTGTTTTTTCGCCGTCAGTGAGAAGGGCAAGATGGGGTCCCGGAACATACATCACAATCTCCCCGTACTGATTGAGCATATCGCGGAAAGTGCGATAATCTAAGCTTATCATCCCAAAGACTTTCTGGACAGCGGCAAAGGCATCCAGCGCATCCACTCTCTCAAGGCCCTGCAACAGAATTGGCTTCAACCTGTCAGCAGACTTGGCATACTTCTCAATTGTTACCGCGCCTCTCCCTGCTCCAGCAGTCCATTTGAGTTGCGGTTGTCCTTGTCCAGATTGATCCTCCTGACGGCCTACATCATTGCGAATCCCAATAGGCTGGGGGTGGACTCACGAGTTTTGTCATCAGGCATACCAGACCCTGTGGTGCGCTCCGCCTCGTCGACATCCAGCACACGGGCTGAGCTAGGGTTGGATCCCAACCTCGCTTGTTTGTGAGCTTTGGCGTTGGGAGACGCAGATGGTTCCCGAAGGTGTTTCAGAGACTCTTTGCGCTGCTTGTCACGCCGGAGCTAAGCAACCTGTTGACGGTCTACGCGGACCCATTTGGTGAACGCCACCAGAGTACCTGTAAGCCAGGCAAGTTCATCCTGAGAGGCATGGGGAACCCTGCGCTGGAGAGCTTCAACAATGCCTGCGGCAGGCAAGAGCAGCAGGTCGGCAGCCAGGCTATCTCGGTAGGAGGAAGCCAGGAGGCTGTGTAGATGATCTTCTTCTTCCGGCGACAAGTTACCATGCGTTTCTAAGAGCAGGCGCACTTGCGCAGAGGATGACTTCTCAATTGGTGTGGCGTTGGACGAAGGGGCACCTGCATCAACACCTCTGAGATCATCTTCGGCATCAGAGATGCGATCGGCAGCATCAAAGAAAGTGGGGCACCACACGGACCACATCACCCTCAGGGATTTCTTTTTGTGCAGCAAACCAGAGCTCCATTCGCACAGGAGACTTTTCGAGGTAACGTAGCTGACACATCCCAGCACTGCTTCCAGACAGTGATATTTGCTCTCGAGATTGCTGAATTGCGTCCACCCCTTGCGCCTGGTCAAATTGCAAAAGGACCCAACAATCTTTGCTTCATCCGATTGCGACAGGGACTCCTTCAGAGAACACCATGAATCAGTGACGACATCGGGACGCAGGGCTGAAATTACTCCACAAACTCCAGAGTCTACTTTGCCAGCAAGAAGCGCAAGAGAGAGGACAAAGGGCTTCTCCGAACCAGGTTGCAGCCACAAGGACACAAACTCTGACACCGCTTCTCCTTCATCAGGAACCCATCGCAGTTGGTTGACATTGGTGGGGTCACTGCAAAAATGCCCCAGACCATAAGAAGACATGGCGTGTACAGGAGCTCTGAGAGGCAGCACGACGAGCTCCCAATAGGACACAAACAATGAGCAATCAACTTGGCAACTACTCGCCACTGCACTCATGCGTTGAGAACCTCTATCGCCAGATGGTAACTGCATCAGGCAGGCATCCGGGAGCCCTGAGAAGGGCACTATTGATAAAGAATTGCATGATCCGATGGTATCTGCACTCGGCAGGCATCGGAGAGGGCCAGCACCCTGAAAAGTCACTCCCGGTGACATTTACTTCCATACTCGGACTCTCGGACCAGATGGTCAGAATTGCCAAATACTCCAGCAGAGGCTTGTGCACTTGAGTCGCCGCACTGAGAAGACCGCACCACAGACTCATGTGCGCACGCCTCAACAGCTACACAGGCCGAAAGCCCATGGGTCAAAGAGACAGTGAGCAGTCCAGCTGTAAGGAGGCACGCACAGGGTGGCAGCAGGGAACCTGGTCGCACTGCAGCTCATCAGCCACTGCGCCCGGCGCACCTACAGTCGCCCCGACGACCTACAACAGCACGGCAACCCGCATCACTGAAACCACGAATTGACGTACCCACTACTCTAGAAAAAAAAAGCCCCTGTACATTTGTAGAAATCCGCAAGAGGAAGAGTAGGAGCTTGTACCCTTGAGTTGCAGCACTTAGAATACTACACCACAGACTCATGACTGCACGCCTCAGCAGCCACAAAGGCCACAGGCACACAAGTCAAAAAAGACCGTGGGCAGTCCAGCAGCAACTTCTGAGGGCACCATACGCAGCACTGGAACGATCAAGTGATGTGATTACGTTCCCAGAAAATCTGCTCCTGTAGCACAACACACAAGCTCCTGAAACTCCATGTGCGGTGATTTCGAGTCCTAATCCTGCACATAACACACAGAGCTCGACATCCACTGCTGGTACCGCTGAACTGAAAAACTCCCAGAGCAGCAAATAGCAGCAGCGCAGAAATGTCCAATAAGGCCACCTCTCGTCCACCCAGCTTGGCATAATCATGACCAAGGCCTGAGGGCAAGAGGCGGAAATGTGAGACTGCACTGCACACAACAAACCTGTATCAATTCTGGCAGTTCTTGGTTCTTTATTTCCTATCTTCGCAGAAGAGGACCTGGTTGAGGAGAGTAGTAGTAGTAGTAGTAGTAGTAGTAGTAGTAGTAGTAGTAGTAGTAGTAGTAGTAGTAGTAGAAGTAGTAGCAGTAGTAGTAGTAGTAGTAGTGATTTGATTTGATTTGATTTGACTGTATCGTTTTGTACCGGATCCGTACCGGTCCCCGCGCAGTTATCCTCCTCTATCTACTACCTACAACCTTCTTTCCACTTTGTTGCACCTGTCGACATTTCCAGTCACTTCAAATCAAATCCAGACCCGGGCAGCATCCCGGCACACTTCCTGAAGCGGACAGAGACATACAGATCAAGTCTGGCATATCCGGTTTTTTGATCTACTAATTTGAGCTCCTTGGGCTCCCTTGCATTGGACAGCAACCACTCCGTTGGATAATGTCTCACCTGCCCGGGACTGCCCCAAGACACCTTTCACTGGACATTGAGAACCCTCACCATTGCTTCTCTACCCATGCAATTCAGGATAGTCTGGACACATTGGCTACACACTGACCGTCAACCAACCCTCACAATGAATCAGCAACAATTCGAACTTTGATTGATGAATGCTTGAGGTGCGAGGCACGGACTGCCACACGACTTTGGATCGAAATGTGCGACATTATTGGCACACACGCTGCCGGAGTGCATAATACTTACTTGCTTGCAACGTGGCTGTCAACACGCACCAACACATCTGCCTTGCTCCCCCGAATAGACAAACCATACCTGCGGCGAACAGCCTAGAGTTCACACAGCACCCACTCATGCATGGTGCCATCTTGCATAATCTTGCATAGATGCGGCAAGTGCTGCATCCACATCATACTGAAACCCTCCTGAAGGAATGGAGGGGATCCTTTTGGGGTTGTTGCATAGCTTTAAAAACTGTTGTGGGCTAGATAAGGTCTTCCTCAACTTCTAATTTTACCTCCCCCTCCCTGCCATGCAGCTCTTCAATTTCAGAAATTTCAAGGTCCTGTGTGTGTGCAATACTGGGTCTGGCCCAAAATGACATCATCTCTTCGGTGGGTTCAAAGTCCTCCACATCGCAGGGGACTGAAAAATCTTTGAATGCTTCAAAGCAGAGCAACGTGTTATCCTCCCCATCTACAGTGTGCCGTCGCACACGATGCCGTGACTGAATTGCGTGCCACACAGCTCAACAAACACTTCACCTGGACACCAATCCTCAACACATGACTCATTACACCGAATCCACGGGACCTCGCACATACGCTGCATGCTTTGGTTGTGGTCATGGGATGTCACAAAGGGGAAAACACGCTCACATGAGCAAGATGATGCCTCAATCCAATGTGGTTGTCCCTCTTGCCGCACCCATACGCCCTAGCAAAGCGCTCCTGCAAGTCTGAAATAAGGGAAATAAGAAAATGTGTGCGAGCACCTTGAATGGGAGAGACAGCAAGATCATACCCAAGATGCTGCTCCCACCCACCATCAAACGGTTTGCGCTTCATGTACATCAGTTGGAGCACCAAGCATGACCATCCCACGGACAACGTCCACTTTCAGACCATGTCTATGCTGAGCGCTCTTTGAAGTGACACACACAAATTGAAAAACATGCGCAAAAAAAGTGGGTGAAACAGAAAAAAAACTCATGACGCACAGCTTCCAACAAATCTTCTGCTTTCTGTTTGTGACCCGCGTCTGTCTGTGATGCAATACATTCTGGCACATTCTTTTGCACGGCTTGCAAAGTAGCTAGCACGGCGTCCAATTCTTTGGACATGGCCTCCACTCACCGCATCCCAGTTGACCCGCCATGTTGAGCTAAACCCCGCATACGCTTGGATGATGTTCGGTACAAGATTGCCAAAAGAGAGACCACCTCATCAATTGCTTTATACCAGCCCTTGCAACCGTTTTTGGCTGTTGCAATGGAGCGCATCAATGAATGCGAGCATCCCGAACCCAAATAATAGGATTACACCTACGCTTACGGTTCAACACGTCAACGAGGGCGCCCATTAAGGATGCCCCGTCAAAACTGAGGGCCTTGATCTTGGGGTCCACAATGTCCCACGGTATATCTAGGTTGCCAAACACTTCCTTGAGTGCTGTGAAATGTGCCTCCGCGTTGGCCTTGTCGGCATCATCACGCTCGCTAGTTTCATTCTCGACAACAGATTTGATGTCCACCACGCCAACAAAAATATCCGTTCTGGGAGTCCTCGCAAAAATAGCAACGAGCTCAGATCTGGCGGCCCGACAAGTCCCAACATCAACAATCACACCCTTTTTTAGGGTTTCCTATGCCACATGTTTTGTTTCCCTCCTTCCTTTCCGAACAATGAGGCACCGCAATCGTTCATACGTCGAACCACGTGCATACGCACAAAGATGATCATCTGCATGTTGCACGGAATCCAATTTGGTCAAATGGGCAAAAAGGCGATGTCTGCACCCTGCATGTAGTGCCGATATGCATTGAGTGTGGCACGTGCCAACGGAGGGGGGATTTTTGGGGGGGGTTTTGGTATGTTTTGGCCGATACACCGACGGTGGCTTTTCAACAACGTGTGCACAGCGATCAGCACTTCGGTCGTGGGCTGCAAGGGCGCTGCGCTCTTTTGAACCGGTGCCCAAAACCCATGAGGCGGGCTCTTCATTGGGAAGACACGGTCCGTTGATGAGCAAAGAGTGCTTGCACCTCTTTTGCGAGCTTCCGCACCAATTGACAATCCTTTGTGTCCTTTCAATTCTTGTTGGTCTTGCCCATTGCAAAAACAAATAGGTGTATGCAATGAAACCACCAATGAGACCCACTGCAACACACTCCCAAAAAGGCAATGGTACACCCCTTGCGCAACCACAATACATGTCCAAATGCCCTTACCCGCCGCAGCAGCATGTGTTCCACTAGTTACCTAGTTAGTGAGTCGCGACAACCGCATTGAATCGGGGACCGACCACACAGCCCACATCGTCCCGTCACCCTGCGCAACCACACTACATGTTCAAATGCCCTTACCCGGCGCAGCACATGCATACGAGCACAACAAACCGCAACACAAAGCAACACAACGCGCTATTTCCCACACTCCACAATGCTAGCCCGGCTAGATCCCCGGTAAGCCTTGGATCACGGCAGCACGGCAGCTCGCCATGCATATCCCCAACCTACTCCATCGTCCGGCTACTCGCCAGTCCTGGAGGTGGACATTCGGGGACTCGGGAAGGCTACCCATCACTCAAATCGGAAGTGGTTGCCTGACCACAGCCTTCTCAGGGGCCCAAAAGAGGGCGAAAGTGCTACGTAACCCCTACATTCTCGGGGATCCCCAACAAGAGGGAACAAAATCACAAGTGGTTGCCTCAGCCTTGCCTTCTCGGGGGGGGGGGGTATAATAGGGTGGAATTGCTATATAACCCCTGCATTCTTGGAGGTATCCAACAAGCGGGAAGAAAATCACAAGTGGCTGCCTCAACCCTGCGTTCTCGGGGGCCCAAAATAGGGCGGACTTGCTACGTAACCCCTGCATTCTTAGGGGTCCCCAAAAAGGCAGGGGTTCACAAAGGGCGCTCACCGGGCCAGTGCAAATAAAACCTCTCACAGGGGTCCTAGATAGTTCAAGCTAACCCTACAAACAACGTTCCTCAAGAATTAAAAAAAAAAAGAGGGTCTTAGGGAGCGTCCCGGGGGACCCAGCCCAACAATTTATAGAGGACCCAGCCCTACCTCCACAGCTATGGGTGACGATGATTGTGAAGGGTGGATCACAAAGGACAAAGCACCAAGGCAATTCAACAATTCACCTCTGGCCGACCAAAACAGTCAGAGTGCTGCGGGCGACTTCATCGCCTGCAATAGAACTAAAGTTGTACTCGCCCATAGCGCCACAGGCCTTAGTGTGCGCTCTCCAAAAGACCCCGCCGGGTCTACGGGACACAACCACACACGTACACACACCGGCGATCCAAACACGTGAAGCAGCACTGATGCAGGCTCAAGCCCCAAAATTATAACAACTGACAGAAATATACCGCAAGTATCAAACAACCCACCAACAAAGAATCTCAGGCTCATATGCACCGCCGCACACAGTGAGGGGGCGGGCGCGGGGGCGGGTGGTGGGGGCACAATAAATTTTCAACAAATCTGTACACACACAGAGATAGTGATCCCCTGTTCGTAAACGAAAAGGGGGCAAGACAAACAGGGGATCACAAAGGACAAAGCAACAAGGCAATTCAACAATTCACCTCTGGTACTCCTCATCCTTGTCCCCATGCACAGACCAAACACGCTCACCAAGCTGGAACCTACAGACATTACGAACCCAAACTGGGTCAGTGCTCGGCGCACGCAGCCAAGCAGCCACAGCACCGGCGTGAACCCCCAGCGTGCGAGTTCAGTGCGCCGTAGTCCAATTCGTCAAAATCCCCACCCATGCCTTCACGTCAGCGGCCCGTATCACTGCACGACCGCACCGCATCAGCACACATGTTGATCCTACTCAAGCAAGCCAGACCGGATGGTGATTCCAACCACCTGGATATAGCACCTGCATTGCAGCAAACACGCGCACCCCTTGGTCCCATATACAGGAAAAGGCATGGGGCCGCAGCCATGGCGCCCGAATCCACCGGGGGGCAGCTTCTGGTGCCCGCAGACAAACATCCAGAGGGTACAGTGCTCGCATGCACAGGCCCCAAACTCCAGACCCCACATATTCAAAAACGGCGGGCGCTCACAAAGCACGGAACATGAAGCACACGCGCCGCACCAACACCTGCTTCCCTTGGACCCATATATAGGGCAGACGCTGGCCCCCAGCCTTCGTGTGCGACGACAGACTAAGGTACGGCCTACTATCCCCAACCCTCACAATCCAACGATGGCGGCACAAGTGATTCCCGCCCATCCCCTTTACATTCGCATCAACGGACGGGGTCTTCAGCTGCTCCGCAACACCATGCAGACGGCCCGCCAGGTCCTGCGCCGCCAGCTGCAGCATCCCCAGAGCATCCTCCTTTGAGCAAGGCCGCATGAAGACCAGCCTAGCAGCTAGACCCAACCAGATCCGCTTCACCGGCCGCCAAGCAAGGCGCCTCTCCAGCACAACCCTGAGGTGCTGTTGCGCACGTTCCCGCCTGCGCCGCAGCGCCTCCACCGACCGGCGGTGACGAAATTTTCCACGTTTGCGGCGGCGGCGTTTCCCACGTTTAGGCATGGCAAAAGCACTGAGCACTGCGAAAATGGCGTACCATGTGTTACCCTAAAACCAACAGAGAACACCTCACAATACCAACCCTCCGACCAACACCACCTCGCGAGGGTGCTTCAGCAACACTTGCCAGAGTTGAAACGCACGGAAACACGCCCGTTGCACATTAGACTGGAAATTTGGAGTCCAACCTACTTGGCGGGTCAGCCGGCTGTAACACGCCCGGCACCAGCCGGACCTCGACAATCAAACCGGACTGCAACAACCTCAGAACCAGGGCCCTCAGTAGTTTCTGCTGTCTTGACAGCCACGTGGACGCCCGCAGGGCTACCAACTGGCACGCAGATACCAGGGAGTCCGTGACCAGCACAACATAACTCCACCCCAACCTGATTGCCAACCTTACCAACCACACCAAGACCCAAAGCTCAGCGCGCTGCTGCGTGTGACGTGCAGGGGGGATCACCTGGGAACGGACACCTGACAATCGCGGGATGAATGCCCCTCCTCTATATCGAATGATATCCAATGCAGCATCCCCAAACATCACACAGTGTCGAACAGCCCATAAATCGGGCGTAGCAGACAATGCATGAAACACAGCAAGGCGTGGCGGTATTGGGGGTTCCCAAGTATCCATACAACGGACGATCGCGGTACACAGTCCATGCAACACCTTCAGTGGCGTGGGTCTCTCAAACCCCCCCCACCGATCACAACAATAGCTTCCCGCGAGCAGTGGGCCCCCCCCCAGACGGGGTCGAAAGTGCCAATGGATGAAGCCCAAAGCCTTGGAGAGTAACTGGGAAGAAGGTTTGGACCTCGTGGCCAGCCTGAGCCAAATGTTGAACATCTGGAGAAAGGCCCTTGGATGTGAACGGATCGTGCGCACTCCCAAATTGATGTACTTCCCTAGGAAAAATATATCCGTAACCGGCTCCAACGTACTCTTTCCCGACACAATAAAACCAGCCTCCTCTAGCGCCCTGACCACGCGAGCAGTCACAACACGCAAACGCGCTGAATCTGGCCCCAAAATCAAAAAATCATCTAAATAATGGAAGAGGGTGAACCCCTCCGGGATCAAGGGCCGCACTATCCTTCCCAACGCCGTCTGACAGAACAACGGGGAATGTTTCCAACCAAACGGCATCCGCGACATACAAAACACCCTCTCCACACCTTCCCAACGCATCCGGAACCGAAAGGCTCTCTTGTGTCGTCTTGGCAACTTAAAACTCCAAAAGGCGTTTTTAAGGTCCACGTGTGTACAAAACAACGGCCTATCGGCCGGCCAATCCGCCAACTTCTTGGAGATTTGCTCCCAACCATCCAACGAGAAAGACAGCGGCTTATGTAAGCTCTCATTGAACTCAACGAGATTAAATATAAGGGACACTTTCTCTGTGGACTTTGGGATCACAAACGGCCAGCATGTCGCCCTCAAAGGGCAATCCTCATCCATAATGGTAACTATCTCCTCACGCAATAACCATTTAACCATGGGCCGCACCAAAGCCTCCCTATTAGACGAGTGACTTTCTGTCTCCAAGTGAAAATCGGACACAGACGCCTCAAAATCAGGGGGGGGGCAACTCACACCACAGATCATCGGAAATGGTGTAGTTCCCCACCGCCCCCAAACCCCTCTCCACCAGCTGCGGGTCCACCCTGCCCACCTGCGGCACTGGCGACGTAGACAAATGCAAAAGAGCCTGCCAAGACTCAGCGGTAAATTCTGACAGCGCGTTAAAAATTATATCCGGCGCGGACCGCAAACGGTAGTCCTCACACGTCACAAACAAGCGAAGCACAAACAAATGGAGCCGCTTCATGAGTAGCAGAACCCCGCAAGACAGTGCCTGGTGAAGCCACGGCAAGAACGTAAAGAAGGCTTGCAAAAATTGCACAAATAACGGAACTGGTTCCGAACGCACATACAACAGGTATGCCCTGGTCAGAGGGCGGGGCCCCCCATCTGCCAATGTTATAACCTGCAGTGATCCCTGCGCTGAACTGAGCACTGGGCCACCAACAGGCTCGTCACAGGCAGATGGGGTTTCGCGAATCGCCCCCACGGGGGGCGAATTTCCAGGCGCCCCCCCCCCCCGCGTTTGCCTGCCGCTGCACTGCCGCCTTGGCCCTGATTCTCCGGTGGGGAACGCACAGCCACTTTGCTGGCAGGCCCGACTGGAGGCCCATTAGGATGCCTCCTCTTGGAGGCAGGCCGTCTGGCTTTTGCATTACCCAGGCCCACCTTCGCGCTCGCCGCATGATGCCGCTGGACAGATATGGAACCGCCCAGACCAACGACTCGCCGCTTGGGCCTCGGTTTACCGTCGCCGTCGACCTCTCCTGCGCCACTTCTCGGTGTCTTGCCGGCTCCCTTAGATCGCAGCTTCCTCTTGCCGCCCCCGACCCGAGGTCCGGTTCCTGGCGTGAATTGTGGAGGACGTTCCCCCGGACCATCGGGCGGTGCGGGCTCCGCGGGGGAGCCACAGGCGCTTGCTGTGGACACGGCGGAGGCCGAAGACTCCGAGGGGACGGACGAAGAATCCGAATCAGACTCCACGTCTTCCATTTCCCCTTGATGTGGCGCCACATCCATATCAGGAAGAGATACCACAGGCCCCGCAGGCACCGGGGCAGCGATTTCCAGCGACGCCTTCGGGGACTTCCTTTCGGGATTAGCATACATGGGGTCACCCCACAGGTCGGCGAGCAGCACAACCAAACGCTCACCAGGAGCCCGGCCACCCACAGGCCATGGAAGCACCAAAGCCCCAACCACCGCAGGGTCAGAGTAGCCCAGAGCGTACTCCAACGCCGTGGCCAGCCGTTTCCACCTCCCCCACCAAACGAAATAGGCCACATTTGGAGAGCGGTGGAAGGCGGCCGCAGCGCCCCCCCGCCGCAGGGAATGCCACCGATGGTCACTATACGGGGAATCACGGAGGAGGTCTGCGAAGATCTTTTCCACTGCCTCAACCCCTCCCCTAACCAACGGTTGACCCTCCGGGACGCAGCTTGCCGCGGCGTAGGATCTAAGGAATCGGACCCATGATCGTCCCCACTCATAAAGCGGGCGCCGCACTTCCCTGTGGCCTCCAACCTTGGTAGTGACGAACAGGACCACGGAATCGCTTGCCAGTCCCGCTGGCGTGATGGACACCGCTTCAGAGACCCGCAAGAAGAGAAGCCAACTGAGGTTCGCCAACGCCGCCACTGCCTGCTCAACCGGTGAGGCCGCTCTGGCCCACAGGAGGCTGAGACCCTCCGGTCCCAGGTATGGCTGTCCCGGTGTCCGTTTTCCAGACTTTGCAAGTCTCCAGTGGATGGCTTGAACACAGCCCGGGAGCAGCCTGATATCTTCCGCCGCTTGAGTCGCGGACACATAACCCCTGAGGGTGGATCTGGCCTGCCCCACAGAGACCCTTGACGCCAAGAAGTCAGACAACGTGTCAGTAAGCGGCGTCCGCAAAGCCCTGGTTCCCTCATACTTCGCCACCGCGGACAGGGCGGAACGGTATCGGGCTTGCGTTTTTGGGGCCCAGCCCCGAACGCCCACGGCCACCACCCTAAACGATCCAACAGCCGCCATCGCCATTGCCCACCCCGCCGCCGCCAGCAGGTAAGGCCTCGCGGGTGGGGATTGGACGCGCGGGCTGGGAATCTTCACACCAACACGGCCATCCCCACCCCGCCCTGTCGCAGTGGCGACAGTCCCGTCAGGACCAGTGGGGACACTGGAAATGCCAGTGCCGCAACTGCTCCGATGGGACGCCCTCTTTGGCGCATCTATGGCAGTCGCCAGACGGGCGGGCGGATATTGGTACCCACCTTCCTTTCTTCGTCATCCAATGAAGGACGCCTTGTCGCATAGTGAAGTCGATGCCCTTATACTTAAAGGACGGTCCCCCGTTTTTGACCGCATCTGGCCAGCTCATGGCATCCAGCGGGTTGGACGGGTCCACCCGACTGCTGGACTCCGGCGCGAACCTCTGGGCATACGCCTGCTGGGAGTCAAGGATGATACCCCAAATCCTGTAGGCTAGCCTGTCGCCCCTCGGGCATTCCATCGCATTGCCCATCACGTCGGACGGCCTGGCCGGTGCTGCACCTGCGCTTCTAACGTAGTCCCGCAGCGCCTCGCCGGACTGGCGCATCCAACTGGCTACTTTGTCGCCCCCCAGCATCTGCTCCACTGCCTCCGCGGTCAAGTCCGGCACTGAGTTTCTCTCCGCGACGGCCAGGCTCTCCAACCGTGCTGGTAGGTGCCCGATCGCCTCTTGCTGGGACTGCAGCAACGCGCGCAGCTCCTCGGGCGACATCTGGCTGGTGTCCTGCACCGGCGCGTCCGCCCCAGAGCCCGAAGCTCCTTGGTCTGGGGCCCCAGACGACGCACTCTTAAACGGGGAGCGAAAGACCTGCATGCTGCTTCACAAAAACACAAAAATTTTTCAACAAATCTGTACACACACAGAGATAGTGATCCCCTGTTCGTAAACGAAAAGGGGGCAAGACAAACAGGGGTTCAATAACATTAGCCCCGTAGTGGTGGCCCAGAAGATGCAACATACTGCTACATGGTGAATTAAGCAACACAGGTGGTCGGCCACCGGGTGCGGACATCCACGATAGAGTGCGTCATCTCCCAGGAGTGGCCAAGGCATCACGATTCCACCACATCAGTTCCCAAACCCGCGTTTCCATAGTGGTGTAGGACATGACAGAAAATAGTTGTTGTTGTTGTGTGGGCTCCGTGTGGCGCCACCAGGGGTGCATACTTATTGGGGGCCGCTTCGGTGCCCAAGTATCTGATGTGTACTCGATCTAGGGCCTTAAGGTTGTGGTATCCTGCATGCAACTTGTAGGAGATTTGGCTATTACCCCTAAGGCCCACCCCACTTGGCGTACAGCCAGAGGATGGTCCGGTCATGGCCGCATTGGCCCAAGTTTGAAATGGCATCATGCTAGGGACCACAAGGTATTCCTCACTGCTTATACAATGCATTTGTTTGTGCGTTGTGATCTTCTCTATTTTGCGCAGCACCTCCTAGTGCTATGTGACTATATGGAACAAAAACGTGGGGTTGGGGGGGGGGGGGGGTCACCCCCTCTACGGACCCGAAAATGGTTCCACGGAACAATGCGTTTTATGGGATTCGGAGGTAATTTGCTGAACTCAGCTAATCGTGGCGTGTAAGAGTGCTTTGAGTGCCTAATAGGGCAAGACGAGTCACTATACAAATGTAGTTTGTTGCTCAATGAAGATCCCACCCTCGGGCTCAGCCCCGGCTTGATGTTGCTGCTGCTGCTGCTGTTGTTGTTGCTGCTGCTGCTGCTGCTGTTGTTGTTGTTGTTGTTGTTGGTCATGTTGTTGTTGTTGTTGTTGTTGTTGTTGTTGTTGTTGTTGTTGTTGTTGTTGTTGTTGTTGTTGTTGTTGTTGTTGCTGTTGTTGTTGTTGTTGTTGTTGTTGTTGTTGTTGTTGTTGTTGTTGTTGTTGTTGTTGTTGTTGTTGTTGTTGTTGTTGTTGTTGTTGTTGTTGTTGTTGTTGTTGTTGTTGTTGTTGTTGTTTTCGTTGTTGTTGTTGTTGTTGTTGTTGTTGTTGTTGTCATTGTCGGAGACACTATACACACACAGGGTGAGGTGGGGTGGGAATAGACGCTCAACACTGGTGTGGAAGCGCATTTTATGTTGGGAGTTGCTTGGTCACATGTAATGCTCCACAAGTGACTCGCACATGCCATTGGGATGGCCTGATGAGGAAGTCCACATGGCGAGAGTGTGCAGGCACCATGCTCACGCAGGAGTGCTACCACCATTCTTTACACGATTGATGGTGATTGGTTGGTCTGGCTGGATCAACTTGTTGAGACACACACGCAGACATGCGCACACATGCGCACGCGCGCGCACACACACACATCACACTTGGCTGAACAATCAAATTTCATACCCCAAGTACCGAAACCCCATGTATTATGAATTGACAAGAAGAACGGGTCCCACTGCTTTTGTCGAGATGCAATACTTCACCATGTGTGCAATGATGTGCCTCATATTTAACGGAACATATGAAATTGAGTACCCTCCCCCCCCCCCCCCCTTGTCCTGCCCCACCCCAGGGAAGACAGTCCCGCGCCACCCCCTGGGGGACGGTTGCCAAGTGACAGTCCCCCACCCCCCTTGGGGAACCGTACTACCATCGTATACGCACATTTTCAGGTGCAGAAATTGCACTACAAAACGAAAGAATTGAACATAAGATGAATTCAAAGGGCTGCCAATGTACTGAGACCTACTCCTTGACTTGCTGTGTAAAATTTCTTGGTCCTACTCCACTTGACCTCAAACTCCTGCACATGCTCACCACCTTCCCTTGTGGAGCGGATGAACATTACATTCATCCAAGGGTTAAACATGGCTGCTTTCAAGTTCCATTTCGAAGAAAGTGAGCAAAATGTCTTGCCGAGAGTACAAGAGATACAAGTGGTAGTGCCTCACAATACATTCACCCAAACAACAACACAGTGAGCCGTAACAAACATCTTTGTGTTGACCACGTGACAGGCTCCCAGCCCCAGGGAAGGACAAGGGGTGCGACACGACAAGCGGGGGGGGGGGGGGGGGGAGGTAAACAGCCTTCACTTCAGCTTGAACATCGTGGGGTGAAATTGTGCGTACATTGCATATGCCCCACTGCATGAGCCTCATGGCCGTGCTTCTCCAATAGTGGCCACCGACAATCACGCATGCATAGCCTTGTACATGCCCCCTAGCATTATAATATTGCTGTACCCTCTCTATAAGGCACTCACACTTTACTAGGAGACCCCATCTTTAGGATGCCACACATGGTCTCTATGACCGAAGCGTACTAGTTGTCCAAGGGAGCGCTTACTGCGCGCCGCAGGTGTCGCAGGGTAGGGGTAATTAGCTTTAGTGTACATTGTCCCCGAAAAATACACCGGAGGAAAAAAGTTCCGTGCTATTGACACCCTTGCTCTCTACAAAGGAGAGACTACAACACTGCCAGCAGTAGCGGCAGCAGCAGCAGCAAAAACAACAACAACAACAACCCTCCTCACCTAGGCACACAGTGAATTCAATTCAGGAGCTAAATCTATGGACTTTTGAGACTGGGTCCCCTTCGGAAATACCAGTCAAAGATAGTCGGGAGATCAAGAACGGCCGTTGCCCTGATGCTCACTGACAGGAGGGTCCATTGCGGACACCTTACCCGCTAGAGCACCGGTCGGCCAATGGACATGAGTGGCGGGAGGATCTACTGCCGATAGCTAGCTCCCTGCGGCACCCGTCTCCGCTGTAGAGCAGGGCTCCCTGCGGAAGTGCACTATCAAGGGGATGGGCCCCCCGTCGATTTGGAACTGTGGGGCTGGCCCTAGTGGAGTCATACATGTATGGGGTTGTTCCCCTGCGGAGGTATCACGCATCGCTATCATTATTATCAACAGGGCTGGGCCCCCATTCCATCAATGGAGTCATACATACGTGGGGCTGGGTCCCTTGTGGATGTATCCATTCTCATTATCATTATTCTCAATGGGGCTAGGTCCCCTCTCAATCTCCAGGGCTGGGACCCCTTTCAACCAGTGCGGCAGGGTCCCCTTTCAACTTGTGGGGCTTGGTCCCCCTTCGATCCGAGGAGCTGATGGAGTCATACCTCTGTGGGGCTAGGCCCCCTATGGGTTGATGCAATTGAGTGGCTGAATCCCCTGTGGAGGTATCCGGCAGTGGGGCGGAGGCTCCTATTGATCAATGGAGCTATCGATCACCATCAGTGGGGCTGGGTCCCCTGTCAATCTGTGGGGCTGGGTATCCTGTCGAACCCAAGCACAACACGTTTAATTGGCAGCAATTGATTGGTAGATATCCACGTATGCAAAACGAACGCAGGCAAGTCTTGCAACAAGACGCGGACGAAGAGGGAGAACGCGTGTGCACACACAATCAATAAATGGTGGCAGTATGGCAGCAATGGCACAGATTTTCCATTTACTTTGCAACAAGGTCTTAGCCTTTCCCAAAATATAGAGTTCGCATACGCGTCCTTAGGGTTGGTGGGTGTTCCATGTCTTGCACAGCCTGCTGGTAGGCCAATCCCATATTCATTGCTATCAGAAGCCCCACAATAACCCCATTCCCTTGCCAACAAGACCAACATGGCAAAAGCTTTAGCAGGCCCAAACGGACTGGCGAACTGTACGTATTTGCTCACTTGACTCTGGGGACAAGGAGACAGATAGGAGCGTAAGCCATGGCTAGTTGCGGGGAATCCCAAGCTGCACACACAAGGCAGTCAAGTGATGCACCATGCAAGCCCGGGACTGCAGGACCACCTGGGGAATTAAATCCTTGACCCTAGTGACATTATTCTGAAACCGAATGGTGACCGGAGTAACAACAACAACAAAATGGCTATCAAACACATCGACACGCCTGAGCGGGGACCGGCGGTGCATCTCCGCGGCACTACATGAACAAGTGGGCCGGTGGTGGCTGGCACATTGTCGCATGGCTTTATCTGGGGCCTTTTCTGCCTGAACAGCACACACACATTGCGGACGATATCACACACACGATCCACGCGACAAAACAAGCAGCAAGAAGGCCTGGGTGCACAATTCTTGTTAGGTGCAGCAGCACAACTACAGGGTGTCAAAATACAGCACGGGGCGCCTTTCTGGATGAGGAGAGAAGGTCAGTTCCACCATCATGCGCACGCAGGTCTCCCCTTGGTGCAGCATCTGGTGAGCGCAAAAACAGCACAAAACGGCATGGCTAATGCCCTCCCAGCCCCCTTACCGGGTGGATACACACACACAAGTACACTCACGGCATCCCAGCCAGCTCTCTCAGGCATTCGAAGTTGTGATCCCAGGCACTGCTCACACTCAGGCTTATAACACACACACACACACACACACACACACACACACACACACACACACACACACATACACACACTTCGTGGGGGAAACCAGGGGGGTCCAGAACAACAACAACACAGAGAGAGAGAGAGAGAGACACACACACACACACAGAGAGAGAGAGAGAGAGAGAGAGACTGTTACGAGAAAACAGAAGTGCAAACGAGAAAATATCTCACATTTTTCGGGCAATTAGTTCCGGCCACTCTCAATCAATTCCTCAGTGCTTTGCTCTGCTCACAAATGTTCACTGCAATAACTGCTTCAAGTAGAATTTGGGGCGGATGGGTGGGGCTGTTGGTCCCGGCCGGCCAACTCCACACAACAATCTGCATTGTGCAACGGTGTCGTAAAAGAGTATTTGCTCGCACCGCTCATAAACACTCGTTTCCAGGTGGTCTTTTTGCAAGCCCCTGCCTCCATTGAGAAAAAATTGGGGACAGGACAGAATGATAGCTGCATGGAGGCCCTCTCATATCGGTCCTCGCATACATGATCATCTGAGATGTGTACATGTGCCAAACCCCGCAAAACCCAACAGAAAGCGAAAGCACCGGACACTGTGGCGAAATGCTCTGTGCCCTATTGGGAAACCAATGTTCAAAACCTCAGCTTCAGCCACGGACTTACAAACTCTTGCAATTTGAATGATGATTGCCGAATTGGGGAAGATTGTCCGAAATGGGGGAACCAATCGGGGGCCTTTTTTGTGCCGTTTTAGGAGGTATCTGCAAGTGGAAGGTGCGTGCCACCGCACCCATTTTAGACTGTTTGGGCTGGGTGTAATGCATACCGTACAAGTATCAACGATTCGCAAAATACGAATTTTGGCGTTGGGTGTCTTGAATTTATTCTGGCAAAACTTTTGCGAAAGCAAGGGGAAAATAATCTGATTCTGCAATTTGAGGCAGTGAGCGCGGTGAGGCATACCATACTACCAGAATACACAGGTGAGTCCATAAAATCCACCCAATCGGGGCCCAAAACCCATGCCCGGGCCCTGATTTGGCGGGATGGTGGCTTGTGGGGGATGCCCTTGACTGTGACCATGACTGTGACCGGGGGCCGCATGGGATACGAGCAAAGCAACCTGTCCTGCAAATCTGAAATCCGGTGTCTACGTCCGATACGTCGGACGACCAGCTGATTGTCGAGGCAGCCGCAACTTCGACGCCATGTGGCCCATCAGTCCCGGAGTAATAATCGGCATTCACTAATAACTCGTCGAAGCCAGCCTCGGTGCCGAATGCCTGTACCTCCAAGAATCCGTCAAAATTGACCGTGATGGTGCACGCTTCATTATCACCATAGTCCAAAGGGTAGTTGGGACTCTGGAAGCAGTCCCCCGCTGCGCTGCTCGGACCCGTTGTAGAGAAGGACCCTGAGAACCAACAAAGAGTCGGCAGTGATGATGCTTTTGTTTTGTGCAGCCGGCAGTCCAAAGTTGGGCTACGCCACGGTCCGCAATGGTTTGACATGCCGGTCTGTCTGAGGCGTTGACAAGAGTCGGCAGTGATGATGCTGGGCATCCCCGCCCCTCCGGCTCAGCGGCTGAGTGCAGGGCACAGTGGGGACTCAGCTGGGCTCTCATGACAGATATTTCGCGGTCTCATCCGTGCACAGCCATGTCAAGGGTCCAAGTACAGGGGCCTCAAGCTACTGAAGCCGCCCCCACTGATCCCACCACTGAGCTCTCACTGAGCCCCCCCACTCTGAGCCCGCCCTCTCTGTGCCCCCCCACTCTAAGCCCCCCCACTCTGGGCCTGCCCACTCTGTGCCCCCCCCACTCTGAGCCCCAGACTCTGAGCCCCCACACTCTGAGCCCCCCCCCTCTGAGCCCCCCCCCTCTGAGCTCCACACTCTGGGCCCCCACATCTGAGTCCCCCCACTCTGGCCCCCCCAACTTTGAGCCCCCCCACTCTGAGCCCCCACACTCTGGGCCCGCCCACTCTGGGCCCCCACACTCTGAGTCCCCCCACTCTGAGCCCCCCCACTCTGAGCTCCCCACTCTGAGCCCCCCCACTCTGTGCCCCCCCACTCTAAGCCCCCCCACTCTGGGCCTGCCCACTCTGTGCCGGCCCCACTCTGAGCCCCACACTCTGAGCCCCCACACTCTGAGCCCCCCCCCTCTGAGCCCCGCCCCTCTGAGCTCCACACTCTGGGCCCCCACATCTGAGTCCCCCCACTCTGGCCCCCCCAACTTTGAGCCCCCCCACTCTGAGCCCCCACACTCTGGGGCCGCCCACTCTGGGCCCCCACACTCTGAGTCCCCCCACTCTGAGCCCCCCCACTCTGAGCTCCACACTCTGAGCCCCCCCACTCTGTGCCCCCCCACTCTAAGCCCCCCCACTCTGGGCCTGCCCACTCTGTGCCCCCCCCACTCTGAGCCCCACACTCTGAGCCCCCACACTCTGAGCCCCCCCACTCTGAGCCCCGCCCCTCTGAGCTCCACACTCTGGGCCCCCACATCTGATTTCCCCCACTCTGGCCCCCCCAACTTTGAGCCCCCCCACTCTGAGCCCCTACACTCTGGGGCCGCCCACTCTGGGCCCCCACACTCTGAGTCCCCCCACTCTGAGCCCCCCCACTCTGAGCTCCACACTCTGAGCCCCCCCACTCTGTGCCCCCCCACTCTAAGCCCCCCCACTCTGGGCCTGCCCACTCTGTGCCCCCCCACTCTGAGCCCCACACTCTGAGCCCCCACACTCTGAGCCCCCACACTCTGAGCCCCCCCCCTCTGAGCACCACACTCTGGGCCCCCACATCTGAGTCCCCCCACTCTGGCCGCCCCAACTCTGAGCCCCCCCACTCTGAGCCCCCACACTCTGGGCCCGCCCACTCTGCCCCCCCCCCACTCTGAGCCCCCACACTCTGGGCCCCCCCACTCTGGGCCCCCCCCCACTCTGAGCCCCCCCAATGAGCCCCACCAGGGCTCAAAGGATCAGTAGGTGCGCCCGTTAGTACGGGTGTACGCACTGGCTTAAGTGTCCAGGAGGCGATGGTCAACAATGTCTGTCCGCAAGTGGGGGAGTCACAAGTGGGTGAGAGTGCGACGGCTGTCCCTTTGCTCACAAGCGCTGCCTCGCTCGTGGGTTTCTCCAGTTTGACACACTTGGTTGTGTTTCGTGGAGACGTACCCTGTGGTGCTGCACCCGCTCCCCCCCGTTGCGGGAACAACAAGAAAAAGAACGGAGTGTACAGGGGCGGTGTCTCCTGTTGCAACGACAAAGGCGCTGTTTAGGCGCACCCCGAGCAGACACAAGCGGTGGTCGCCCCCTGCCCAAGGATGGGCTTACAAACACGCCCATGGCACAGTTCTTCGCCAAACAAGGCTCCACGTTGCGCCCAACGGTGGGTCCCTTTGACAGACTTCGGCCACAAAACCCCCACCCCAGTCCGAAAATCTTGAACAAAAAAACATAGTGATCGTCATGGACCACCAGAAAATGCAACCGCCAAATTCCACAGTTCCAAAACTTGCAGAAACAAAGTAGCCGATTAAGGTCCTGCACGCTGTGCGTACTAGGGTAAGGTCCTGCACGCTGTGCGTACAGGGCTTAGCGCACAGACAGGATGCCCAAAACTTGCAGAAACAACAAACTGTGTTGCTCTGACAATGGCATTGTTCTCGAAAGGGGGAGGGATTATTTGGAGAGGGGGCCTGGCAGGGAGTTGCTGGAAGGGAGGGGGGGCACCCCTCCCCACGAGGACACCAGCCCTCACTCTGCCCCAAAAGCACTCCCATACCCCAACGCCAGCCGCAACTGCATTCCCAACCGCTAGTAACCGCCCCCCAACCGCATCCCCCGTAAGCGCTCTTTGGCAATTCCTCATAAACCCCCTCTACTTTGGGCAAAACCCTGGGGCCAGACTTCCATTTCGGCTGGTTGGTTGCCTTTTGGTACGACTGGTATCCAGTGCTGTGTATGCAGTGTGACCTGCTTTTCTCGGCACGGGTCACCAAGTTTCGACCTGGAGTGGTCGCAGTTTGATATTCGACTGGGCTTTGGCCAATCTAGGGCCCAGGAGCTATGGAGTCCATGGCGCGGCTGGCGCGGCTAGAGTCCAGTGCAGACCTGACCTGATTGCAGGACCGGGCATCCGTAAGGATCCGGATTTCCTTTTGTCCTGTTGGGGACAGGGGTGATGGACGTCGCCGTTGGAGGGTGAACGGCGGCGGTTGGGGGCTAACCGACGGCGGTTGGCGGGTGACCAACGTGGTTGGAGGGTCAGTGTGAGCATTTTTTCTCCGTGTGACAGAGGGAGCACCAAATCCCCACCTCTCCCTGGCGGACAGCCCTGTGTGGAGGGCACCCCTTCAGACTTCACGGCCTGGGAAGGACCGAGCGTGCAGCCTGTCGGTGCTGAGAGTAGCCACGGGGGGGGGGGGGTGGAAAGCCGCAGCTGTGGGCAGTGGAGCAGGCCTTCCCATCTTACCCCCTTTCCCCACCCCCCTCCACGCACACACACACACACTCCGTGCGGGAAACCAGGAACACCAAACGCGGTCGCACAACGTCAAGGAAGGCGAAACAAGCGCGCGCGCACACACACCGACGACGCGACAAACAGCGCGCGCGCGCGCACACACACACGGCATCGTGTGTAATACACAGCCTCCTCGCCCCCCCAAACTTCTGGTCGCTGTGACAGTAGCGGCTGTATGCAGCCAGGAAGCAAGATAGAACGGGCGCCGCAGAGTGGGAGCACCTGCATGACACAGCATGAAGTGCAGACCAAAGAGGACAGAGCTGCTCAGCCATCCCATCATCGAGCATCATCACATGGGCAGGAATGCTTCAGTGTCAAGCCGAGCAATGGGCTTTCGTGGCAGAAGACTCTGCAGGAACAATGCCGGGTGACCATTCCAAGCGAAGGGCATAGGGTCGCGCACTTTCCCAACCCGAGGGAGGAATCCTTGGGGTGGTTGTCAGCCTGGGTACCACCAAGGGCTCACATGGTAGATTGGTCACAACGAAAGGGAAACACAAAAGAATATAACAACACATGTTGCATCTTTTGATGTCAAGTGAAAAATAGCGGCTTTTGACCAAAAATAGCTTCTCCAACACTGACCGCCCCCCACCAAAAGCCTCCACAATTATTCATTTGCAGGAAATCATTTTGCGCGTGAATCTTAATCAAAACGTTCGTTGATTGTAGCTTTTTATTCTTTGTAACAGACCCTGCAGTATCTTCCGAGATTATGTCGTCATGGCAATCTGTCATTGTTTGGGATGTCAGTTCCCGCTCTGCTGTTGCCTCCAAACCACATGTATTGTGGACGCCCTACCAACTGCCAGGGGTAGTGATCCAGGTGGTACTTGACTGCTGGCGGCCGGCGGGTAACCACCAGCGTTTGGTAGTTAAGGTGCTGGCCGTTGCCAGCTAGCCACTTGCCCAGAAGCAGAACCCATCAGTCCCCGCGGCCTGGGACCAGGCTTCATCCTACCCCCCCCCCCCCCCCCTCCCTTGTGTCCCGTGAACAATAAAGTCCTCAAAAAAATACGGTCCGAACACGAGTGTTCGTTGGACACGCCCGTCGGTACTTAATTAATTCGGTACCTAAACCCGGTAGCTAATTAATTAGGTCCCAACAAAATACGGTCCAAAAGGAAGTGGTCGTTGGACAAGGCATTCTTTGGACAGGGGGAGGGGAGGGGGAGGGGGTACCTGACAGTTGGCAGGCCACAGAACATACCAGTACCCCACCACTGGGCCACTGGGCCACTGGGCCACTGGGTGTGTGTTTTCGCAGTGAATGCAATCTACCGGCCCACTAAGAAGCGGGGATCCCAAAGGCCGTACTTCCACGTCAATCAGACGGGCGTTGTGGCAGATGGGCGCACCTAGGTCGCCCCTCAGACAGCATCGTCGGAGGGCAGTCCAGTTTTACCATGCGGCGAACCTGGCCAGCAATGTATTTTGGCAGCTTACCCAGTCGGGATTGTAATTTTGTAGCAGGCCCAGCCAGAAATGGGTTTTGGCTGTGAACCCAGCCGGAATTGTATTTTCGCGGCAGACTGGGCGGAAAGCTTGTATGTGGGGTGGACCAAAAAGAAATATTATTTTAGTGGCAAACCAGTCCAAATATTTATCTTGACATCGGGTGCAGCCATAAAATTTATTTTGCCCGTGGAACTTGCTAAGAAATTATTTTGGGGGCAGACGTGGCCAGCAAAATAATTTGGTGGTGAACCCAGCTGGGAATTCCAATCGGTGGCAGACCCTGCCGGGAAGTTATTTTGGCTGCGGACCAGGGGGGAATTTATTTTGGCAGCGGACCTGGCAGGAAATTTGTTCTCGCAGCAAAACTTGGCAGGAAATTTATTTTGGAAGCCAATACTTCGGGATTTTGTTTGCGGCAGACATGACCAGGAATATAATTTGGCAGTGAACCCAGTGCAAAATTCATTTTGGCGGTGGACCTGGCAAAATATTTAGGTTGGCAGTGCGGCCGGAAATATATTGTCGTAAAGGACCTGAATACTAATTTCATTTGACAACAGACGGAGGGGTAAAATTATGTTGGCAGCGAAGGTGGCCAAGATTATATTCCCTTCCTCTGTGTTGCCTGTCTTCAGCGCCCAAATTAATTACATGCATTGGTATCACTGCGCCACGCCTCTTTCAGCTCTGCAAGCGCTTGTCGCCCTACTCTACTCCTTCAGCACCTGCAAGGGCAAATGCGAGTTCGAATGCACAGAACACCGGCTTGTGTCAGGCTTGTGCAAACAAAACCCATTGCTTCGATGTTCAGGGGTGCTATGCATATGCTCCTCTGATCCCCTTTGCTGGTGCTGCATTGTGTCCAATATCACTGCAAGAAGCAATTCCAGATCTGACTACATATACTCTGAGACATCAGACACATGCAATCGGGGCAAAGAGGAGTCAGGCCTGCTTCTTGCACTTGGAAGAGTTTGTTCTAAAAATCACAATTGCCTGCATCAACAAAAGCAGTGTTCCCTTTCACTTTCTCCTGCATCTAATCTTGAATCACAACCATCTGTAAAAACGACAACATGATGATGGTGATGACAACTCCAAGGCTGCAGTAAACCAACGACCCCTAAAGCCCCAATTGCAATGCATGCTGTGCCATGGATTCCACTATCACCGCAAACCACCCTGTTGTACCATGGTCGCCTGTCTGGGGCCCCATACAGTATGATTCAGTCTTTACTTCACACAGGGTATTGTGCCAGCACTGCAAGCAACAGCAACAGCACACAACATCAGCCAAAGGGAGGCTCGGCATTGCCATGGATGGTCAGGCGCATGGTACGTCACCATGGGCATTGACAACAACCTGCGCATTAACGTTGAGGTACCCTTTGCAATGTGTACAGACAATGCCAGCAATGGACGACTGCCTGGGGCCGTGTACAATGCAACTCAATGTTGATGTCACAGAGGTTGTTGTTCTAGGATCCTGAAGCAACAGCAGAAGCCATAGCCATAGCCACAGTCACACCACCATGAACAGCACCAACAACAGCAACAGGCAACAATCAGCGGCAGCAACAGCATCCAATGTGCAGCGGATGCAAAAGCCCGCTGAGTGTGGTGCTGCCTGTCTTCAGCGCCCAAATTAATTACATGCATTGGTATCACTGCGCCACGCCTCTTTCAGCTCTGCAAGCGCTTGTCGCCCTACTCTACTCCTTCAGCACCTGCAAGGGCAAATGCGAGTTCGAATGCACAGAACACCGGCTTGTGTCAGGCTTGTGCAAACAAAACCCATTGCTTCGATGTTCAGGGGTGCTATGCATATGCTCCTCTGATCCCCTTTGCTGGTGCTGCATTGTGTCCAATATCACTGCAAGAAGCAATTCCAGATCTGACTACATATACTCTGAGACATCAGACACATGCAATCGGGGCAAAGAGGAGTCAGGCCTGCTTCTTGCACTTGGAAGAGTTTGTTCTAAAAATCACAATTGCCTGCATCAACAAAAGCAGTGTTCCCTTTCACTTTCTCCTGCATCTAATCTTGAATCACAACCATCTGTAAAAACGACAACATGATGATGGTGATGACAACTCCAAGGCTGCAGTAAACCACCCACCCCTAAAGCCCCAATTGCAATGCATGCTGTGCCATGGATTCCACTATCACCGCAAACCACCCTGTTGTACCATGGTCGCCTGTCTGGGGCCCCATACAGTATGATTCAGTCTTTACTTCACACAGGGTATTGTGCCAGCACTGCAAGCAACAGCAACAGCACACAACATCAGCCAAAGGGAGGCTCGGCATTGCCATGGATGGTCAGGCGCATGGTACGTCACCATGGGCATTAACAACAACCTGCACATTAACGTTGAGGTACCCTTTGCAATGTGTACAGACAATGCCAGCAATGGACGACTGCCTGGGGCCGTGTACAATGCAACTCAATGTTGATGTCACAGAGGTTGTTGTTCTAGGATCCTGAAGCAACAGCAGAAGCCATAGCCATAGCCACAGTCACACCACCATGAACAGCACCAACAACAGCAACAGGCAACAATCAGCGGCAGCAACAGCATCCAATGTGCAGCGGATGCAAAAGCCCGCTGAGTGTGGTGCTGCCTGTCTTCAGCGCCCAAATTAATTACATGCATTGGTATCACTGCGCCACGCCTCTTTCAGCTCTGCAAGCGCTTGTCGCCCTACTCTACTCCTTCAGCACCTGCAAGGGCAAATGCGAGTTCGAATGCACAGAACACCGGCTTGTGTCAGGCTTGTGCAAACAAAACCCATTGCTTCGATGTTCAGGGGTGCTATGCATATGCTCCTCTGATCCCCTTTGCTGGTGCTGCATTGTGTCCAATATCACTGCAAGAAGCAATTCCAGATCTGACTACATATACTCTGAGACATCAGGCACATGCAATCGGGGCAAAGAGGAGTCAGGCCTGCTTCTTGCACTTGGAAGAGTTTGTTCTAAAAATCACAATTGCCTGCATCAACAAAAGCAGTGTTCCCTTTCACTTTCTCCTGCATCTAATCTTGAATCACAACCATCTGTAAAAACGACAACATGATGATGGTGATGACAACTCCAAGGCTGCAGTAAACCACCCACCCCTAAAGCCCCAATTGCAATGCATGCTGTGCCATGGATTCCACTATCACCGCAAACCACCCTGTTGTACCATGGTCGCCTGTCTGGGGCCCCATACAGTATGATTCAGTCTTTACTTCACACAGGGTATTGTGCCAGCACTGCAAGCAACAGCAACAGCACACAACATCAGCCAAAGGGAGGCTCGGCATTGCCATGGATGGTCAGGCGCATGGTACGTCACCATGGGCATTGACAACAACCTGCGCATTAACGTTGAGGTACCCTTTGCAATGTGTACAGACAATGCCAGCAATGGACGACTGCCTGGGGCCGTGTACAATGCAACTCAATGTTGATGTCACAGAGGTTGTTGTTCTAGGATCCTGAAGCAACAGCAGAAGCCATAGCCATAGCCACAGTCACACCACCATGAACAGCACCAACAACAGCAACAGGCAACAATCAGCGGCAGCAACAGCATCCAATGTGCAGCGGATGCAAAAGCCCGCTGAGTGTGGTGCTGCCTGTCTTCAGCGCCCAAATTAATTACATGCATTGGTATCACTGCGCCACGCCTCTTTCAGCTCTGCAAGCGCTTGTCGCCCTACTCTACTCCTTCAGCACCTGCAAGGGCAAATGCGAGTTCGAATGCACAGAACACCGGCTTGTGTCAGGCTTGTGCAAACAAAACCCATTGCTTCGATGTTCAGGGGTGCTATGCATATGCTCCTCTGATCCCCTTTGCTGGTGCTGCATTGTGTCCAATATCACTGCAAGAAGCAATTCCAGATCTGACTACATATACTCTGAGACATCAGACACATGCAATCGGGGCAAAGAGGAGTCAGGCCTGCTTCTTGCACTTGGAAGAGTTTGTTCTAAAAATCACAATTGCCTGCATCAACAAAAGCAGTGTTCCCTTTCACTTTCTCCTGCATCTAATCTTGAATCACAACCATCTGTAAAAACGACAACATGATGATGGTGATGACAACTCCAAGGCTGCAGTAAACCACCCACCCCTAAAGCCCCAATTGCAATGCATGCTGTGCCATGGATTCCACTATCACCGCAAACCACCCTGTTGTACCATGGTCGCCTGTCTGGGGCCCCATACAGTATGATTCAGTCTTTACTTCACACAGGGTATTGTGCCAGCACTGCAAGCAACAGCAACAGCACACAACATCAGCCAAAGGGAGGCTCGGCATTGCCATGGATGGTCAGGCGCATGGTACGTCACCATGGGCATTAACAACAACCTGCACATTAACGTTGAGGTACCCTTTGCAATGTGTACAGACAATGCCAGCAATGGACGACTGCCTGGGGCCGTGTACAATGCAACTCAATGTTGATGTCACAGAGGTTGTTGTTCTAGGATCCTGAAGCAACAGCAGAAGCCATAGCCATAGCCACAGTCACACCACCATGAACAGCACCAACAACAGCAACAGGCAACAATCAGCGGCAGCAACAGCATCCAATGTGCAGCGGATGCAAAAGCCCGCTGAGTGTGGTGCTGCCTGTCTTCAGCGCCCAAATTAATTACATGCATTGGTATCACTGCGCCACGCCTCTTTCAGCTCTGCAAGCGCTTGTCGCCCTACTCTACTCCTTCAGCACCTGCAAGGGCAAATGCGAGTTCGAATGCACAGAACACCGGCTTGTGTCAGGCTTGTGCAAACAAAACCCATTGCTTCGATGTTCAGGGGTGCTATGCATATGCTCCTCTGATCCCCTTTGCTGGTGCTGCATTGTGTCCAATATCACTGCAAGAAGCAATTCCAGATCTGACTACATATACTCTGAGACATCAGACACATGCAATCGGGGCAAAGAGGAGTCAGGCCTGCTTCTTGCACTTGGAAGAGTTTGTTCTAAAAATCAAAATTGCCTGCATCAACAAAAGCAGTGTTCCCTTTCACTTTCTCCTGCATCTAATCTTGAATCACAACCATCTGTAAAAACGACAACATGATGATGGTGATGACAACTCCAAGGCTGCAGTAAACCACCCACCCCTAAAGCCCCAATTGCAATGCATGCTGTGCCATGGATTCCACTATCACCGCAAACCACCCTGTTGTACCATGGTCGCCTGTCTGGGGCCCCATACAGTATGATTCAGTCTTTACTTCACAAAGTGTATTGTGCCAGCACTGCAAGCAACAGCAACAGCACACAACATCAGCCAAAGGGAGGCTCGGCATTGCCATGGATGGTCAGGCGCATGGTACGTCACCATGGGCATTAACAACAACCTGCGCATTAACGTTGAGGTACCCTTTGCAATGTGTACAGACAATGCCAGCAATGGACGACTGCCTGGGGCCGTGTACAATGCAATTCAATGTTGATGTCACAGAGGTTGTTGTTCTAGGATCCTGAAGCAACAGCAGAAGCCATAGCCATAGCCACAGTCACACCACCATGAACAGCACCAACAACAGCAACAGGCAACAATCAGCGGCAGCAACAGCATCCAATGTGCAGCGGATGCAAAAGCCCGCTGAGTGTGGTGCTGCCTGTCTTCAGCGCCCAAATTAATTACATGCATTGGTATCACTGCGCCACGCCTCTTTCAGCTCTGCAAGCGCTTGTCGCCCTACTCTACTCCTTCAGCACCTGCAAGGGCAAATGCGAGTTCGAATGCACAGAACACCGGCTTGTGTCAGGCTTGTGCAAACAAAACCCATTGCTTCGATGTTCAGGGGTGCTATGCATATGCTCCTCTGATCCCCTTTGCTGGTGCTGCATTGTGTCCAATATCACTGCAAGAAGCAATTCCAGATCTGACTACACATACTCTGAGACATCAGACACATGCAATCGGGGCAAAGAGGAGTCAGGCCTGCTTCTTGCACTTGGAAGAGTTTGTTCTAAAAATCACAATTGCCTGCATCAACAAAAGCAGTGTTCCCTTTCACTTTCTCCTGCATCTAATCTTGAATCACAACCATCTGTAAAAACGACAACATGATGATGGTGATGACAACTCCAAGGCTGCAGTAAACCACCCACCCCTAAAGCCCCAATTGCAATGCATGCTGTGCCATGGATTCCACTATCACCGCAAACCACCCTGTTGTACCATGGTCGCCTGTCTGGGGCCCCATACAGTATGATTCAGTCTTTACTTCACACAGGGTATTGTGCCAGCACTGCAAGCAACAGCAACAGCACACAACATCAGCCAAAGGGAGGCTCGGCATTGCCATGGATGGTCAGGCGCATGGTACGTCACCATGGGCATTGACAACAACCTGCGCATTAACGTTGAGGTACCCTTTGCAATGTGTACAGACAATGCCAGCAATGGACAACTGCCTGGGGCCGTGTACAATGCAACTCAATGTTGATGTCACAGAGGTTGTTGTTCTAGGATCCTGAAGCAACAGCAGAAGCCATAGCCATAGCCACAGTCACACCACCATGAACAGCACCAACAACAGCAACAGGCAACAATCAGCGGCAGCAACAGCATCCAATGTGCAGCGGATGCAAAAGCCCGCTGAGTGTGGTGCTGCCTGTCTTCAGCGCCCAAATTAATTACATGCATTGGTATCACTGCGCCACGCCTCTTTCAGCTCTGCAAGCGCTTGTCGCCCTACTCTACTCCTTCAGCACCTGCAAGGGCAAATGCGAGTTCGAATGCACAGAACACCGGCTTGTGTCAGGCTTGTGCAAACAAAACCCATTGCTTCGATGTTCAGGGGTGCTATGCATATGCTCCTCTGATCCCCTTTGCTGGTGCTGCATTGTGTCCAATATCACTGCAAGAAGCAATTCCAGATCTGACTACATATACTCTGAGACATCAGACACATGCAATCGGGGCAAAGAGGAGTCAGGCCTGCTTCTTGCACTTGGAAGAGTTTGTTCTAAAAATCACAATTGCCTGCATCAACAAAAGCAGTGTTCCCTTTCACTTTCTCCTGCATCTAATCTTGAATCACAACCATCTGTAAAAACGACAACATGATGATGGTGATGACAACTCCAAGGCTGCAGTAAACCACCCACCCCTAAAGCCCCAATTGCAATGCATGCTGTGCCATGGATTCCACTATCACCGCAAACCACCCTGTTGTACCATGGTCGCCTGTCTGGGGCCCCATACAGTATGATTCAGTCTTTACTTCACACAGGGTATTGTGCCAGCACTGCAAGCAACAGCAACAGCACACAACATCAGCCAAAGGGAGGCTCGGCATTGCCATGGATGGTCAGGCGCATGGTACGTCACCATGGGCATTGACAACAACCTGCGCATTAACGTTGAGGTACCCTTTGCAATGTGTACAGACAATGCCAGCAATGGACAACTGCCTGGGGCCGTGTACAATGCAACTCAATGTTGATGTCACAGAGGTTGTTGTTCTAGGATCCTGAAGCAACAGCAGAAGCCATAGCCATAGCCACAGTCACACCACCATGAACAGCACCAACAACAGCAACAGGCAACAATCAGCAGCAGCAACAGCATCCAATGTGCAGCGGATGCAAAAGCCCGCTGAGTGTGGTGCTGCCTGTCTTCAGCGCCCAAATTAATTACATGCATTGGTATCACTGCGCCACGCCTCTTTCAGCTCTGCAAGCGCTTGTCGCCCTACTCTACTCCTTCAGCACCTGCCAGGGCAAATGCGAGTTCGAATGCACAGAACACCGGCTTGTGTCAGGCTTGTGCAAACAAAACCCATTGCTTCGATGTTCAGGGGTGCTATGCATATGCTCCTCTGATCCCCTTTGCTGGTGCTGCATTGTGTCCAATATCACTGCAAGAAGCAATTCCAGATCTGACTACATATACTCTGAGACATCAGACACATGCAATCGGGGCAAAGAGGAGTCAGGCCTGCTTCTTGCACTTGGAAGAGTTTGTTCTAAAAATCAAAATTGCCTGCATCAACAAAAGCAGTGTTCCCTTTCACTTTCTCCTGCATCTAATCTTGAATCACAACCATCTGTAAAAACGACAACATGATGATGGTGATGACAACTCCAAGGCTGCAGTAAACCACCCACCCCTAAAGCCCCAATTGCAATGCATGCTGTGCCATGGATTCCACTATCACCGCAAACCACCCTGTTGTACCATGGTCGCCTGTCTGGGGCCCCATACAGTATGATTCAGTCTTTACTTCACACAGGGTATTGTGCCAGCACTGCAAGCAACAGCAACAGCACACAACATCAGCCAAAGGGAGGCTCGGCATTGCCATGGATGGTCAGGCGCATGGTACGTCACCATGGGCATTAACAACAACCTGCGCATTAACGTTGAGGTACCCTTTGCAATGTGTACAGACAATGCCAGCAATGGACGACTGCCTGGGGCCGTGTACAATGCAACTCAATGTTGATGTCACAGAGGTTGTTGTTCTAGGATCCTGAAGCAACAGCAGAAGCCATAGCCATAGCCACAGTCACACCACCATGAACAGCACCAACAACAGCAACAGGCAACAATCAGCGGCAGCAACAGCATCCAATGTGCAGCGGATGCAAAAGCCCGCTGAGTGTGGTGCTGCCTGTCTTCAGCGCCCAAATTAATTACATGCATTGGTATCACTGCGCCACGCCTCTTTCAGCTCTGCAAGCGCTTGTCGCCCTACTCTACTCCTTCAGCACCTGCAAGGGCAAATGCGAGTTCGAATGCACAGAACACCGGCTTGTGTCAGGCTTGTGCAAACAAAACCCATTGCTTCGATGTTCAGGGGTGCTATGCATATGCTCCTCTGATCCCCTTTGCTGGTGCTGCATTGTGTCCAATATCACTGCAAGAAGCAATTCCAGATCTGACTACATATACTCTGAGACATCAGACACATGCAATCGGGGCAAAGAGGAGTCAGGCCTGCTTCTTGCACTTGGAAGAGTTTGTTCTAAAAATCACAATTGCCTGCATCAACAAAAGCAGTGTTCCCTTTCACTTTCTCCTGCATCTAATCTTGAATCACAACCATCTGTAAAAACGACAACATGATGATGGTGATGACAACTCCAAGGCTGCAGTAAACCAACGACCCCTAAAGCCCCAATTGCAATGCATGCTGTGCCATGGATTCCACTATCACCGCAAACCACCCTGTTGTACCATGGTCGCCTGTCTGGGGCCCCATACAGTATGATTCAGTCTTTACTTCACACAGGGTATTGTGCCAGCACTGCAAGCAACAGCAACAGCACACAACATCAGCCAAAGGGAGGCTCGGCATTGCCATGGATGGTCAGGCGCATGGTACGTCACCATGGGCATTAACAACAACCTGCACATTAACGTTGAGGTACCCTTTGCAATGTGTACAGACAATGCCAGCAATGGACGACTGCCTGGGGCCGTGTACAATGCAACTCAATGTTGATGTCACAGAGGTTGTTGTTCTAGGATCCTGAAGCAACAGCAGAAGCCATAGCCATAGCCACAGTCACACCACCATGAACAGCACCAACAACAGCAACAGGCAACAATCAGCGGCAGCAACAGCATCCAATGTGCAGCGGATGCAAAAGCCCGCTGAGTGTGGTGCTGCCTGTCTTCAGCGCCCAAATTAATTACATGCATTGGTATCACTGCGCCACGCCTCTTTCAGCTCTGCAAGCGCTTGTCGCCCTACTCTACTCCTTCAGCACCTGCAAGGGCAAATGCGAGTTCGAATGCACAGAACACCGGCTTGTGTCAGGCTTGTGCAAACAAAACCCATTGCTTCGATGTTCAGGGGTGCTATGCATATGCTCCTCTGATCCCCTTTGCTGGTGCTGCATTGTGTCCAATATCACTGCAAGAAGCAATTCCAGATCTGACTACATATACTCTGAGACATCAGACACATGCAATCGGGGCAAAGAGGAGTCAGGCCTGCTTCTTGCACTTGGAAGAGTTTGTTCTAAAAATCACAATTGCCTGCATCAACAAAAGCAGTGTTCCCTTTCACTTTCTCCTGCATCTAATCTTGAATCACAACCATCTGTAAAAACGACAACATGATGATGGTGATGACAACTCCAAGGCTGCAGTAAACCACCCACCCCTAAAGCCCCAATTGCAATGCATGCTGTGCCATGGATTCCACTATCACCGCAAACCACCCTGTTGTACCATGGTCGCCTGTCTGGGGCCCCATACAGTATGATTCAGTCTTTACTTCACACAGGGTATTGTGCCAGCACTGCAAGCAACAGCAACAGCACACAACATCAGCCAAAGGGAGGCTCGGCATTGCCATGGATGGTCAGGCGCATGGTACGTCACCATGGGCATTGACAACAACCTGCGCATTAACGTTGAGGTACCCTTTGCAATGTGTACAGACAATGCCAGCAATGGACGACTGCCTGGGGCCGTGTACAATGCAACTCAATGTTGATGTCACAGAGGTTGTTGTTCTAGGATCCTGAAGCAACAGCAGAAGCCATAGCCATAGCCACAGTCACACCACCATGAACAGCACCAACAACAGCAACAGGCAACAATCAGCGGCAGCAACAGCATCCAATGTGCAGCGGATGCAAAAGCCCGCTGAGTGTGGTGCTGCCTGTCTTCAGCGCCCAAATTAATTACATGCATTGGTATCACTGCGCCACGCCTCTTTCAGCTCTGCAAGCGCTTGTCGCCCTACTCTACTCCTTCAGCACCTGCAAGGGCAAATGCGAGTTCGAATGCACAGAACACCGGCTTGTGTCAGGCTTGTGCAAACAAAACCCATTGCTTCGATGTTCAGGGGTGCTATGCATATGCTCCTCTGATCCCCTTTGCTGGTGCTGCATTGTGTCCAATATCACTGCAAGAAGCAATTCCAGATCTGACTACATATACTCTGAGACATCAGACACATGCAATCGGGGCAAAGAGGAGTCAGGCCTGCTTCTTGCACTTGGAAGAGTTTGTTCTAAAAATCACAATTGCCTGCATCAACAAAAGCAGTGTTCCCTTTCACTTTCTCCTGCATCTAATCTTGAATCACAACCATCTGTAAAAACGACAACATGATGATGGTGATGACAACTCCAAGGCTGCAGTAAACCAACGACCCCTAAAGCCCCAATTGCAATGCATGCTGTGCCATGGATTCCACTATCACCGCAAACCACCCTGTTGTACCATGGTCGCCTGTCTGGGGCCCCATACAGTATGATTCAGTCTTTACTTCACACAGGGTATTGTGCCAGCACTGCAAGCAACAGCAACAGCACACAACATCAGCCAAAGGGAGGCTCGGCATTGCCATGGATGGTCAGGCGCATGGTACGTCACCATGGGCATTAACAACAACCTGCACATTAACGTTGAGGTACCCTTTGCAATGTGTACAGACAATGCCAGCAATGGACGACTGCCTGGGGCCGTGTACAATGCAACTCAATGTTGATGTCACAGAGGTTGTTGTTCTAGGATCCTGAAGCAACAGCAGAAGCCATAGCCATAGCCACAGTCACACCACCATGAACAGCACCAACAACAGCAACAGGCAACAATCAGCGGCAGCAACAGCATCCAATGTGCAGCGGATGCAAAAGCCCGCTGAGTGTGGTGCTGCCTGTCTTCAGCGCCCAAATTAATTACATGCATTGGTATCACTGCGCCACGCCTCTTTCAGCTCTGCAAGCGCTTGTCGCCCTACTCTACTCCTTCAGCACCTGCAAGGGCAAATGCGAGTTCGAATGCACAGAACACCGGCTTGTGTCAGGCTTGTGCAAACAAAACCCATTGCTTCGATGTTCAGGGGTGCTATGCATATGCTCCTCTGATCCCCTTTGCTGGTGCTGCATTGTGTCCAATATCACTGCAAGAAGCAATTCCAGATCTGACTACATATACTCTGAGACATCAGACACATGCAATCGGGGCAAAGAGGAGTCAGGCCTGCTTCTTGCACTTGGAAGAGTTTGTTCTAAAAATCACAATTGCCTGCATCAACAAAAGCAGTGTTCCCTTTCACTTTCTCCTGCATCTAATCTTGAATCACAACCATCTGTAAAAACGACAACATGATGATGGTGATGACAACTCCAAGGCTGCAGTAAACCACCCACCCCTAAAGCCCCAATTGCAATGCATGCTGTGCCATGGATTCCACTATCACCGCAAACCACCCTGTTGTACCATGGTCGCCTGTCTGGGGCCCCATACAGTATGATTCAGTCTTTACTTCACACAGGGTATTGTGCCAGCACTGCAAGCAACAGCAACAGCACACAACATCAGCCAAAGGGAGGCTCGGCATTGCCATGGATGGTCAGGCGCATGGTACGTCACCATGGGCATTGACAACAACCTGCGCATTAACGTTGAGGTACCCTTTGCAATGTGTACAGACAATGCCAGCAATGGACAACTGCCTGGGGCCGTGTACAATGCAACTCAATGTTGATGTCACAGAGGTTGTTGTTCTAGGATCCTGAAGCAACAGCAGAAGCCATAGCCATAGCCACAGTCACACCACCATGAACAGCACCAACAACAGCAACAGGCAACAATCAGCGGCAGCAACAGCATCCAATGTGCAGCGGATGCAAAAGCCCGCTGAGTGTGGTGCTGCCTGTCTTCAGCGCCCAAATTAATTACATGCATTGGTATCACTGCGCCACGCCTCTTTCAGCTCTGCAAGCGCTTGTCGCCCTACTCTACTCCTTCAGCACCTGCAAGGGCAAATGCGAGTTCGAATGCACAGAACACCGGCTTGTGTCAGGCTTGTGCAAACAAAACCCATTGCTTCGATGTTCAGGGGTGCTATGCATATGCTCCTCTGATCCCCTTTGCTGGTGCTGCATTGTGTCCAATATCACTGCAAGAAGCAATTCCAGATCTGACTACATATACTCTGAGACATCAGACACATGCAATCGGGGCAAAGAGGAGTCAGGCCTGCTTCTTGCACTTGGAAGAGTTTGTTCTAAAAATCACAATTGCCTGCATCAACAAAAGCAGTGTTCCCTTTCACTTTCTCCTGCATCTAATCTTGAATCACAACCATCTGTAAAAACGACAACATGATGATGGTGATGACAACTCCAAGGCTGCAGTAAACCACCCACCCCTAAAGCCCCAATTGCAATGCATGCTGTTCCATGGATTCCACTATCACCGCAAACCACCCTGTTGTACCATGGTCGCCTGTCTGGGGCCCCATACAGTATGATTCAGTCTTTACTTCACACAGGGTATTGTGCCAGCACTGCAAGCAACAGCAACAGCACACAACATCAGCCAAAGGGAGGCTCGGCATTGCCATGGATGGTCAGGCGCATGGTACGTCACCATGGGCATTGACAACAACCTGCGCATTAACGTTGAGGTACCCTTTGCAATGTGTACAGACAATGCCAGCAATGGACAACTGCCTGGGGCCGTGTACAATGCAACTCAATGTTGATGTCACAGAGGTTGTTGTTCTAGGATCCTGAAGCAACAGCAGAAGCCATAGCCATAGCCACAGTCACACCACCATGAACAGCACCAACAACAGCAACAGGCAACAATCAGCGGCAGCAACAGCATCCAATGTGCAGCGGATGCAAAAGCCCGCTGAGTGTGGTGCTGCCTGTCTTCAGCGCCCAAATTAATTACATGCATTGGTATCACTGCGCCACGCCTCTTTCAGCTCTGCAAGCGCTTGTCGCCCTACTCTACTCCTTCAGCACCTGCAAGGGCAAATGCGAGTTCGAATGCACAGAACACCGGCTTGTGTCAGGCTTGTGCAAACGAAACCCATTGCTTCGATGTTCAGGGGTGCTATGCATATGCTCCTCTGATCCCCTTTGCTGGTGCTGCATTGTGTCCAATATCACTGCAAGAAGCAATTCCAGATCTGACTACATATACTCTGAGACATCAGACACATGCAATCGGGGCAAAGAGGAGTCAGGCCTGCATCTTGCACTTGGAAGAGTTTGTTCTAAAAATCACAATTGCCTGCATCAACAAAAGCAGTGTTCCCTTTCACTTTCTCCTGCATCTAACCTTGAATCACAACCATCTGTAAAAATTCCAACATTGTCCTGCGCACCTCACTTACGATGGGCACAACTGGCAAATCTGGTCCCCCATCACGTCTACAACATGATGATGGTGATGACAACTCCAAGGCTGCAGTAAACCACCCACCCCTAAAGCCCCAATTGCAATGCATGCTGTGCCATGGATTCCACTATCACCGCAAACCACCCTGTTGTACCATGGTCGCCTGTCTGGGGCCCCATACAGTATGATTCAGTCTTTACTTCACACAGGGTATTGTGCCAGCACTGCAAGCAACAGCAACAGCACACAACATCAGCCAAAGGGAGGCTCGGCATTGCCATGGATGGTCAGGCGCATGGTACGTCACCATGGGCATTGACAACAACCTGCGCATTAACGTTGAGGTACCCTTTGCAATGTGTACAGACAATGCCAGCAATGGACAACTGCCTGGGGCCGTGTACAATGCAACTCAATGTTGATGTCACAGAGGTTGTTGTTCTAGGATCCTGAAGCAACAGCAGAAGCCATAGCCATAGCCACAGTCACACCACCATGAACAGCACCAACAACAGCAACAGGCAACAATCAGCGGCAGCAACAGCATCCAATGTGCAGCGGATGCAAAAGCCCGCTGAGTGTGGTGCTGCCTGTCTTCAGCGCCCAAATTAATTACATGCATTGGTATCACTGCGCCACGCCTCTTTCAGCTCTGCAAGCGCTTGTCGCCCTACTCTACTCCTTCAGCACCTGCAAGGGCAAATGCGAGTTCGAATGCACAGAACACCGGCTTGTGTCAGGCTTGTGCAAACGAAACCCATTGCTTCGATGTTCAGGGGTGCTATGCATATGCTCCTCTGATCCCCTTTGCTGGTGCTGCATTGTGTCCAATATCACTGCAAGAAGCAATTCCAGATCTGACTACATATACTCTGAGACATCAGACACATGCAATCGGGGCAAAGAGGAGTCAGGCCTGCATCTTGCACTTGGAAGAGTTTGTTCTAAAAATCACAATTGCCTGCATCAACAAAAGCAGTGTTCCCTTTCACTTTCTCCTGCATCTAATCTTGAATCACAACCATCTGTAGAAACGACAACATGATGATGGTGATGACAACTCCAAGGCTGCAGTAAACCACCCACCCCTAAAGCCCCAATTGCAATGCATGCTGTTCCATGGATTCCACTATCACCGCAAACCACCCTGTTGTACCATGGTCGCCTGTCTGGGGCCCCATACAGTATGATTCAGTCTTTACTTCACAAAGTGTATTGTGCCAGCACTGCAAGCAACAGCAACAGCACACAACATCAGCCAAAGGGAGGCTCGGCATTGCCATGGATGGTCAGGCGCATGGTACGTCACCATGGGCATTGACAACAACCTGCGCATTAACGTTGAGGTACCCTTTGCAATGTGTACAGACAATGCCAGCAATGGACAACTGCCTGGGGCCGTGTACAATGCAACTCAATGTTGATGTCACAGAGGTTGTTGTTCTAGGATCCTGAAGCAACAGCAGAAGCCATAGCCATAGCCACAGTCACACCACCATGAACAGCACCAACAACAGCAACAGGCAACAATCAGCAGCAGCAACAGCATCCAATGTGCAGCGGATGCAAAAGCCCGCTGAGTGTGGTGCTGCCTGTCTTCAGCGCCCAAATTAATTACATGCATTGGTATCACTGCGCCACGCCTCTTTCAGCTCTGCAAGCGCTTGTCGCCCTACTCTACTCCTTCAGCACCTGCAAGGGCAAATGCGAGTTCGAATGCACAGAACACCGGCTTGTGTCAGGCTTGTGCAAACAAAACCCATTGCTTCGATGTTCAGGGGTGCTATGCATATGCTCCTCTGATCCCCTTTGCTGGTGGTGCATTGTGTCCAATATCACTGCAAGAAGCAATTCCAGATCTGACTACACATACTCTGAGACATCAGACACATGCAATCGGGGCAAAGAGGAGTCAGGCCTGCATCTTGCACTTGGAAGAGTTTGTTCTAAAAATCACAATTGCCTGCATCAACAAAAGCAGTGTTCCCTTTCACTTTCTCCTGCATCTAACCTTGAATCACAACCATCTGTAAAAATTCCAACATTGTCCTGCGCACCTCACTTACGATGGGCACAACTGGCAAATCTGGTCCCCCATCACGTCTACAACATGATGATGGTGATGACAACTCCAAGGCTGCAGTAAACCACCCACCCCTAAAGCCCCAATTGCAATGCATGCTGTGCCATGGATTCCACTATCACCGCAAACCACCCTGTTGTACCATGGTCGCCTGTCTGGGGCCCCATACAGTATGATTCAGTCTTTACTTCACACAGGGTATTGTGCCAGCACTGCAAGCAACAGCAACAGCACACAACATCAGCCAAAGGGAGGCTCGGCATTGCCATGGATGGTCAGGCGCATGGTACGTCACCATGGGCATTGACAACAACCTGCGCATTAACGTTGAGGTACCCTTTGCAATGTGTACAGACAATGCCAGCAATGGACAACTGCCTGGGGCCGTGTACAATGCAACTCAATGTTGATGTCACAGAGGTTGTTGTTCTAGGATCCTGAAGCAACAGCAGAAGCCATAGCCATAGCCACAGTCACACCACCATGAACAGCACCAACAACAGCAACAGGCAACAATCAGCGGCAGCAACAGCATCCAATGTGCAGCGGATGCAAAAGCCCGCTGAGTGTGGTGCTGCCTGTCTTCAGCGCCCAAATTAATTACATGCATTGGTATCACTGCGCCACGCCTCTTTCAGCTCTGCAAGCGCTTGTCGCCCTACTCTACTCCTTCAGCACCTGCAAGGGCAAATGCGAGTTCGAATGCACAGAACACCGGCTTGTGTCAGGCTTGTGCAAACGAAACCCATTGCTTCGATGTTCAGGGGTGCTATGCATATGCTCCTCTGATCCCCTTTGCTGGTGCTGCATTGTGTCCAATATCACTGCAAGAAGCGATTCCAGATCTGACTACATATACTCTGAGACATCAGACACATGCAATCGGGGCAAAGAGGAGTCAGGCCTGCTTCTTGCACTTGGAAGAGTTTGTTCTAAAAATCACAATTGCCTGCATCAACAAAAGCAGTGTTCCCTTTCACTTTCTCCTGCATCTAATCTTGAATCACAACCATCTGTAAAAACGACAACATGATGATGGTGATGACAACTCCAAGGCTGCAGTAAACCACCCACCCCTAAAGCCCCAATTGCAATGCATGCTGTGCCATGGATTCCACTATCACCGCAAACCACCCTGTTGTACCATGGTCGCCTGTCTGGGGCCCAATACAGTATGATTCAGTCTTTACTTCACAAAGTGTATTGTGCCAGCACTGCAAGCAACAGCAACAGCACACAACATCAGCCAAAGGGAGGCTCAGCATTGCCATGGATGGTCAGGCGCATGGTACGTCACCATGGGCATTGACAACAACCTGCGCATTAACGTTGAGGTACCCTTTGCAATGTGTACAGACAATGCCAGCAATGGACAACTGCCTGGGGCCGTGTACAATGCAACTCAGTCTTGATGTCACAGAGGTTGTTGTTCTAGGATCCTGAAGCAACAGCAGCGGCCATAGCCATAGCCACAGTCACACCACCATGAACAGCACCAACAACAGCAACAGGCAACAATCAGCGGCAGCAACAGCATCCAATGTGCAGCGGATGCAAAAGCCCGCTGAGTGTGGTGCTGCCTGTCTTCAGCGCCCAAATTAATTACATGCATTGGTATCACTGCGCACGCCATTGTATGGTTGAGCCCTGAACGCCTCCATAAACATAGGAGGAGTCTGTTGCAACAGCAAACGTGTGGCGGCATGTGTGTGCACGTCGCACAGTCACAATGACTGCCATCAAATCAGCTCTCTTTACGCTTTGTTCTCAATTTACGGGGAGATGGTGAGCCTGCTCCCACAACCCTGGTTCATGGCAGCCAAAACCCGCAATCCGGCTTACGCCCTCCACAAATTCCGCTGAGCCATCTGTGTAAATGACACACGGTTCCCTTGCATGTGCTTGCTGTATCTGCCGCAACGTAATGTCGGTCAATTCCTGCTTTCGATCGTCCTTACGTTGTCGTTTGGAATCCCGTTTTGCTTCGTGCCCGCTAGACTCCACATACCCTATACCCGGCCCTGCGACCTCTCCTTTGTTCTTGAAATGCACCAGCCGGACATGGAACAGCTGGAATACATGCGACAATGCTAAGAGTGGTTCCCAGCCCACTATGAACTTCACCCAAATTGTGAGCAGTGCGTCAAAGGTGGCGATGCCCCCCTTGCGGTATGTATTGCCTAATGTCCACTGTGCCGCGAGCGTAGACCACTGTGCTATGCTCTGTGGGCTATTAAGAGAACATTGTACTAGGATGTGGCCACAGTCATACTGCTAACCTTGGATTTGTAAAGGCTCCCAGACCTGTTTTAATAGGGCAAACATGACCCTATGGGGGAACCTTTGCACTGCGCGCGCACTGCGCGCTACTTTTAGACTATGTTCCCCCCGAACACGGGTGGGCCGTCCCCTCGCTTTTAGACGCGACTCCCCCCCCCAGTAGAAGGGGCCGAAGGCCCCTAGGGGGGGGGGGGGGCTTTTTTTGGGGGGGGGCTAGCCGCCGAGGAGGGCTTCTCTAAGGGACTTGCTGACTTGCTGACGCCTCTGTGGAGGAGGAGGAGGAGGAGGAGGAGGAGGAGGAGGAGGAGGAGGAGGAGGAGGAGGAGGAGGAGGAGGAGGAGGAGGAGGTAGACGAAGAGGGGTTGGGGCCCAAAAGAGGGCGGAAATGCTACATCACCCCTGCATTCTCGGGGGTCCCCAACAAAGGGAACAAAATCAAAACGCAAAACCTACGCCGGGGGTCACCATGATGCACCACACAACAAAGCGTGGATTCAAAGATTGTCCCGATTTCCTCAATAGCACCGGACGGTTGGGGCCCAAAAGAGGGCGGAAATGCTACATCACCCCTACATTCTCGGGGGTCCCCAACAAAGGGAACAAAATCGGAAGTCAAAACCTACGCCGGGGGTCACCATGATGCACCACGCAACGAAGCGTGGATTCAAAGATTGTCCTAAGTGCGTCCCTTAGCGCACCCCCTAAAAGGTCACCGGTGGGGCATGGGTCCAAAAAGATGCCCGGCGTGCGCCCAGCGCGCTAACGTTCCCCCTATGTATGGCTAGTAGCCATTGACCCTTGGTAACTAAGTGGGCCCGGAGGGCCCGGAGTGGGGGGGGGGGGGGGGTCGCGTACCCGGACCGAGGAGACGGCCCACCCGTGCCCCCGAAGAGCCCCCAAGCACACCCCTTAGAAACGCCCTTAGAATTAGGTGACCCAAACTGCCCCAGCTCAAGAAAGTTGCAAACTACCTTCCCTTCCCACTACACACATCATGCACAACTGGAAAAGCCATGAAGAGGCGTGGGTTGCACCATTTTTAGCGATGGAGGTTGGGTTGGGGCAAACTTGCATGTAACATGACCCATGAATGCCCTTTCCCTTACGTACATGGTACTCACACGAGCCTTAATCGCGTCCTTGTATCGGATAATCGGACTTGCGTCAATACTTCCACTTCCCTATGGAATCTTTGGCCGTCCGATGCGTGCTTGTCCCCCTGAGTGGAAATGACTCTATGGAATCTTTGGCCGTCCAATGCGTGCTTGCCCCCCTGAGTGGAAATGGCTCTTCGCCACTCTGCAGAGATATAATGTAAAGCATAAACACAATCCAGGCAAGAGAGTCGCAAACGGCATTGTAGTAAAGAGGGCGGAAATGCTACGTCACCCCTGCATTCTCGGGGGTCCCCAAACAACGGGGGACAAAATCAGAAGTCAAAACGTACGCTAGGGGTCACCATGATGCCCCTAGGGGCCCCTAGTATCTCAAAGTATGGGTCTCTAGTACGGCCAGACGCCCAAATAGTTGCACTGCGCGCGCACTGCGCTTGAGGCGCCCCCTATGAAACAGATAGTCTCCCAACGCATGGTGCAGTGTCTCCACTGAACGACATAGCGGGCAGGAGGAGTCCTGAGTCCACGGGCTCAGCCGCTCCGCCACACGCACTTTTTTCCATTTTGCGTGATAAACAAAATCGTGTAGAGAGGGAAAGAGTTTTGATCTCCAAACCAGTCCCCATACCCTCGGTGACTCACGTGTTTCTGTATGTGGGTTCGCTGAGAGCCGAGCGAGGGAGTCTGACTTTCCCCAAGCCGCTAGCCAAGGTGAAGGTCTGGACCAATCTGTTGGTTGTACCCTTAAAAAAAACTGCCCAGCCCACTCCTTTATACCTATCGCCATGTGGGCCTGACCTTGTTCAGCAGTTCCTCTTCCGGTGACCCATTTACAAACATATGTTTTACGTGCATAACGCCCTAACGGATGAGCGTGGGGCAATAATATGTGGGTTGCTTATCATTTTGGAAAATGGCTGAGTGCCACATGGGGAGATCCCCTGCGGCTGAATGGTCCCCCGGCCCATCAATAATGTAACGTCTGGAGATTGAAAAGGATTTGAAACTATATTGCAAAAACCCAAAGGTCTTATATGGGACTGGTCCTATTTGCAGGTAAAGGAGGGCCCAGGTATTCAGGCAGACTCCGTATGTGTTGCACCACCCTCGAAATTCAGTGACAATATCAGTCGAGAACACATCGGGGGATTGTAGGAATTTGTGGAAGGGCAGCCCAAACTGTGCGTGGAGCCAGACTTTCGGGGTGGGAAGTTGGTGCCCCCCCCCACCTCCCTCAGCTGGGCCAGATTGTCTAGTGTGACGCCTCAGCTATCTACCCCCAGGGCCGTGTGATACACGTGGTGCAGCACCCTGATGGTGATATCAGACGGGGAGTACACCCTCGCAGTCAACAATACACATGGCAGTATCCATGTTTTCAGTAGCAAGATTTGTTCTCTGATAGACAAACCATCACGCACATGTCACTACATCACTGATGTGAGCACATGTCAGTGTAATGTCATACAATTGTAAAGGAGGTACATCTAATGGTCACACTTGCATTCTTGGTTGCAGCATGACTAAAGCCCCGTGTTGTCTGAATTGAATTTTCTTCTTCACCTTTGCTGCAACCGCTTCTCGTGCACATTGACAAGTTCGTTGGATCCACCAGTCAATGGAGCTAACAGGCAAGGTACGTCTTATTTCGACCTCAAGAATGGAATTCTTGCAAAAGACCTTTGCCGACTTCGCCAAAGACTATCGGGTTCCGACGCAAGAATCAAAAGAGAAACCAATACGAGAAAACCCAAACCAACTGCCCAACTCGCCTTCTTCTTCCGTTGAGCATCCAAAAAAGCCATCCACACCAATCCCTGCAGCAAACTAAGGAGCCAATCTGAAAGGCCTCGCATTCAGCGAACCCCTGCTATCGCTTGCACATATCCACAGGCACTCGTTAAACAGGAAACGACTCGATGCAGCAACGACAAGCAACAGCGCAACGATCTGTTCCCTTTTCGGTAGAGGCTGAAAAAAGAATATTCAAAATGGTTGTGGGAGATCCGGGAAGCACTGGGATTCCAGGTACGGATTCGAATGGACTTTTCAGAGCATCAAGAAGCACGACCGTAGGTTGTGACAGGAAGGAGGTGGTAAGCGCTACCGCCGTGGCCATTTGTGTGTGCTGCTTGTTGCCAAAAGCCAAATAGTCCTTCGCGCTGGTCATTGGGGTGGCACGCATGCAGACGACGTGCAGAGCCATTAGCTTTTGAGAATGTTCAAATCGTGGGACCTCGCGCAACCCCCAATTCTCATGGGACGTGCAGTAATACGCCTGCTCCTCTGTCCTTTTGCTCCCACCACCCCTTGCATATTGCACCTCTGCCACCCCTTCCGTATGGCAGCTCACCTACTTGGCGTTGTCACTCCTGTTGAAACACTGAGCAAAAGTCCAGTTCTTAGAATGGGATCCTAGACACTTTATATCAAGACAACCTTGACCATTTTGTTGAGCAAGCAAAGCACAGGCACGGCAATGAACAGTGGCAGAGGCATTTTCGCGGTACTGTGTATGAGATGTCACGGCATCGGGCCAAAGGAGGGAGGAGGTGCTAGGGCACCTTTCACTCATGGCTGGCGCCAGTGTTGCGGGGATGCTTGAATGAAAATGATGTGGACCTTAAACGGCAATCCTGAAAACCCTGAACTCTGCCCTCCCCGCCCCGGGAGGGCCTCAGAGGCATAGAGGCATGACGCACGTGGGGGCGGAACGACTGCCTGTGGCACAGCTGTTTGCAATGGCATGGGCCGCCTTGGGCTCGCGGTGGAGTGGGGCTCACTGAGGCATGTACCTGCGCCCTCTTGGGACGCGGTGGGGCTGAGGGGGACGGCGCGCATACCCTCGTTCCGTGGGCAGGGCAACGGGGGGTGTACTGGAGGGTGAGGCAGGTCATTGTAAGTCTGGACGTTCCTCCCGGTTCTAGACACAGGAACGATGTGATGGTTACTGCCGGTTTCTCAGCCAGAGGCACAAGCATCGCATGCCAAGGAGGGAGGGGGAGGGGGCTTGTGGCGTTCACACAGCGATGACACTTGAGGAATGCACAGGCCTCCTGAGTGCGCCACCCGCTCAATGGCTGGGAGAGAGGGCAGGGGCTGGTGGCCTTCTTTCTCAATGGCAAGCAACATCGTGTACACCACTGATGATGCCCAACAAATTCCACGGAGGCTGGCACTTTGCAGGACACGCCACCACACACAAATCCTGCCACAACACGCAGCTCAGTCTGCCACAACACGGCAGATGGGGATGTTCGACCCATTTATTCGGCCTCGAACCCTGAACACAAATGTGTCCAAGCATAGTAGCTACACAAGGAGGAGGGTGGGGGGGGGGGGGGGGGTCGGCGTTCTGGCACTGACAACCCGCCAATCCGGACGCGAACAAGAACGCATCTGTGTGGCAATCCTGACCTCAGCCAAATGTAGCATGGGCTTCGGCGTAAGAGGCACATGGGGTGCAGTGTCCACAGAATTAGGGTACCTCAAAATGAATCAGCAATCAATTCTGCAGCGCCTGATGGGAGGCTTACGATGCAAGCCTGCTGGAGGTTGCATATATGTATCTTACGCCTTCCCATGTGTGCGTGTGGGCGCGCGTGTGCATTGATCTCAAGGTTCATGACCAGTGTGCCAGGTCGTGGATGCCGTATTCTGCCTATCTTGCTTCGTTCCCTGATTCCTTTCTGCTTGGGAAAATCTAAACAAAATTTGCACATTTCAGCCCCGGCTGGTCTACCTCCCACAGGTGGTGTTCCGACCTTGCAGGAGGGAGCCGCTGCACGTGCACATGCCACAGTGGCAAACTGCAAACGCCTCAATTCCGTGGCTGGAATCCAACATCGCGAAGTTCTGGCTCGAAATCACGAAGCTGAGACAACAAGTGGCAAGTCGGGACAAGGCATGGCCTCTGAGAGCCAAAGACGTGGGACTGTGCCGTTGCTGCGTGCTCTGTGGCGCACCCTGCAGCCACTCCCCCCAGGTGGTCACATTCCCACATATTGCCACTCCACCCAAATCAAACAGCGTAGCAGGGTTCGGTACACTGTGGAGGCTGTGTTGTCCTGCCTAGCTATCCAGTCTCCAACATTATCCTTGTAAACCCTTTATTGACTTGTTCACAAAAAAAAAAAAAAAAAAAAAAGGAACGCACCTCCTGCTCATTCCCCACCGTTGAGAACCGCGAGACAAGAACAGAGCAAAGAAAAGCGGTTGGAGAAACTCCTCAGGAACTGCAGAGAAGTCCAAGACGTCTTTCGGTCTGGTAAAGAGGACACAGCGCAAGTGCAATGGTTCTTTTTGGCTGTAGTTCACCAGGCTGACCCTCTCAGACCTCAAGTAATCCACGGAGGAGTTTGTGTTCGATACTGCCCGGACCATGCAAAGCAAAGCAAATAATTATCCGCCAGCCCAGCCCTGTGCGCAAGCGGTCGCAGTCGACAGGCTGATGCACTGGCTATTTCAAAATGCACAGTGGGAAGACAGTAATTATACAGACCAGGTGATACCGACGGAGTTATAGCCCAAAGGGTACACACCAAGTTGGTGCACGGACTTACACTTGCTTTGGGCACGCAGTGCCACACTAGAAGCCGCCCTCTCCCTCTCCCTCTCCCTCTCCCTCTCCCTTTGTGTGTGTGCGGTTAGGTGGGCGCACCTAGCACAGGTTGCAATTTGTAGATGATCAAAGCACGACCTCCTCCGTAGGTGAATGTTGTGGTCCGTCGTTAATGCTGCACGAATCTCAGGGCAGGTCAGGGAGTGGATGTGGTCTGAACTGATGTCTGCTGCAGCACATTGCCGCGTTTTACGACAGACCGAAAGACATCCGTGGCTGCCCTGCAGCTCCTGAGGAGTTTTCTTTCACCGCTTTTCTTGCTTTGTTCTTGTGTTCGCAGTTCTCACTGTGTGTGTGTGTGTGTGTGTGTGCGTGCGTGCGTGCGTGTGTGTGTGCCGGGTACGGCAGGTAACGTCAGCCAGCAGAACGAGGGGACTGCCTGTCTTTGTCCTCAGGGGTGGACAGACCTGGACCGCCCCATTGACTCTGCCTGCCATCACCACTCCATGGCTGTACCCTGCAGCAAGGCGCGGAGCCACATGACATTGTGTTTCATGGCCTAACGAGGAGTCTTCACGCTCACACCCAGTGCTCCGTCCTGCCATCTGCAGGGCGTTTGTCGCGTGTTGGCATGTCCGTATCGTATGTGTGTGTATGTGTGTGTGTGTGTGTGTGTGTGTGTGTGTGTGTGATACAGAGCTGCCCTGTGGGCTGGCCTGCATTTGTCTGGGCTAGGCTGGGCTGGACTAGACTGGTCAGAAATGGTCTGGGCTGGGCTGGGCTGGGCTGGGCTGGGCTGGGCAGGGCTGGGCTGGGCTGACCCGATCTGTGGCACTGCTACCAGCAAAGCAGTGCTGCATGCGCTGTGTCTCACAGCTGACGCTACAGTCGGCTGCTGCAGAACATCTCCTTCTTCATGCGCCTACAGAAAGGCGCCCAGCGCGTATCATGCGCTGCTTTTGTGGCCTGCCATGACACGCGCCTGACGAGAATCCTTGCACTCAGCGCTTCTCTGTGCCTGTTTGTCACGTTCATTGTGTGTGTGTGTGTGTGTGTAATGCACCAATGATGGTGCATTCCTGCTTTGTTTCTATTTTTTCTGTTGAATGGACGTTACTGCAAACCTCGGAGGGGCGGTGGGAGCAGGGCAGGGTACAGGGTATGTGTCCTGACTTTCCCAAATCACCCGGTACCTGAACTTAGCTCAAGCCTGTGTTCTTTGGTGCAGGCCTCTGGCTCAGCGCGGCTGCGAAAGGCTCGAGCGACCTGGTGATCATGGTTTCAGGATGTTGCGCGCCTGTGCCCTGTACTGCAGAAAGGCGCCTATTGGCGTTGAACATGCTCTGTCTTGTTTGATGGCCAACTGACGAGGAGATTCACACTCGGACTTCGGGTTGTGCTTGTCTGTTTGTTGGCAACCGTGTGTGTGTGTGTGTGTGTGTACACTACAAGAGAGAGAGTGTGTGTGTGTGTGTATGTGTGTGGTTGGGTGGAAGCACCCAGCCTATCGCGTACACCGCGTGCATAGTGTTCTCTGCCGCCCACGGGGATGCCGAGTACATACGGCGCACTGTTTCGTGCATCGCGCGCATCACAGCCATGCGCTTGTAGTCACAGGCAAGCGCTACCTGTACCAGGACAGAGCAGACAAGATCTGTGCACTCCAGCTGTGGAGCCAAGGCTGTGCTCCCGTCAGGCTGCTCGTAAAAATGCAGCTTAAGTAATCAGGCGCCGCCCGACTGGGTGTGATCAGAGGTCTCCCAAAACGCAGGTCCCAGTCCTGCTTGAGTGCGGAGGGGTGCGTTGAACTCAGTCCTCAGTCCTACCCCCGCCCCAACAGTCATGCTGATCCCCAGGGCCTGTGCTGTCTGGGACAGGCAGTGTCCCACGCAGCGGTCCTCCCCCCCCCCCCGTCTACACACACACACTCTCTCTCTCTCTCTCTCTCTCTCTCTCTCTCTCTCTCTCTCTCTCTCTCTCTCTGAGCGGGAAACCAGGAAACACCAAATGCGGACGTCAATGAAGGCGAAACATGCGCCACGGCAAAAGCACTACTCACCGAAACAAATTCATCAGGCCATGAAAGGTTGGCAAGGTCCTTTCTGAAGTGGGAATCTGCGACACAAGTATCTCAGTACACTACACTGGTCACGACACGCCCTACCTAGCCAATGATTGCAAGAGATGTTGAAACGCACAGCGCTGCTTACACATACACACACACACACACACACACACACACACACACACACTTTACAAGAAGCTCCCAAACCCCTGAAGGCAACAGGGCACTGGGCAGCTCAGCTTCTTGTCGGGCCATACAAAACAATCTGATTGTCATGTGGCTAGGCGCCTTTCTCCAAGTGACAGTGGAGTCGAACGTTCCCTGATGCCTCAGCACATTTATGGTCTCCGAGGTTACAGCCCCCCAGGTTATTGCCCCCCAGGATATAGTCCTGGAACATGCAGCGCGGGACACTGACCAGAGGCGGATCAGTGCTCGCAGGTCATTGCACCAGGCACCAGTGATCCCATTAGGTGACAGCCTTTCAGGTAGGTGCCATGCACAATACTGTTCCCTCTTCGAGAACGCATGGGACGTCAGCCACGTGACAGCATCGTGTGCAAGGAAAAAAACTTTATTTGTTGGTGTATAAATCCTGTGGTCTTTTCAGAGGCATGGCGGGTGACCGCAGTCATACCTGCGCACACACACAGCATCCCCCGACACCACAGCATCCTAATTGCGGAGAAGCTCAGGAGCAGCTTCCAGAACAACTTTGTTATAAAGCACAGGGGCATTTTGCAGCGCGCACCATCAGCCTCATGGAACCCTCGTGTGGGTCAGAACGTAGTCCAGGTTTGTTTAATCACCGTTAAGGGGTTCACGGTTGAGATCCTTTGTGCCCCCTCGCCCACCCCGCCCCCAGGGACCAACTGGGACATCCCAGATCTAATATGACTTCACATCAAGTGTGCCACATCACTTACACCAGATGTCCTCTTCAACAAATTAGAGTTTCAACAAAATCAACAAAAACAGTCTTCAAACAATATGTGCTCGAGGTGTTCATGTGGGGTATAGCAGACATAGACGCCCACCTGGCCGCTAGGGCAGTAGGCTGCAGTAACACAGTGTTTTCCGTGTTGTGCGCCTGAAGTGGTGGACTGGAAAGAAAAGCACAAGAAAGCACAAGAAAGTCTGTCGTTCATAAATGAACTGAGTCCTGAGATTGCCCATAGTTACTGTATCGGGATAGCTCGAACAGCTCGAACGAATTTGTTGTGCGCCTGAAGTGGTGGACTGGAGGATACAGCACAAGAAAGCACAATAAAGTCTGTCCTTGACAAGTGAACTAGGTCCTGAGAGTGCCCATAGTTATTGTATATCTCTCGGGGACATCCGGGATTGCGCCAACTCGGTGGGTTTTCGGGGTTTGGTGCCATTGTTCCCTCATTTCTGCCAACTGAGTGTTCCGGGGGTAGGGGTATGTGGGGTATATTTGGAAAGCCCTTGAAAAGGGCTATTTGGAACACCCTGGGTCTGCATGCTGTACTAATGACATGTTTGAGATTTTTGTCCTTTTTGGACGATGCCTGTGTTGCTTGCTGCCTCTTTTTGTCACCAGGCAGCTACCATGTCCGCATACAAATTCACCCCAAGGGCTGTTGCTTCCCCTGATGCACCACAAAAGCCTTCGGTGCGCAAAAGGGTTCGCTCTGGGGGTGCAGAGTGGGTGCCAGTGACTCGGCATCCTGCCAAGCAGGCCAAGAAACCTCGTACAATCGGTTCACAGCAACAGAGACTCACGCACGTGTCGGGACAAGTTTGCAATTGTCTACTCCTTGACACCAAACAGCCAGTATCTCTATCATATTGTGTCGTTGAAGCCTAACTCTTGCATTTTTGAATTTTGCACAACAAAGTTCATCAATATAGCCTATTTGATTGTGTTGTGAGGTAGCGATATATTAGAGCTTCCCCCTGCACAGGGAAACCTGGGCTACAGACCTGTGCAAGCTGCGCGGGCAGATCGCTGAAAATCCCAGCAGCGTCCAATTTCGGCCTCGGATTCTGCAAAAATATTGTTTTGGACCGCCCTAACCCATACATCGGCCTTTTCTCACAGATTTCAAAAGTATATACACCCCCCCCCCGCCCAGGGGAACGATATTTTGACGAAAAATTCAAAAACTCCGGGGAAAATGCCAAAACCCACCGAGTTGGCGCACAATGAACGTCCCCGAGAGATATATCAAACCTCAAACAGCTCAAACAAATTAAAGCACAACTCCAGCTCAGCCTGTCCTAGAATGCACGGCAGCAGACCGTGTTCACGAGACTGTGCCGAAATTGTGCAAGGAGTGGGAGCGCAGGCAAGGCGCATTGCATCTTGACTTGCCTAACTGGCAGGGAACGCTGTTGCGGGGGTCACATGCTGTTGTCGCTGGTCACACCATCAACTTGCACCTTCAAAAACGTTGTTTGCGGACTGGGATCCTCGGAATTGCTTTCTGGCTCGCTTTCTGACTCGTTTGTGACCATGGTGCTCTTCTCTGCGCTTGCTCTCGCAGTTTCCGTGATCTTCTTTAAATGCATGCTTGCCATCAAGTTTAACAGCATCAGTGCGCCTGCAGCGTGGCATGTGAGCCGAAACGAGAACCACCCACGCAGAAGCGAGCCCATCAAAGGACCAACAATCATGCCCAAAGACGTAGAGACATCTGCCATGCTATACACCAACCCATACCCTTGGCTGCCTTTGAGCTCCACGATGTCAGCCAACAGAGGCATGCAAGGGGTGGTAATAAAAGCCACACCCACGCCCACGCAGCAGATGCCAAGCACCAGAACAAACAGGAGAGGCTTACTGCCCACAATCATTAACCCAATCCCCAACGACAGCACTCCGATGGAAATGACTGTCCACTTGGCCAATTTGTCAGCGACTAGCCCACTTAGAGGCCTTGATACCAAGTAGGTGAACGTCATTACCCCCCATAACACCCCTTGACCGAATTGGTCAAAAGCAAGGTACTTGTGGGCATAAATGGGCAGAGTAGGCTGTAGGATCGTCATGCCCGCGTTCCCAGAAAACACGAGGATATTAATGCAGAGAACGTTGGTGTCATGCAGCAGCGTCCAAGCTTGCCTCCATTCTGATGTTGTCTCCTCCTTTTTAGGAGGCTTGCCCATCTCTTCCATCTCTACAGCGGGCGGCTCCTGCACCTCTCCTGTATTCTCGATCATGATCAGAAATGAATCCACAACCAGCAAAAACGCGACCACAAAGAACGGGCTCGAATTTCCAAAGATGGAGGCCAGCACCCCACCGAAGGTAGCCCCGGACACAGCGCCAGCACCAATGCCCACCAACACTATGCCCATGACCGCTCCCCTCTTCGCAGAGGTATGCGTGCGGGCGATCCATGACATGCCCGCGCTCATGATGAAAGCTGATGACAGCCCTTGAACACATCGCGCCACCAATAAGAAGTTGTAGGTGAGACTTGCACCCAATTTGAATGTCAGGCCAATCCCGAACACTGCGGTGGATACCGCTAGCACTGCAAGTCCACAAAGAAGCATCGGCTTGGCCCCACCTCTGTCAACCATAACACCAGCGATGGCGTTCGCGAAGATTTGAACAGCGGGCTTCGAAGCGAATAGTACTCCAATATATTTGTCGGAAACGTGCAACTTCGCCAAATAAGTCGGCAGTATTGGCACACCCACCGAATTGAGCACATAATCACAGTAGAAGGCAATGAAAACCGACACCTGGATAAGATTACACTTGCTGCAGTTCCCCAAGAACCCTTTTTTGGGGTGTTGCGTGGTTACAACCCTTGGGGACACGTCCGCCACAGATGGCTTGCCGTTGGCACCCGATGGCGTAGTTGGTACTTCCTGTGTCATCAAGGTACTGACGTTGTGGATATCATTCACGCATGCACTAAAAAGAAAACAAACACAAAGAAGACAGATGGATATCTTGGGACGGTCACCGGTGAATGCTTGGATATTTTGCAACATGCTTCCATAAAGAACCACAGTACACAACGATCGCAACATGTTGATGGCTCCCACTGGGGTTCATGCAACTAACTGTGATGTTACAACCCATGGTGCTATGTGCTGAGTGAAGAACCAAAGGTGTTTTGTTTCCTTCAGCACTGTATGCCATGACGACCTCGGTTTCAAACACAATGTGTCAAAAAATTCGGAGACCCTGTTCCATTGTCTCCGAGGGGGACAACGCCAGGGTCGAAGGAAAGAGGGGTGTTGCCAACCACTGGTGCAAGAGAGAGAGCAAGAGAGAACGAAAGAAGAAAGAAAGAAGAGAAGAAGAAGAGCAAGAAAGAAATGAATCTACACACATGTGCTTGGTTGTACTTCAGGGTACCCACTGCACCAGTTTTTGGTTACATAGAGCAGCATGCCAATAGGAGTAAGGTTGTGCAGATCTGTCACCAGGTGTTTGGATCCGATGAGTGGGTTTAGAGAACCACTTTGGAAAAGTGTGTGTTGAGGGACCCACCCGGACAGTGTTTTTGGGAAACAAAGTTGAACATCAACAACACGAAGGCCAAGCCCTATTGACAAGATGCACCAACATTGAATGATAATGGTTGCCTCACACAATTTTACAAATTCGAGAAAGAGACCGCAGAATCACATTATGGGCTTGCTGGGTGCGGGTTTTTCCAATGAGTTCAACAAAAGGCCAAAACAAGTTCCACGATTGAAATATGATAGCCCTGGGGCTTTGGCTCCGTATGCAGATAGGCAAGGCACGTATGCAGATTAGAGGCTCAACAACTTAAACATGTCTATTGGAAGGTCCACCAAACTTGCATAACCACGGTCGCCACTTGCCCCCTTCCTTTGTGGTGGGCAAAGGTGTGTAACCCCAAGTACAATTGATGTTGCGACCCAAGGTGATACGGGTGTTAGGGGCGTCCCGTTCCGTTCTGCATGAAATCCGGGATCCTAAACCCCCCACCCCCCCATGGAACAGTTGGCACGGAACAGTTTTGGGCCTAAATAAAAACCCCCCTGTTCCGGGCACTGGTTGCCGAGGACCCAAGCCCAGGGACGTGTTTGGAGACCACACACGGTGGGGTCCAGCCTCCCCTACCCCGCCGCTGCCCATGGATATGTCCAGCCAACTTCTGTTCCTTCATTGCCAATCAACCTGCCAGAAATGCAACAGAAATAGGACATACACGTGGGTCACAGTGCACAATTTCAGCCAACAGGTGCAAGAAACAAAGCAGGCCTTGCAGTGTTCTCAGCTCTGCATGTGGCCTTTGAGTTGATGTGAATCCATCTTGTGGGTCACACTGTGACACTGTACCAGTGTTCTTCCGGTGCAGAATAGTTATTTGCCCCTTCCCCTTCCCTTCCCCTTGCCCTTGCCCTCAGGGGCTGCAGCCTCCTCTGACTGCACACAACATGACGCAACGACGCAATGACGCCCCAACGGTCACGTGTCACAACAACATGGCAGCAGGGAACATACAATATAGGCCATGTAACAACGGCACTGTACTCAACCTGCACTTGCTTTTCCAGTTCCAAGAAAATCAACACATCTATGACTGGCGCAACATCACTTTGATCTGGTTTTCCAAAAGGGAAACGCGCCTGTTTTGACTTTTTTCTGCCCCCCCCCCCCTTTGCTGCAGGGTTTGTGGGTGCTGAGATGGAGCTGGAAGCTACATCTTGCGGCTCACGGTCAAGCAGAGTAATAGATGACATCTTGTACACATTCGCTGTGAAAGTTTCATGTTTGTGCATGGAATTCGTGGCAGTTGTGAACCTGGGAACCCCATTTACCAACGCCCCACACACTGTTGACTTGTAAAACATTTCTGGAATTTTGTTGTAGGTGTCCTTCTTCTCCGCCACAGTGGCTGGGCATCCTGCCGACCCTTTCGCACCTTTGGAAACCTCACCCGGTCACCCTCACGATCCTCAAACTGGGGGGACGTGAACTGGGGGGGTTGACAACAATGTTTCCCCGGGAACAAATGCAGCTTCCTTTGGCTTCTCAGCCCTCTCCTTGCCTTTGTCCCTGCGTGGCCACGCCGTGTGCGTGTAGCTGAAGGTGGCGCCCGTCCAGCCCTTAATGTACTCATCCTTGAGGCGGGCCTGCTCTGCAGTGTCTTTTGCATTCCAATCTACATTCGAAGCTTGCGGGCAAGCAGGCACAGACCACCTGGGATGCAATCTCAGAAGGTTCTGTGGATCACAGGCTATCATGTGGTTAGGGACCGACAAGAAAACAGGCAGGCAAAAATGTTGACACTGTTTGTGCAGCCACTGTTTCTGTTACCGCATTGTCAGGTACAAGGGGGGGGGATTTCATTGACAGCTTCAAACATATGCATGTCTCCCTCTTCCTCCCAAGAATCGTCTCCATAATCCTCCAACTCATCAACCGGTTCAGCGCCGCCTTCATCACCAGAGTCCAGCTGCATAGCCACCGCTTCATCAGATGGTTCAACAACATCTTCACCGAATGCCACAACCCTCTCCCGTTTCTCGCGCGGAGGGAGGTAGCGCGAGGATGTGGGGGTTAGGAGGAACGAGATCATTGCAGTTTGACCGCTGTACACACCCGTCGGGGAGTGGGGAAGCGACGCATTAGCCGGCTTCTTGAATGGCCAACCGTGCTTTTTGGTGCAGGAGAACACATTGTTCTCGCATTTCCAAGCAATGATATACTTCTTCTGCATTTGGGGAATTTATTCTGAGGTCTCTGGGTGCAGTTCTAGACGTGAGCTTTCAGACCCCTAGGCCCAAGGACACGAGGACACAGAGTATGCACTGTGCAACGTATAAGTGTCACATCGTACGTCTCTTCACACCAACAGTAGCGCAGCCGGGAGGTAGGGGTAAAGAGACACAGGACTTGGGGTAAAGGGACAAAACTCAATGTAGTGCCAAGAGACCCAGTGGGGCCTTCCCACAGCTGCGGCAGCTGAGATTGGCATCCCAAATGTGACTTTCTGAATCTCAGCATACCTGATTTCAATGTCGTTGCGTTGTGTTGTGTTGTGTTGTGTTGTGTTGTGTTGTGTTGTGTTGTGTTGTGTTGTGTTGTGTTGTGTTGTGTTGTGTTGTGTTGTGTTGTGTTGTGTTGTGTTGTGTTGTGTTGTGTTGTGTTGTGTTGTGTTGTGTTGTGTTGTGTTGTGTTGTGTTGTGTTGTGTTGTGTTGTGTTGTGTTGTGTTGTGTTGTGTTGTGTTGTGTTGTGTTGTGTTGTGTTGTGTTGTGTTGTGTTGTGTTGTGTTGTGTTGTGTTGTGTTGTGTTGTGTTGTGTTGTGTTGTGTTGTGTTGTGTTGTGTTGTGTTGTGTTGTGTTGTGTTGTGTTGTGTTGTGTTGTGTTGTGTTGTGTTGTGTTGTGTTGTGTTGTGTTGTGTTGTGTTGTGATGCGTTGCGTTGCGTTGCGTTGCGTTGCGTTGCGTTGCGTTGCGTTGCGTTGCGTTGTGTTGCGTTGCGTTGCGTTGCGTTGCGTTGCGTTGCGTTGCGTTGCGTTGCGTTGCGTTGCGTTGCGTTGCGTTGCGTTGTGTTGTGTTGTGTTGTGTTGTGTTGTGTTGTGTTGTGTTGTGTTGTGTTGTGTTGTGTTGTGTTGTGTTGTGTTGTGTTGTGTTGTGTTGTGTTGTGTTGTGTTGTGTTGTGTTGTGTTGTGTTGTGTTGTGTTGTGTTGTGTTGTGTTGTTGGAATCAGGGAGACTACTTCAATCCATCACTACTACTGGTGTGAAGAGACGTTGTGACACGTATATGTTGCATGGTGCAAACAGATCACAATTTGCGTCAATGCTTTATTGTGCGTGCAAAGATTGTCCTTGGTTATGCCGCTGGGTTCATGCTTTAACCACTTTGGCATCGTGGCTAACCACGAGGCGAGTGCACACACTACAAAATTGGCTTCGCAATAAGGAGTTTGTTCAAGAGAAAGAGGGACTACACGAGCAGCAAAACAATCATCAGTGGTCAAAGACTGAACACAAGGTGATTGCAAGCAGAGTTTACAGCCACCAGGGAACAATCCCTGTCTTTCATGTTCTGCACCCTAACTCTAAATTATTTCTAGTATGCACCTCTTGTAAATCTTCACTTGAGGTGCACACATGTCCTGAAAAATCAGCAGACCAAACATCACTTATGCACCTGAGTCATTTGTCTTCCTCTCTCTTATCACCACAGCTCGTCCCTCTTGAAACCATCGCATCATAGGATCCTATGCAATCTGAACTTTTTGAAAAATCTCAGGAGCATGGGTCTCCACCACTGGTCCGGGTAGACACGTACACCCACACCCCACAGCAGTGACCGCAGGTTACAAAGAACATCATGTTTGTTCGAAGCATAGAGCAGGGATTTATACAAAATCGAAGGCAAAAGTGACTTCAGGATTGTCTGCGCATTGGGCGAATGGGCGCCAACCCATTGTTCCCACTCAGCGTCTATCATACCTTGTTTCCACGCATGGAGATCATGCACCACGCCTTTTCTGTGCAGTGCAAAACTGTGCAGGTAAACATTTTTCTTGTGTGAGAGAATCAAAGCAGCTTCACCCCATGTGGTGATCTCGCCATGAGGTTCCCACTTCAGGGGTATCCCATAAATAACCGTGGTCAATCTTTCAATAAGGAAGGTTAGTGGTGCCTCATAACAAGGGGAGACTCCGACCAGGGCAATGTAGATGTTATCCCTATAGTTAGATAGGACTAGGCGTGGGGCCTACACAAGCACCCACTGTCGCTGCGGACAGAATCTCCCTCACTACACCATTCAAGGCATCAAACTTCCGAAAAAACTGCATCACCAAACGGTGTTTGCTTTGCTCCCGTTTGGATTCAAATTTATCGGATTCCGCGTGGCGATTTTCCTCGACCTTATCAGGGTCAAAGTCATCAGCATCACAGTTGTAGACGAGACGGGGTCCTCCACAGTTGAAGCACTTCAGATTTCTGGATCGTCGTTTCCTCGGGGACCCATTCTTGGACGTCACCTTTGGGCAATCCTACATGACATGATCTGCAGATCCACAACGGTAGCATTTTCGTCTCCCTTCCCCGGCGTTCTTGTCGTTCTTATTGCCTCTGTCCTTCTCTTCGATGCCCCTACAATGCTTTGTTGTGTGCCCGCACCATGAGTAGTTTTTACACCATTTCGCACCAGGGTATGGCTGAGAACAGTCTACAGGTATTGATCTAGGCGTCGTGGATGTTCTTCTGTCGTTGATTCTCGTACTGCACACTGCACTCCTTCTCTATTTCGTCTTCTCCTCCTTGTAGTTGTTGGAGATTTCCAAGTGTACCCTTGTAGTCGTGAGGTGGAGTTCTCCACTGCGCTCGTACACCGCGGTCGTAGCAATCCTGTCTTCATGTATCCCAAATAACCCCTCGCAGCACATCTTCAGGCACAAAGAAAGCTGAAGTGCTAACACATGCACCAAATAACTTCTGAGAGTGACGAAGGTGCAGGGCTGCTTTCTGTGCTCGAAGGGGAGGATAATACATGCGGCATGACGATGCGCTGTGTAGGTTCGACCTGCACCACATATCATATGCTGGCATGCACAACACTACATCTGGGTGGAACATCGGTAAAGGCATTATCATACACAAAAGCATAATTCTGCCACCACATGAGCTCACGAAAGCTGGCGGTTTTCCTATCTGGGGCGTCACAGAGCACTTGTCCAGGCAACCTTTGAGGGAGGGTGCTCACTAGCACTTGTGGTAGTGTTTCCCCTGGAGGTCACGGAGGTCACGGAGGGACATGGAGTCTCAAAATTGTTCCTGGGGACCAAAGCCTGTTTGACAAGACGGTTAATGTGGTGCTGGAAGTGGCCACTGAGGAGCACCATATGGTAGAGCTTGATGATGATCTGGAGCACCATCGCAGGCATCGAAAACGGGGAAGAGCAACAGGACCTCAAGAAAAAACTGGAACGACTCCTCCCCAAAAAAGTGCAAGTTGCCAGCACGGGGAAGATTTCTGCTGCATCGATTAAGCAAGCGCGCGGTAGCACAACAGGCTCAATGAGTACGAAGGAATTACAGCGGGTAGAGCAATTGGAATCCGACATGAAGCTTGTCAAGACAGATTTGATCAGTGTGAAAATTATGCAGGAAGATATGAACACACGCATGGGAAAAATGCAAGCTTCGCTCGACGGAATGGAAGAACGGCGCACCGATGAAACGAAATTACTTCGTGCCTTGGCGAAGAAGTTCCTTGCCCCTGAAGAGGTACCACCGACGCCCAGCTCAAACAGGAAGTGCCATCAGTCCCCTCCGATCCCTGAAACGCCTGATCTCAGTGAAGCCAATGCGGATGATGACATGGACATGACGGACCCCTCACGCCGACTATCCATGGAAGTACCGGGTACACCGCTCGCACAAGTTGGCACAAGGAAACGTGCACAGCCATCACCAGGAGCACGTCTGGGTAGTAATGGATTTCTGCACCTCCCGCCAGATTCGCCCAATAATGACCCATGGATTGGGCTGCGAGGCAAGTCACCCTCCTGTCGAAGGTGAACGAGCACAAGTGGTAGGCACGCATCGGCGACTCCCCCAGTGAATGCCCTCCAGTGATTGTCGAGGTCCAGTACTTTTACACTTCGCTCGAGGCGTCGGACGCGGCACATGCAAGGAAAGCGGCCACGGCACTAGCTGGTGAGGAGCAGCTAAACAAGGTCATGCGGCACACAATTCACAATGATGAATGCTACTGTTTGCTATCACCACCTGCACCTCCTGCTACACCCTTCCGATGCTCCAGAAACAAGACATCTTGAAGGATTTCTGAAACCCAACCTGACATACCTATGGCAGTGTAAACGCAGTGCAGCATGGCAAGGTCTGCGCCGACAACATGCAGTTGCCCCACCGATGGAGGTACCACTGCCATGAATGGAGAATCCAGCACATCTTAATGCTGAGGCTAAGTGGTAGCGGAACGCCGGAATGTGGAAGAGGCCTAGAGACGACGATTGTCTGACCAAATGCAGGCGTTTAATGCCAGAACATACATGGGAGATGGATTGCCCTTCCGGCCCCCCCACACCTTGCTTAGACCTGCAGTTTTTCGATGCCACAGAAAAACTCTGTTCCCTGCACCCCCATAGACGTTTGCTGCAACTGCTCCAGCAAAACATAGCAGTCTCCCCAATCATTTCACATTCCTGGAGATGATATGCCGAATTGGAGTCTATAAAAAGCTGGCAAACGACATCATCCTTGGATGTATTTGAATTCACGGCCTGCTTTGCTAAAATCTGGTCAGAATACAATGACACACGCTACTGCATTGACGGTACGTATCAGGGAATCCAGTTTACTTGGTTGGACCTGTGGTGCAGAACTTTCAAGCTGGATACAGTCATCGGCCTCCCGCAGCAGCTGCTGCTGCCACTGCCTCATGCTGCTGCTACCACTGCCTCCATGATGCGTACAATGCTACCTTTTTTTTTATGTTCTTGCCAGCTTTTGGCCGCCTCCTTTGCGACCTTGCTTGACCTTTTTTCTGAAAGAAAGAAATTATGAAAAACTGATACAGGGTACATGGAGTGCCTTGGATGCAAGAAACCTGAAGTGCACAACAACATACGATGCTGGTTCCATGCGTTTTCTTTCCTTGGCTTTGTTTCCTTCTTCCTTTCCTTTCCAGGCATCCTGGTGCCATGTCTCACCTGCGGCACGCGCAGTGGCTATTGTACGAGCAGAGAAGCTACTGGGCTGCAGCCCCGATTTGAACTGGGTCTTCTCTTCCCCGCAACCCTGCAGAGCTTTTTGGCTTGTGCAGCCTGCCTGTGCACTCCAGCAGTTTCAGCTGCTGCGCACACGTGCCAACTCCCAGCGAGCACTTGCCACTAGCGCCATAGTAGTGTGCCCCAATAACCATGTCATCCAATTGGGTCTGAAGCAATGGGCTGCGGCCGACCCTGACCAGTGTGCAGCCATTGCAACTGGACAAATGCCCTGCATCCCTTTCCTTAGATCTAAGAATACCCCCTTCAACCAAATGTCGACAGTGGAAATTACTCTCACTCACTCTTACTCTCTCTCTCTCGCTTTCTCTTTGTTTCTCTCTCTCTCTCTCTCTCTCTCTCTCTCTCTCTCTCTCTCTCTCTCTCTCTCTCTCTCTCTCTCTCTCTCCCTGTTTCTCTCTCTATTTGTATGTCTCTCTCTCTCTCTTCTCTCTCTCTCGCTCGCTCGCTCGCTCTCTCTCTCTCTCTCTCTCTCTCTCTCTCTCTCTCTCTCTCTCTCTCTCTCTCTCTCTCTCTCTGTTCAGGGATGTGCACAATACTTGAGGAATATACCTCCCAAGTCGCCCAAAAAAATTCCCTTGTGTCGAAAACCATGTATGTACACGGTTTTCTCAGAAAAAAACTGTGTACGTACACGGTTTTTTGGGTCCAAAAAACCGGTGCACGTACACGGTTTCTTTGTATAAAAATTTCCCTCCCTACACGGTTTTAAGTCCCCAACTAGAGACTAGAATACGGGTTTATTGTCTCATTCGGCTCAACCTCGTCGTCTCACATGCTCCAACCCCTCTGTGCACCTCTTGGGATCCCATGTGCCATGTTGGCCAACGCTCATCATCATTGGTTTGATTGAACGGCTGCATGAACCACACTGCATTTGAGCATGGCGACCGTGTCTTCTCCCACCTGTGTTCGCATAAATTCAAAGCAGCTGGTGTTGCTTCCTGTAATGGCCTCATGGTCGCTTGGGGCAGACCGTCTCTTGCCAAGAGTCGGGGCAAGGATGGGCAAGACCCAAGGAACGGGGTGCGTCGCAATTTTCGTACCCTTCTCCCCATATAATGCCCACGCAATGCTTTGGTTTTGTGGAAGCCACCTTTTAGTCTATCCATGTATGGCCTTTGTTGTTTCTTGGCACTGTACCCACCCATATACTAAGGATGTGTGTCATTTTTGTATGGCCACCTCCTGCTCTGCCTCCTGTTCTGCCTTCCGTTTTGCCTCCTGTTGGACAGGAGGCAGCCTCCTGTTTGGACAAGAGGCAAGCTGCCCAAACCAGAGGCTGCCTCCTGTCTAACGGGAGGCAAAACAGGAGGCAGAACAGGAGGCAGCCAGCCTTCTGTGAAACAGGAAGTGCCTCCTGTTTGGATAGGAGGCAGTTTGTCCAAACAGGTCGTTACCTCGTGCAAAACAGTATATTGATTGGTGAGGTGGGTCTGCTCTGTTTTGATTGCAAAAACCAAAAAATCTTGAACGGGGGAACCATACTGCACGGCATGCTGCTACTACTGCTTGCTGCTGGTGTGCATACATGGAAAACAAGCAGGAGAAAACATTGAATGTACACCTACAAATGGAGTACAAATGGATTGGATCAGTCCTCATCATGGTTCTTGGGTGTGTTAGAACCTGGCAAAGTGGCCCGCCATTCTGCCACCCAATTCGTTGGGGGCTCTACCCCAACGACTGACTTATATAGCAGCTTTGCTGTGCTGTCTGGGACGGAGGTGGAAGGCAGTTTTTTGTTCACCAATGCCTTGAGTTCGAGGTGTTGTAAATACAGCAATTGGTAAGCTTTTTGCTCCCGTAACTCGCGGGACAATGCCATCATCTTATTGTGATACTCAGGAGGTAATGTACCTCCTGTGTTTCCTGAGAACCAAGCAGGTGGCGGTTTTGCACAAAGAGTGTTATATACCGCAGCCGCCAGTGCATCTGTGTCAAAGGATGCAGTGACAGGCTGCCCAACAACCTCCTCATCATTGAGCCTTGGCTTTTTCTGACTATTACGCAGGTCTGTGTTAACTGCACCTGGGGTTGTGGTCCGTTTTGCAGGCTTTTTGGGAAAATTATTACGCGGCGCTTTGTCTTCGGCACCGGGTGCCCAAACAGGGTTACGATTCGGACCCTTACTTTGGAAACGCTGACAAAAGGCCTCTGCTGCCTGAACGGCTGTGGGCCTTTGCACTGACGGACGGATGCGCGTCAGTTTCCCAAGGTGCGGCAGTGGGCTGACGCGGCGCCATTGATTACGCCCCCCTTCCTCCTCCTGCATGCCCACGATGTGCTGCTTTTGGTGCCGCCACACTGCGACCACAACCATCTCCTGCGAGTCAACGACGGCATCACAGGGCAGCTGCAGCTGGGTGATGACCGCCTTCCCTGATTTAATCTGTGAAAACAGGAAGCACACACAGGAGGCATCTACAAAAATAGGAGGCACACGCAGGAGGCACCTGCCAAAACAGGAGGCACACACAGGAGGCACCTGCCAAAATAGGAAGCACACACAGGAGGCACCTGCCAAAACAGGAGGTACACACAGGAGGCACCTAGCAAAACAGGAGGCACACACAGGAGGCACCTGGCAAAACAAGAAGCACACACAGGAGGCACCTGGCAAAACAGGAAGCACACACAGGAGGCATCTACAAAAACAGGAGGCACACACAGGAGGCACCTGTCGTCATCACCATCACCTGCATCACCATCACCTGCATCACCATCCACGTCATGTGCCACGTCGCCATCCACGTCATGTGCCACGTCATGTGCGTCACGTGGGTCCACATCCGCAGCGTCCTCATCACCATCGAATGACTGCTCACCAGCTTCCCGTTCGTCCCCTTTTTCCGCGGCGTCATCCTCTAGGCCTGATGCGATGCTGCCCTCATCGGCTCCTGGGAACAATGAGCGGGTCACATCAGTTGGGTTGGGACTGGGTTCGGCTGGGGCTTCTTGCTGTTGCTCCACGAGTGTGGGCACCACACACAGAGAATTGAGATCAACAGTACGGCTCTCCGCCCCACATTCAACCACTGCCATGGTGACTCCCAATTGATCTTCAATCAGTTCATCCACTCTCCAGCACTTCTCTCCCCATTGTAGCCCATCGTGAACGTACACCATATCCCCCAAATATGGGCTGCGGCCTGGACTTTTGGTTTGTTGGGCGGCGGGGATTGCTTGGGGTGTGCAGACGAGTGGCGCGTCGTCTTTCTCGGACATTTGGCAAAAATGGTAGTGCCACTGCCGAAGAGGAGTAACAAGCACCGGGCAGCCAAACAGGCCGTCCGACGAGCAGTGGAGCGTGCCTTTAAGACGAAGTGGGTTCTCAAGCAATGGGATGATACAGGGGTCAGATTGGCTCCCACTGGTGGGGCTCATTTATCTCGTGATTTGAAATCAATTACGGGAGAATGCCTCAACATGTGCCGGATGCGTGCAACTATGAAACTATCAAACAAAGGACTAAGGGACAATGTTGATAGGGACGTCCGATGGGATAACCTGGAAAGCACTCTCGAGTACTGTGAAGGTGGACAGCACGGTGGTGAATGGTGCTCCTCTGGCGTGGTGTTCGACAAAAGAACTAGCACTTGCAATGGTGGACGCATGCACAGCAAAATTCAAGAAGGTGGACCCATATCAGCGGAAGGAGATTTGGCTCAGAGTGGGCATTGATGGGGTTCCATTGTGGCACTTACATGTGATTTCTGTGTCCATTTGTTTACTTGCTGACATTGAAGGCCTACCCATCCATGGACCCCATTCATCTTTTGTGTCGGCTGTCATGAGAGGCTATGAATCAGTGCAGTCCATGGAGGACTTGATCAAGACCATCAAACTCTCAGAGGACATATTTGCATTAAATGGGAGTGAAATTTTCATTGATGGCCAGTCCTATACATGGCGTGTATTTGTAACGGGTGACCACATGTGTATCTACAAATTGCTGGGTGCCGACGGTCCCACCTCACTGCTTGCACACCGGTAGCCCTGTCCATGCTGCAACATCCCTGCAGACAAATTGCGCAATTACAGGGAACCTATTAGGCCCATGGTACGGAAACCTGGGGCACTGCTGCGCCATCCGGTAAACCAGTTTCCTGTAGACATGGCGCACGGCCTGGTGAATATATTGTTTACAATTGTGTTGTCGCTCTGCTCCCAATTGCTGCAGACATATAAGGGTCTATCCAAAAAGGAAACCACCGAATTGTTTGACAGTTTGGTGTGTGGCAGAGCTGATTTAATTGAAGAGCCACGGGACGCGGAGCAGGCAGCACACAGTTTGGAACGCTCAATTGATGCAACACGTCTATTCTTTAGGAATAAACAGTATTTGAGGTTGGTTGATGCCTTCAACCTAGTACGAAAGGACTTCAACCATCAGGGAACCAGGTACACGTGCCATCATTTGGTGCGTGCACTCCTATCTCACCGTGACACTATGTACTCAGTTTCATACACCCGGAAACTTGTATCCAAGGAAGATCAAAAACGGTTCTACACAGCAGCGTCACAGTTTGGGGCACTCCTGAGCACCATGGACGGGAAGGGGACAGTTTGGGGCCACGTTTGGGTGGCCCATGCTAGTCAGTTTCTAACCACTTGGGGCACTTTGTACCCGTTTTTGTGCCATGGTGTGGAAGGTAGGCACAGGTGGTTGAAAAGAGAGGTGGCGTTAAGTGCCCGAGGGCAAATGAAGGGTGGTAAGGTTGGGTTTGAAGCAGCAATCCGGCACTCCATTGTGCTTGTGGCTTTGTTAAAGAGAGGTGTGAAGTTGAGTACACGGACTCGCCATGTCAACAAAAAAAACAAGATAATGTTTGATGCATTCATTGGACATGTCAAAACCCATGGCGTATGATTCATGTTTCGCTCACTATCCTGTGCCACGTGTGCATTCTTGCATACATACCATGCAAAACACATGTTGCCTCCGGCTTTGCATGGTGCATGCCTCCTACCTATTTCCTGTTTGATGGGAGGTGCCTCCTGTTTGCTAGGATGCAGCCTCCTGTCCAAACAGGAAGCAGCCTCCTATCAAACAGAAGGCAGGCACCCATCCAAACAGGAGGCACCTCCTGTGTAACAAGAGGTGCCTCTGCCTCCTGTTTTGAAAAATGACACACATATGGGTGGGTACAACGGGCACCCACCTGTCCGACATATGTCAAGAACCTTCCTACTATGGCATACAAAGCGCACGCAAGTTGCAACTAAGGGGAACCAACATGATTTGTGCGGCCCACTTCCCTTTGGGTTGTTCCATGCACCGTTGCGTTTGCAGAGCTTGGATAACGCTGAGCAATAGGCTTGCACATCAATGTTTCCACACAATGGGGCATCACCCTGCTCAATGCACATGAGCTCCCATGGACCCTGTGTCTTGTACCAACTCGGTTTGTGTTCACTGGACATGGCTCGTATAGCCAAAGTGCTCCACATTGCACATATGTGTGTGCAAACTTACAAGAGCATGCTCAGCACCAGCACAAACTCATCAGATGATCATGAAGCTGCATGCAAGGCCGAAACCAGTGTGAATGAGATGCGTCCTCTCATTTCGTACTGATTGATCCATGCGTTTGTGACGCGGCATGCTGTGCGACGGTACAGTAAGATTACTCTCAAGGGGTTCCCCTCCTTAACAGGGTACAAGGAAGGCCTTTAGGCCTCAATAGCATGTTGTGTGAGTGTGGGAGGGGGTCTAGTGTTTGTGACAATATGGCACCTGTGTTGCTCCGAAAGCGACACAATAAGGTGATGTTGGTATGTATGCCATATTGGGGGGTGTGGTGAGGGCAGAAGTTCGGAAGGCAATACCTTAGACTGCTTTCATGACGTCAGTGATGAAGCCTGTCAGCCGTAGTTTCAGGTGCGGCCTGTCACGGAGCAGGGTAAGCAAAGCGTGTGCCTCATCATAGAAAGCTTTGAAATCACTGCTACTCACAGCATGCCATGTTTGCATGTTGTTTGTAGCAGCTGACGCTCACCACAACCGTTTGTATGCTCTGTATGCTCGTACTTTGTTGAACAGTGTTTTTGTGCGTGCAGACCATAAGGTCAGTGGTCTTGTCCAAGAGAACGGTGTGTCTTGCATGTGCGCGCGTGGCGGTAGTCGACACATTGACGGCAACTCTAGCGGTACTGCAAACTAGTCTTCATCATCATGAAAATCCCCATCAGATGATGCTTCACTGTGCGTTGATGTCTCAGCTGAGTTGCAGCCCCCTGGGCACGTTCGTATTGGGGAAAGTTGGATTGGTGATAAGTCACAAAAACGGGGACTAATAGTGGGCAACTAAAAAACACAATGCAACATAGCATAACACAACACAACATAACACAATACAATCCAAAAAAAAAGGAAGAACACAACACAACACAACACAACACAACACAACACAACACAACACAACACAACACAACACAACACAACACAACACAACACAACACAACACAACACAACACAACACAACACAACACAACACAACACAACACAACACAACACAACACAACACAACACAACACAACACAACACCACACCACACCACACAACACAACACAACACCACACAACACAACACAACGCGGAACAGTGGTGGTGGGGGGTGGGATTTATTTTGGCCCAAAACCGTTCCGTGCCAACTGTTCCATAAGGGGGAGGGTCCTCTATTCCCAAGAACCGTTCCGTTCCGTTTTGTTCCCGGAATGTGTACAACGCAATGCCAAAGGCAACACGCAAAGGCTCAACAGATGTCACTCAGACATTAACTTGACAGTAGCTCAGAGTATCCCGGAAATTAGCAGCTGCCATTTTGGAACTGTTTGCCTCTGACACGCAAAATTTTGTTTCCAAAAGGGTTCGGGAACGTTTCACGGCATCTTATGTTACTCGGGTAAAATAGGGGGGGCTGGGGGGTCCAACCATCCCTTGAGTAACAATGTTTTACGCGGTGCCACGTATTTTTGCATGGTTGCCACCCATTTTTGAGTAATAAGGAGAGGGGGGGTAAGGGGGTCAAGGTCTATTGTTACTTGAGTAACGTTGCGTGCCGTGAAACGTTCCCTTCATGGTCCAATGGCTTCCTTTCCATACCTAAAATCCGACCACCAGAAGGCTTGTTTTCGAGCTCAATGTGTCCACACAATACCCACTCTTTGCACTAATGCGTTGTGCCTTGATGCCATTGCACATATGTCATCAAATCACTGATAATGCAAGCATGTGTGATTGTCATTCTTGGATGTGCACCAAGTACAGTTGTAGCAGATAATGCAATTCAAAGAACACAAGGCTTTTGCCTTGCTGCAACTAAAAAAAATCATTGAGCCGCAACTAAGGTGCAAGATTCAAATCAGGTTCTCCTCTTGGGGTGAGCTGCGCAAAGACACTAGACGCCCCCAGGTAATACACATCTATGTGGGATGCAGCGTTCTAGGGCGTGGTGCGGAACCCCTAGTTAGAACGCAATTTCTGGAACACCCACCTAGCCTCAATTTTGGGGCAAACCACCTAAAAAAATGGATTCAGCACCCTCAAAAACCCCCCATCCCCTTTCTTTCCCCACATAACCCTCATTGTAGGGGTGGTTTTTTTGGGGGGGGTCAAAGAGTTAGAGCACAGTTAGAACAGAGTTAGAACACAGTTAGAGCACCTTGCTCTGACTAGTTATCGCGCTAGTTATCGCGCGATAACTTAGTTATCGCGCAGTTGTCGCGGGTAGTTATCGCGCACCCCTCCTCCATCCCCCACTAGGACAAACAACACAAAACACTTGGCACAAAGCATGTATGGTCGTTTTTCATACAAAGTCATCAATGTCTGAGGCCTTGGCTGCCTCCAGTCCCAAAAGCCCTTGCTCCAGGGCGTTCATGGACATGCAATGGTGCATGTGGCGGAGGGACATACTTGGCCTCACCAAGGACCAACCCCTAAAACAATTTGTGAGCCTCCTCTTGTAAGGCCCATGCCGATACTCCGTTGGGATGGAGGAAAACTGAAAAATGTTCCTCCATTTCGGGGGGTACCAAGGGGGAGGGCCTGAAGGGTGGTCTCAGTGCGCTTTACAATGCCGTTTAGAATGCGGCATGCTGCATGTTGGTAGTCCCCCGGCCGCCTGTCAGGGTCACACTTCTCAAGAATGCCCCCCATCTTGAGGTGGACTCCACCCCCATTTGCTCAACAATACCATTGGGGTCTTTGCACAACCAACACTTAGACCCAGCCCCCCCCCATTGCTTGCATCCCCTTCCCATCCCCCGTCAAAATGACAGTGCAAGTCAAAAATTGGTTTGCAAAGAGGACAACGTCCTCCTCCACATCCCTCACCTCTTGGTTGAGGTAGGCGGAGATGTCCAGGCTTCTCAAAAAAGCCTGTTCATCCCCGCCATCCATGCAAAACCATGAGGCCCATAGCTTCACCTTTGAAGCATACTTTGCCCCCCCCCCCATACATTGACCCATACATCTGCACGGGTAGTGGATGCCTTCCACAAGGAAGTCGCATCAACTGAAATGACAACAATGGCAACGCCACTAGGGGGGGGTTTCCCAATAACTCGGGCCATGAATATTGCATTTTGCACAATTGACTGCAAAGGCACATGGGCGGCTGCCCTATTGCGGCCTGTGGTAGACTTTACAATGGTTGCTTGGGGAAAGTAGGGCATGACCCGTTGCCGAACGGTCCTTAGGTCCCGTTGTGTGCAACGGCGGGGCATTCGCAAAAGGGCCTGCTGGGAAAGATGCATGCTGCATGCCATGGGTAGCCTGCTCAGGGCCTCATGCTCCTAAGCTGTGAATGCAAGATGGCCACCAAGTGGGCCAGACAGGGCAGTGCACGCCCCATCACTTAAACAAACTTCTCCTTTGGTGTTGGTGGCAAACGCAATGTTCGGATCACCCAATAGAACTCGCACCAGCCGCTGAACAGCCTTCAACCGCCGCGGCCGGGCCTTGGGGCACTGCAAATGAGTGTACCGCCGGAGGTTAGCTGTGTTCAGAGCCCTGAGGGCCTCGTTAACAGCATTATCCATGAAGAATATAAGAGGGCCTGGGCAGGAAATGAGGGAGGGTTTTGAAGCAAGGGCCCAAAAAACACACGCGATAACCCACGCGATAACCTCCGCGATAACTAGGTTATCGCGCGATAACCCCCGCGATAACCCCCCGCGATAACTAGTTAGAACGCGATAACCCCCCCCCGATATCTAGTTAGAGCACCCAGTTAGAGCGCGATAACTACCGCGATAACTAGTTAGAGCAGAGGTTAGTGCACTATGCACATGCGCACTAACTGGTGCTCTAACCCCGTTCTAACCCCGTTCTAACTAGTTAGAGCACACAAAGACCCCGTTCTAACCCCGTTCTAACCATGTTCTAACTAGTTAGAGCACACAAAGACCCCGTTCTAACCCCGTTCTAACTAGTTAGAGCACACAAAGACCCCGTTCTAACCCCGTTCTAACTAGTTAGAGCACACAAAGACCCCGTTCTAACCCCGTTCTAACTAGTTAGAGCACACAAAGACCCCGTTCTAACCCCGTTCTAACCCTGTTCTAACTAGTTAGAGCACACAAAGACCCCGTTCTAACCCCGTTCTAACTAGTTAGAGCACACAAAGACCCCGTTCTAACCCCGTTCTAACTAGTTAGAGCACACAAAGACCCCGTTCTAACCCCGTTCTAACTAGTTAGAGCACACAAAGACCCCGTTCTAACCCCGTTCTAACTAGTTGGAGCACACAAAGACCCCGTTCTAACCCCGTTCTAACTAGTTAGAGCACACAAAGACCCCGTTCTAACCCCGTTCTGACTAGTTAGAGCACACAAAGACCCCGTTCTAACCCCGTTCTGACTAGTTAGAGCACACAAAGATCAAATCGCAAAAAGTGCAAAACGGGCAATATCGAGCAAACGAAACATGGGGCTTGGGGGGTGGCCTTGCATGCCCAACCCTCCACCGCCCTACCCTTGCACACACGGGTGTGCCGCTTTTTTTCCCTCAGGGAGGGATTCAGCAGACCACCACTCTCCACCCAAAAATCACCCCCGGTGAAAGACCCCACACACACAATAAGCGCCATGGGCGCCCCATCACGCAAATGGGCGTGAAGGCTCATGGTGTCCGTCCCTTGGGGGCGAACATATCTAGTTGTCGATCTTTCACCAATACCCTGCGTCGACGGGTGCCCGTGATGTTACTTCAAAGTGTCACTCTGGGACGATGATCCACGTACTGTACCGTACCCGGCCCACGATAACAAAGCAAAAGCAATGAAACAAATCACACTAGGCCGCGGCCTTTCTGCAGAGCATGAGCGTGCAGGCGATTGGGTGTCCCTGTGGCTTGATACGAGCGTTGTGTCCTGCACCTACCACACTGGAGTCCAAGGCTTGCACACAGGAAAAACCCTTTTTCAAGAGGCCGCCTATGTCATAGCGCCATTATGTACACTCACAACTTAACCCGTATGGTAAAAACAATGCAGTTCACCGTGCCAATGATACGCCCATGCGTGCTTCGCGCACCAAGTCATACCCTGCACTTTTGGCCATAAGGCAAGGCTTCCACCATTGAGTTGGGTATAGTTTTCGTGTGAAAATGGACGAGACAATGCGTACATTGTTTACAAAACCGAGAGGGGAGAAACGGTAGTAGGCACACTTCTTAAAAAAGTTCGGGACAAGAGAGCGCATCATAGATAAAACGTTCGGTGACCAACGATCCATTAGCCTTACGTCGGACGGTGGGGTGGAGTCCCCCGGCTGTACCACGAACACAGGTTCACGGAGGCCAATGTCAGGCAGTCCGTCGGTATATATATATATATATATATATATATATATATATATATAAAGTGTATATATATAAAGAAGAGCTGGGATTCGAGAAAGGGGATTGATGTTCCCCAGCCTTCCACTGTCAGTTTCAGTGAAGATGCTTGTTCTATAACTCGCTTGACTTTGGACAAGAAGAGCTGGGGTGGTGACACAGGGGGTGGAGAGGGGACACAGGACCCTGGCACCGGGGTCCAGTACGGGGACATATACATCAGGTAGTTGTCCCGGTAGCGACACATGGGGGGGAGGGTGGACCAGTCTACGCCTCTCTCGAGGTAGTTGAGTACCAGGCTTGCGTAGGGGGCAGAGCAGGACCCTCCCATGAGGCACCCTGTGGTCTGGCTGAAAATGCTGGAAAAACTGACCAGTCGGTCGTTAAAGCACAGATCCCACTGTATGAACGCCAGCAAGTCATTCAGCGTGAAGCGGTAATATGCGTCAGTCTTGCGCGGGCGAGCTACGTGGTCCAACTGCTTGTCGCCCGACTTATGTAGGAAAAATACAAAGTCGCCGGGCGTCCCTTGCTTGTTACGGCACAGGAGGGACCAGTAGAAGCTCACTGCCTCGGCTATGACCGGCTTGGGTATGTTGGGGAACATCTCCTCCACATCTAGTTCCCCCCACCAGAGCAATTTCTGGCTGCACGTGTGGCTGTGTTTGCTTCCTAAGTTTTTCCACGAACCCCTTAATGTCATGCATCGCAAGCACCTCTATGGATGAAGGGTGGGAGGTCACAAATTTCCATAGTACTGAGATGCATCGGCTCATTTTTCTGGCCAATGACTTGAAGTGGTGTGAGCCGTGTCAGATGACTTCGCGCACCTTGACTTTGGCCTGAGGTTGGTGTTCGAGGTACTTGTGCTTAATAAGGACCATGGCGTCTGGGACGCCAAACCTGACCGCGTGTTTGGGGGAGGGGGCCAGCTGGGCGCACTGGGTATAGGTAGTCAGAGCTGGTGTATGTGGCGGGGGTGTGGTGAGGGATTGGACGTGCGACAGGAGGGCGCGCTTGGGTGGAGGGATCGGGTGCGGGGACCGTGGGTTGTGTGGGGCAGGGGGGGGCGGTGTGTTGGCAGTGAGGTGAATGGCGCTGGATATTTCTCGGGTGACAGTATCAGCAAGGAGATCATGGTCAGTGAAAATTGACCGCCAGCGGCGTGACGACCGTACCCGGCTCGCTGGCTGGGCTCTGCGGCGGGTAGATTCCGGGGTACTTGCCCTGGTGCGGCGTCGTGAGCGTCGCTGTGGGTTTGTGTCGGGGTGTGGCGGGGGTTCGGGGTCCGGTGGGTTCGCGTCACCGAAGAAAGGGATATTATCACTCGCAGAGCGCAGGGAGGCGGCACGTAGCAGGGGGTAGGTGGGCGGGGCCCCCGGTGCTTCTAACATACATGTTGTGGGTCCCGCGGACTGAAGTTTTCTGCATCCGGAGTCCAGGAGGGGCTAGAGTGCTCTTTTGACCGTAGGGGAGGGAGGGTATGTGACGTAGGCCTTGAAGGCTTTCTCAGATTCACCATCGCTCAGCGGGGTACAGCGCCTAAAAACACTAAAGCCGCAGTAATTGCCTGTGAGGGCGATGGACAGGGAGTCACAGAGTTGCCAGAACAGCCAGCACCTGGCATCTAGGGGGTGGCCAAAGGTGATGAGTTCGGCGAACCTGGGGGACGCATGGAACAGCGACTGGAAGACGTGGTGCCATGCCAGCGGGCAGGCAAAATGTGCCAGTGTGGGTGCTTTGTCAAACACGCCCACGCTTATATCAGGGGGTAGCCAGCGTGCTTGCTTGACCAGGTATGGGGCGTACACGTGGCGTGGGAAACTCGCGGCGAAGCGGTTGTAATTGTTTTCGCACAGGTCGGCAATGCGTGTTGCGATGCCGCGGGTGACCCTAGCGCGTGTGTCAGGCAGTGAGCCAGATAGCTGTTTTAGGCTGGAGAGTAGTGTGTCTTTGAAACTTTTGTAAGCGGGCACTGTTGCATTTTTCATATTTTGACTGAACACGCTCCAGGCGCACTTGGAGTTGGGGGGGAGGACATTTGCCAATACTTCACGGTTCCTGAAAAATGCGTGTCCGTGCAGGCGGCCCACTCCTGGGAGGTTGATCCATCGCTGGCAGGGGCAGGTTTCAGGGCTTTGTCGGTGTAGGATATCCGACGGGAGGTCTGAGAGTTGCGCTGTGGCAAGCACGGTGCGAACAGACAGGGTCCGCTGGGCAATGAGGTGCACCCTGGACTTAACATAGGATTTCAGGCTAGTCGGCCAGGACGTGTCGTCATCTATAGCCGAACATATTGCTGTGTGTAATGTCTTCTTTAAGGGCCCTGTGAGCAGTGGAATTTTTAGCGGGACGCGGTATGGTATGTACACTTTGAACTGCCGAGCAAAGAGAGCAGATATTTTATCGAAAAGCGTTTTGTGGTCTGCCGCGGGCAAGAAGCGGGCGGACCCTTGGAGGGCCGCCAACAGCAGCGGTGGGGGGTGGGTATCAGGGTGTAAGGGTTTATGGGATTGCAGGATGTTCTTGGCATAGCCCAGAAGGGACCCTCCTTGTGTTTCTATTTCCCTGACCCAAATTTTTCGAGTGTTCAGAAAATCCCACCGGCTGGAAGACACAGAGGGGACGTCGATGTTAAACAACTGCCCGACTCCCCACTTGAGCATCCAGAAGCGTTCCCGTGAGGTGACAGCGGATGGTGCACAGTATTCTAAAGGTGTAATGATGAAGTTTTCGACACCTTTGCGGGCGACCCACCTATATACACTGCGCGGTAGGTACACCTTGCGGCCTCCACTGAGGCGCAGGTAGTCCATTGCTAAACGAACATGTTCCGCGCCTCGATCACACACCCGGCGGAAAAACTGGCGTCCGCCTGTCTGGCCTATGTACACCCGATGGTCATGCAGGCACCGGAGAACGTAAACCCAGCACCCCTCCGTGAAGACAGAGAAATCACCCAGCCTGAGGGCGTGGATTTTGCGTGCGTGGGCTGAGGGGCATTCGTGCAAGTGTTTGTTTATGCGATCCCACGATCGGAAAACTGTAGGCCATGCTTTGGTTGTGACCAGTTTACGCGTGCGTGCGTTCCACGGTGGAGCGAGTGCTGTGCGGCGTTTTCTACCTCCGTGTACCCTTCGTGAACGGCCGTTAAGTGGCCGTTTGAATAATTGCGTGAATTTCACGTGAATTTACCCAATATTTGAGGTTTTTGGGGGAAAATGCCATATTCTTGGTTCATTTCAAGGGCTTTGAGGGGCCAAAATTCCTCCCCTAGCTTTGTTACGCATCATCCAATGAAAGTCCCGCCCCAAAAGCATCCATCATGACCGCACCGTGCCCAAAACGAGAGGTGCCGGAACCCGGCAAGCCTGTAGCCGATTCACAGCCGTGAATCCACGTGAATTCACGTGAAATTCGTACGAATTTCGTACGAATTTCACGTGAATTCACGTGAATTCACGTGAATTTACACAAATGTTACCCGTGTGCACCCCCTGATTTGTCCTCACACCCCTAGTAAGCCCCCCAGCATGCACCCCGGTCACAGTCAACAATGGTCTGGGTTCGTAAGGTCATCTCATGTCCGTCTCTTGCGGCACCGGAACCGCCGCTGTAGAGTCTGAAGGTGCTGCATGTCGGTTAGAAGCCGTCTTCTTGTGCGGCTTGCATACGTTTGTACACTTATGGGCCCTTGCCCATGTTGAGCCCTTTTGGTCGCATCCCACCCATGCAACCAAAGGCTATCGTCAATGGTGTGGTTGTCCACAACCACTTGCACCCCTAGTCTCCCCCGGAGGAGGCTTAGGCCCCCGCTGTTGCGCAACATGCGCTTCAGCCTCCGGTGACTTCCCTCCATGGCAAAGCAGGAGAACTTTGACAAGATTCTCCACTTCTTTGCAAAATAATACATGTGGTCGATCCAAAGATGCGTCCACAGAAGTTTGCCCCACTGGAGCTCATTGTGGGCAGCGCCCATGGCTATGCTATGGTTCCGGAGCCGCCCCAAGTCGGCCCCGGAGAACCATGCGGAACGCCACGCGTATACACACATGCTTGCAAAATTCTCCCACCACGTTTTGCACACCGACTCCCAACTTTTTCCCCCTACTTGATGCTGCCTGACACTAGGCTGCTCTAGGCAAGCATCTATTATCTTCTCCCAACCCTTATTGCGCATGAAATGGATGGCAGCAGCACACTCCATCCTCACCTTCCCCTTGCTGTTTGCCTTGTCATTATTTAATGAGGTACGGGTGCAAGTTCGTGCAGCAAGCCGTGCCTCATCTAAAACCGGTTGCAGCATGGTGCGTGCCACAGTGGCCGGTGCCTTCCCTGTCAATTGTACAACTAGGTCCCGTGTCCCGTTGACTGCACACAACAGGACACGAAGGACCCCATGGAGGCCATAATCAGGCACTCGCCTATCACTCATAATGGTCCTATATATAGCACTTATGGCAACGGCTGGTTCCCAGTTGCCGTCTATCGCACTTGCTGTGCCAAAGGTAGCAAGGCACAGAGCACGGTTACGCATGCAGACCCAACACACAGTGGCACCAGGGGATTCTGCCTTCCAGTTTTGGCAGCCCGCCATGAGCACCTGTGCCTTACCATCTGCACACAGAAAAAAAAGGGACTGCCTATCGTTCCCTGCCGTATCCTTAAAACTTACGGTTGCGGCCTTGCGCAACTCATCATCAAAATCAATCTCCTGGGAGGCCGCGTAGAGGGTCTCCCACTTTTCACTGCCCCCTAGTAGCCACCAACTAGATAGTTGGTTGGGGCTGGCGGTGCCACCAAGCGTGCAATGGACGTACGAGGCCTCATGCCTCGATGTACCGTCCACCGCAATAGGCAACCAATGCAGCCGTCGGTCCCCGGGCTGCATGATGGCCGAGGGTGGTGGTGGTCGACACTTGAATAGGTGGGCGATGCGGTCAGGTAGGTAGCAGGCCGCACCATTGATGGCCGTGTCGTCACCCGTATAGGCAGTGAACGCCCGGGACTCCGGCAACGCTAGCTGCCGGAGCATGCCGTACACCTGGTCCCATACCACACCGTACGTCATGCTCCCCACCAGGTACCGGGACTGTGTCCTAGAGAGGTGCAATGACCGGATCCTCCACACGGCCATAATCAACCTCTCCTCCTGGGTGGGCTCGGGCTGGACGGTGGCTACAATTCTTGTTTCGGGGGTAAGCACTATTTGCCCCGTGTCGGGCAGGTACTTGACGGTGTAGGGTGCTGCAAGCTCCTTGGTAACAACCTCCTGGAGCTCTTGTAGGCGCCGCCGTCGTGTACGATCCGCTACCAGATGGAATGGCTCCTTGGGCCGTGGCATGATGTGAGATACAGGACCTGTTGAATGGGCAGGCAGTCATCGCAAAGTTTCTACCATCCCCCTGCCACAGACCACTCTCTCTACTGTGATTCGCATGCAATTAAAAGAAATTCACATGGATTCGCACGAAATTCGTACGAAATTCGTACGAATTTCGTACGAATTTCACATGAATAGAAATTTGTGAATATTCTGAAAATGTGAAATTCGTACGAAATTCGTACGAAATTCGTACGAATTTCGTACGAATTTCGTGCGAATTTCACATGACTGTCACAGAATTTCTGCCAAAGCCTCATCCTTGTGCCCTCGTTGACCCTCACAAAGCAAGCTCAGGATGGTGCTCATGCTGTCATTGTCATTGTCATTGTCTCATGCTGTCATTCCGGCTGTCACTCAGCCAGCAGTGTAATATACAAACAGTTCCGCAGAAAGGAATCGCAAATTAACAGGTTAACAGGTTAACAGGTCAGGGGGCACGTACACCGTACCCCAATTAATGTACAAACAGTGCTGGAGAAAATTTCGCACAGTGGGGGGGGAGTACCCCACATATCGGTCAAACTGCCCATTCTTTGGGGGGGGGGGGGCAGGATAACATTCGTCGTGGTTAGAAAGGTTAGAAAAGTACCTACGCACCCCCCCCCCCCGGGAGCAGAGCTTCGGCTAGCGGAGCCCTGGGAGCTCTGCTCCGCCACCGCCTCCACAAAGGAGGGGTCCATGGCCGCCGACGTGAGGCGGTGGGGGGGGTACTGCCGGCGCACTTCCTCCAGTGCGGCAGTCACCTTGGGGGCGTCCGGGGCCACGCTGTCCACATCGACCTGCTTGCCACTGGCCATCATGGCCATCCGCAGGCCGGTGGACACTGCCGACATCTGGCCGGCGCACGCCTCGGCCTGGGCATGCCAGGCCTGTGCGCCGGCCAGGAGGTACCGGACACCGGCAGCACTGGCCCCCCCCCTGTCACCCGGGGGGGCGGGGGCCTCGGCACCCTCAGCCCTCTCCACTGCCTCTGCTGGCTGTGCCGCTGGCTTTGCCTTGCGCAACGTCGCCACGTCACGCTCAAGGCTCTTCACCTTGGTGGCCAGCCGGTCACGCTCCCTGGTGACGTCCGCCAACCGCGACTCGCAGTCCCGCCTGTCCTCGTGGACCCTGGACAGACGGGCCTCGAGGTCGCGGTTGGCGGCCTCCGCGCTGATGGCGCGTGCCTCCCACGCCCCCGCCCGCTGCTGGTCCACCCACTCCTGCACCACCCCCCTCTGCCCCCGCCCCCCCGACGGCTCCGCCTGCTCCGCCCGCCCTGCCCGCTCCCCCGGGGTGGCCGTACGCGGGGCTTTGGGGGGGGGGGGCGTGTCCCCTTCGGGGCGCCCTTTCCGCTTGCGCGTGGGGGGGGGGGGTTCGTCCTCCTCGACGTCAATGACGTCAGCCACCAACCCCTTCCGCTGCCTCCCCACATGGACGCGCATGGCAAGCCATGCCACGTCCACCAACTCCGGCCTCCGCTGCTCCCACCCCGTGAGCACATTCAGCCCACAAATCCCAGCCGTCGTCACCGTCCCCTCCTCCCCGATCCGCGACACCCCCGTCTGCACCCGCCAATGCCCACTCACAAGCCGGTAGGCAAACATGCCCACCAGCTCCTGCCCCGCAGGCAGGTTGGACCCCCCCCGGAGCACAATGGGGCAGGGGAAGGAGATGCGGAGGGTGCCCTGCACCCCCCGCGACTCCAACTCCATGTCCCACACGGCACTGAGGTGCCGCTGCCGCCCATCCGGCCCGGGCGGCACCTGCTGGGTCCAGGCCGGATCCGGCTGCCTGGCGGCCAGGGTGACCCGGTCCAGGGGGGGGTCGGTGTGGGCCTCGCCCAACTCGTCGCGGGACGGCTGGGGCACCACCACCTCGCGCGCCATATGCCCCCTGGCGGTGCTGGCCTCGCTGCCTCCCGAACGCCGAGAGCGCTGCGACCCCACACTGCGCACACTGCCGGCCTCGCTTGGTGCCCGTCCACCGCCGGTGCCTGCGGGCTGGGCGCCACCGGGGCCTGCGGGCTGGGCGCCACCGGGGCCTTCGGCGGGCTCGGCGTGCTCCTCAGGCAATCGGGGCCGGGGCTTGTACTGGCGCCTGGTGTGGTGCCGAATATCCGGCGACCGAGCGGTGAACGGGACCTGCATGCAGATGTGGGGAGGTGTGCAAGGCGAAAATTGAGAAAGGGGGAGTGGACACGGGGCAATGGAAGAGCAAAAGGAGCAAATTGGACGAAATTCACAGAAATTCGTACGAAATTCGTACGAAATTCGTACGAAATTTAGGTGCGTGAATCTCACATTCACGTGAATCTCACCAATTTTGTTAAACCATGCGGGGACTTCAAACCTCTAAATTGCACCTATTTGTTGCATCTTACTTTGGGCGAAGGTAGCACGACAAAAGCACACGATAGCACCAAGTTACGAGCAAAACACAGCAAGATTGGGTGAAATTCACGGTACCGTGAATCTCGGATTCAAACGGCCGGTTCACGAAGGGTACGCGCATCCCATATGTCTGAGAAAGTGGTGATGCGGTTACAGGCGGCAGGCTGGGTTTGTGGGGCTACAGATGGGTGGGTGAACAAAGGACTGAAAAGCTGCGGGTCCATGACCGCTCCGGTGAGGTTGCACAGGCTACGTGTAGTATAGAAAACAGATGAGAGCCAGCGGCGCTCCAGGGGTGCTGTATGGGCCACCCACAGTGTGCAGCTGCCCCCTGGTCCCTTCGACATGACGGATACAGGGAAAGACGACCCGAGTTTGGTGATCTGCAGGCGTAGCAGTCTGGCCAAAGCGAAATGTCGCTTAGTAGGCAGGGAATCAGGTATCATCATGAACGCATAACCCTGGTGTGTGCGGGACTGTAGTCGGCGCATACACTGTCGGGCTTCACCCCAGTTCATTGACCAGGACTCAGTGGCAGGCGAGTAACATGGCAATACTATGGAGGGGTACAAGTGGAGTAGTTTGGCAAGTGGGAGACGTGTGTCTGCACTCAGTAATGTACTGGCCAGGACCATATCTATTTGCTGTGTAGTCACTCCGAGGGCCCGTGAGAGCATTTGGGCCCATCTAATTTCTAAGAAGGCTGGGACTGTGTCCGAGAGCAGCTGGTCTACCCAGCGTTGCGTTTCGCTGAGTATATCCCTGATGAAATGGATTACATGGGATGTAGACATCTGGTACCATGTGAAAACGAGGTTACAGTCGCACCATTTCTGTAGGGCTGCCTGGAGGCTCGGGTGCTGGCACACAATGTCTCTAAAGAACATAACAATGGAGGAGGTGGGAGAGGAGGATTTAGGGTGGCAGGGGGAGTAGCACTGGAATAGGCCCCCCATTGGGGAGCCCAGCGCCGCTGGGGTATGGTTGGAGGCCACGTCGCAAACCGTAGACATCGTTTCTTGGTGGCATTTGATTGCCTCGACTGAGAGGCTGAATATTTTGACCGCTGCGTGGAGTGCACGGGTGCATGGGTGGGGGGCATTCAGTGTGTCGCACAACGCGCATGATTGTGAGAAAACCGGCATACATGCAATGCCTTTCTCGATAGGTCTCAGCAACGATAAAAACCATTTGCCTGTTCTGTAATGGGCGTGTGGGATTAACGTCTCGACCATGGTTGAGACAAGGGGCGACAGGCCTACGAGGGAGTCGGCGTCGCGTCGTCGCTTGAGGTGGCACGTGAAAGGTGACGGGTGCATGCATGATAGGAGTTGCTCGGCACCGATGGCGTGGTCGGCGTATGGGGTTTGTGGCAGCAGCTGGGCGTGGACTGGGGGTTGATTTTCCTTTAGTTTGGGCCGCTTGGCGACGGGGTGTTCAGCAGTTCATTCAGGCGGACTATGGCCTCATTGACAAAGGTCTCTAAACCGAAGATCCAGTTTTTGTCGAACACTTCCAAGACCGGGTCATTGCATGTGCCCTCGACGGCGATGTCAGGGACTACCTTAATGTACACATATGACCCCTCGACGCGGTCCACGATGCCGCGGATATAGAGGTACGAGCTCTTGGACAGGGCTGGCTTGATTGCGAACACGCTTGCTCCCTCCTGGGGGTTCCGGACCGACTTCGTGAGGATTTGTCGTGCGGGGAGATCCATTGACAGAGTTCCAGCTTCGTGTACTTTCTTTGCTCCCGGTTTTGGCGCCTTTTTTGCTGCGGGTTTCGGTGCTCCGGACGACATGTAGTCTTCGAGCAATTTTTTGTACTCCGCGAGTTGGCGTTCCAGAGCCTGTACGTGCGCATTGGTGGCAGGGGCAGATTGGGCCATTTCCGATTCGAGTGCTCTAGCCAGGTTCACAGGTGTGGCAGGTTCCGAGGCCGAGTCAGGCAAGGAATTCGTTGCACGTTTCGATGCAGGCGTTGACGTTTCATCCACGTTAATAGTGGCCTGTTTCTGGGAAGCTGGTGTGCGGTCGTTTCGGGTGCGCTTAGGGATGGCGTTCTCCCTATCATCCTCCATGGCGTCCGAATCCACGGATATTGCCGAGCGGTGGGTCGAGCCTGCGCCAGCGTGGGCTGCGGCAGTTCCTTGTGGCCTAGCCAATGGCTTCGGTACCGCGAAGAATTCGGGCACGGTCGGCGGTCCCGGGGGGCAATCCTTCCGCTGTTCGTTTAGCAAGCGTCGGATAGCTGCTTCGGCTGCTTTGGCTCGCGCGTCGTCTGCTGCACTGGAATCAGTACATGCTGGGCGTGGGTCAGGCTGCGGCAGCTGGGGTTGGGGTGCAGCGCGTTCGCCACCGCCATCAGTTCCGAGGCCAACACGCGACTGGGGCGGGGGCTGGTCCGTCATATGTGGCTGTGACACAGGTGATGTGTTACCAGGTGGCGTGTGCGCAGGCAGTGGGTTTGGAGCATGGGGGACGTGGGGAGTTTGTGGCGAGATTCCGAGGGCCATGAGCAGGGCATTCGGTGCAGTGGAAGAGCACGAGCTGTTCTGGGCAATGGAGTTAAAGATGCCTGTCCGGGACTGGATGGTCTGGGCCGGAGGCGCGTGCGCGATTCCCAGTGAAGTGAACAGGGACTGCAGGTTCCCAGCGGCAGGGTTGTCGGAGCTGCTGGACTGTCCTTGGGTCGGAGAAATCGCTAAGGGCTGTGGCACAGGTGCCAGGGGCGGTGCCAGATGGTGGCTTAGTCCCTGCTGGGTTCCACCCAGGGAGTTCGTGAGTGCCGCTGCGAGCGCGGCTGCTGCTCCATTGCGGGAGTTGTCGGCCTTGTCGCGTTGGTTCCCGACGCCAAGCGTTGCTGGGCTGAGGCCCAGCTGTAGCAGTGTGTCTGAGACTCGCTTCAGGTTGGTTTCGGTGTTGACTTGCTCCTGCTTGGACATGATGAGGGAGACGATAACATTAATTACGTTCAATTGAGGGCATCTCGCCCAGGTGTGTCCGGTCTGTTTGCATGATCTGCACGGCCACTTTTTCCTTCCATCGGTTCCCTGGGATTCATCTCCGCTGAAGCCTTTAAGTAGGGCGCCGATGACGGAGTTATTGCCGCCTTGCAACAGTTGGGCGACCGTGTTGTGCAGATCGGCGCCTCCTGTCGTTGATGCCAGGGAGCTCGACGGGGAGTGTTCGGACAGAGGTAAGAGGTTTTGGTTGGGTGTCCCTGGGACGATTCCAGCAAGGGCCGATTGGATCGCATTCATGGAGGAGCTGTCACCGATTTGGGTTTCGGGTACCACACTAGGAGTTTGTGACGGGGGTGCATTTGGCGCAGATAATGGTGGGGAGCTCTGGGATGATGGCGGTTGCTGGGCCATGTGGTTGTGCAGGCTGTTGAGAAGGTTTTGAAGGTCTGACACGCTCGGGTCTTTTGCGATCCAAGGGGACTTGATATCTAGTTGTCGATCTATCACCAATACCCTGCGTCGACGGGTGCCCGTGATGTTACTTCAAAGTGTCACTTTGGGACGATGATCCACGTACTGTACCGTACCCGGCCCACGATAACAAAGCAAAAGCAATGAAACAAATCACACTAGGCCGCAGCCTTTCTGCAGAGCATGAGCGTGCAGGCGATTGGGTGTCCCTGTGGCTTGATACGAGGGCTGTGTGTTGATACGAGGGCGAACAACTTGGATGCTACACCATGTGGAGGTGAGGGTGCACACCTGCGCCTCAGCAAACCCCCGGCGCTGCTAGAGGTCATCCCCCCTCCTCCGCTGCGCCTCCACCTCCACCCTGAGCTGGGCCGCCTCCACCTCCGCCTTCCGCCTCCCCTTCTCGGCCTCCCTCAGGGCCCCCCTCATCGCCTCCACCTCCTCCCCCCTCTTGTTGGCAAGGTTGAGGGCCTGGTCCATTGACAGGGCACGCTGGGAGTTGTGGTCGGCCGACCGACCCTTGGCTAGTGCGGCCTCAACACCCGTGGCGGCCGCTTGCTCCACCAAAACCTGGCAAGCGTCCGTCACGTGGGTGGCCACACTGGCCCCCAAGGCCTCCACATCCAGGGCCTCGGAGGGGGGCTGGGCTGCCACCTTCGCCACCTTCCACGGCTTGGGGGAGGGGGTGGGGCCCTTACCCCTATGGGGGGGGGAGGGCATCCGCCTCAACAACCACCACCTCAGGCCGCCGCTTCGTTTGCTTTCCCGGCCTTCCCCCCTTGGTGCCTGGGCTTCGTCCTTGACAAAAAAATGCGGCAGCTGCAAGATGGTGGCCTGAGAAAAACAAAAGAAACAAAAAAAAACACGCGATAACTGCCGCGATAACTCGCGCGATAACCTAGTTAGAACGCGATAACCCCCGCGATAACCCCCCGCGATAACCCCGCGATAACTAGTTAGAACGCGATAACCTAGCGCGATAACTAGTTAGAGCACCTAGTTAGAACGCGATAACCTAGCGCGATAACTAGTTAGAGCAGGGGTTAGTGTAGGGTGTTGTGGGAAGTTTTCACACCTGGTGACATGGGCACCTGCCTTGGCCCTCCTTCTTGGCGTCGTCCAGCACCAGCTTCATCCTCCTCAGCCACACGAAGTCGATCCGTGACGGCGGCATACTCCCCGACTTGCCTCCACTCCACCACCTGGGCCGCCCCCTCGACCTCAGGGGCCACCCTTGCCACTCCTCCATACAATCCCTTCCTCACCACCAAAATGCAGCCCGGCGGCACCGGAATCCCAACATGCCCTTGCAGGGAGGGCCACGGCAGTGCCTCCCCATGGCACACCTTTGGGATGCAGCGTTCTAGGGCGTGGTGCGGAACCCCTAGTTAGAACGCAATTTCTGGAACACCCACCTACCCTTAATTTTGGGGCAAACCACCTAAAAAAATGGATTCAGCACCCTCAAAAACCCCCCATCCCCTTTCTTTCCCCACATAACCCTCATTGTAGGGGTGGTTTTTGGGGGGGGGGGGTCAAAGAGTTAGAGCACAGTTAGAACAGAGTTAGAACGCAGTTAGAGCACCGTGCTCTAACTAGTTATCGCGCTAGTTATCGCGCGATAACTCAGTTATCGCGTAGTTATCGCGGGTAGTTATCGCGCACCCCTCCACCATCCCTCACTAGGACAAACAACAGAAAACACTTGGCACAAAGCATGTATGGTCTTTTTTCATACAAAGTCATCAATGTCTGAGGCCTTGGCTGCCTCCAGCCCCAAAAGCCCTTGCTCCAGGGCGTTCATGGACATGCAATGGTGCATGTGGCGGAGGGACATACTTGGCCTCACCAAGGACCAACCCTTAAAACAATTTTTGAGCCTCCTCTTGTAAGGCCCATGCCGATACTCCGTTGGGATGGAGGAAAACTGAAAAATGTTCCTCCATTTCTCGGCAAGGTGCATGGTGCAGCTCGGCATGGTGCAGCTCCATCCAACCCCCCCCACCACAGTCTTCTTCGCCGTCTCAAGCACACGATCTGCCACCCTTTTGAGGACTGGCAGATCATGGAGCTTGTGGGGGTTGTGCCTGTGGTGGTTGGCACCCCCATAGTTGCCATACAATGTACGGCGGGTCCCAGAATCTTGGGGCCTGCCGACAATGGGGGGGTTCTCATTGAAAATGGGTGCCTTCTCTGAGAGAGGCACCCTATCCAAATCATCCAAAAGACTTTGGAGCTGCACATCACTCAAAAAATCGTGCTCCAGGAGGTGGTTGACCACCAGCTTCCCCCCCACGGTGAGCACAAGGTCATTGGGGTCCCTATTAAAGGCCCCCAAGGGCTCGGCGGCAACCACCTCCTCCGCCTCCCCAATAAGGGGGGGTGTTGCCCCAAATGGAAAAAGAATCACCCCCTGCCCCGAAATAATGTTGGGAGTGGTGACCCCATACCACTCACGCTCCCACTCCCTTGTGGGGCAAAGGGAGTGCATGGGGAGCTTGTTTTCGGGGTCGTCAGTGCAGACCCGGCGGGTGTTGTGGGTGAGGGGTTGGGGGAACCAACCATCCGACTGCCCCTTCCCCTTACCCGGTCGGATCCTTACCTTCTGGACACTAATCATGAGGGGGTTGTGGGGCTTCTCCTTCCTCCCCCCAGCCCCCACCCCCCCCGCATCCTCCTCCTCCTCCTCCACTTCCACCTCCTCCTCCTCCTGACCCACATAGAGGGTCGTCTTCGTCCCCGCACCCTTCTCGGCATGGGCGGTGACGGACTCCACCACCGCGTCCACATCGTCCGGATGAAGCTGGATCAAAAATCCAGCAACCCTTGGATTTACCTCTAGCAACTCGAAGATGTAGTTGCTGAGAACCAGGGGGTCTCGGTTGTCCGCCATGAAGGGGGACTTATGGACAAGGAGTCCAAAGTCCACACCATGTTCAAAGCGGGTCGCCACAGGGCGCCTCACATTGGCATCACCCATCGTAAACCCCTCAGGACCGCCAAGGCGACGGACCCCAAGGAGCTTTTGATGGTGCTCGCACCAAGCGTGGGCAGCAGCAAGGGCCATTATCAAAGAATATGAAAGCTTTGAGAGCTAAAGCGAAAAGGGGAAACATAAAATGAAGCGCGATAACCTACGCGATAACCCACGCGATAACTAGGTTATCGCGCGATAACCCCCGCGATAACCACCGCGATAACTAGGTTATCGCGCGATAACCCACGCGATAACTAGTGCTCTAACCCCGTTCTAACCCCGCGATAACTAGTTAGAGCACACAAAGATCAAATCGCAAAAAGTGCAAAACGGGCAATATCGAGCAAACGAAACATGGAAGGCACATTGTTGCATCATAGTGCACCCATGTAACATGTGAAATTCCGGGTTCCAACCATATTAACAACACCCAAAATTGGGGGGGTTCCGCACCACGCCCTAGAACGCTGCATCCCATTGGCCAAGGGGCACTGATCGCGGTGGCCTGCGACCCCCCCCACCTCCTCATTAGTGAGGGGGGCAATCACCTCCATCCCATTCCTCCACCCCGACAACAAAAAATGCCCGGTGGTTGTTCCCAGCAGGAGCAATCTGCTCAGTGCTAGCACTGAGCAGATTGCTCAATGCTGACCCCATTGGGGTCCTCCACCACCACCTAGCTCCTCCCCCCCCCCCCTCCACCTCCTCCCCCTCCTGGCATGGCACACAAAGGCCATCTTTGTGGGCCGCGCGCAAAACCGCCCGGTCGTAGCCGTAGCACTTGGCTACGTCGACGACCTTCCCCCTACACCTAACCGCCCCGTCACACTGGACTGTCTTGGCCACCCGGCCACCAGGTGCAGCTCCATCCGACACCCCCCAACAAAGTCTTCTTCGCCGTCTCCAGCATGCTGCACACGATGTGCCACCCTTTTGAGGACTGGCAGATCATGGAGCTTGTGGGGGTTGTGCTTGTGGTGGTTGGCACCCCCATACTTGCCATACAATGTGCGGCGGGTCCCAGAATCTTGGGGCCTGCCGACAATGGGGGGGTTCTCATTGAAAATGGGTAGCCTTCGAAGCATTAATTACAAAAGATGCAAAAGACCAGCGGTCCAAGAAAATCTTCTCAACCGGCACGTCCCGAATGGGGTCGCGTCGAAATAATTCCATCTTACCGGTGGCCATAGCTTCAAAGACCGGATGAACGCGCAAAAATTGTGAATCCAGGAATTGAGGCGGCAATTTATGGGAAGGCAATTCACAACCAGCCACAGGCTCAGACACCGATGGCCTTGTCTCCCCACCCCCCGCCAAATGTGGTGCTTCCTTTTTCTCGTGTTCTACCAATGAACCATGATATGCAGAGGAGGAAGAGGGAGTGTGGGATACCTCAACAGTCTTATCGGGTGGAATTGTTTCATCTCCTTTCCATTCGGCCCATGCACTCACTTCTTCCTCGACCTTAGTAAGGCGAGAAAGGATAGTAGGCACAGGTTGGAAGGTGGAAAGGGATTCACAAATGCGATTAACAAAGAGATCGCTCACTTCGCCACAAAAGGACGAACGGACGTGTGAAAAACAGCCCTCAAACATGGATTGGAATGCCTCGGGAGATACAATAAAATTCTCCAAAGCAAATTGTACTTTAGCCTCGCAAGAATGTAAGGCATCCAATGCTGTTTCAGCAAGTAAATCCAATTGAGGGCGGGCCATCTCATTTATGGGAAAGCGTCGCAAAAGCTCTTCCCCATTGAATTCTTCCACTCGGGCTGTCAAGACACCTAATTTTCCCACAACAACCTCGAACTCGCTCCGCATACCACCATGGGAAATCTCCAATTTCGAATTTTTTTCTCGAATTTGCTCCATTGATCGAATAGATACTTCCTTGTGACTCTCCATTGAAGATTGCAATGCATGTAAACGAGAAGTGCACTGCAAAAAAGAATCATGCAAAGGATTGAGACGGGATTCCAACGCCGATACACGTGTGTGTAATGAATCAAAGGCGGTGGAAGAGGCCCCATCCTTCGAAGGTAAGGGCGGCGGCGGAGGCGTATTGGGTGTGTTGTTAATTAATTCCAAATGCGACTTGAAACCAATAACATCTCCCTCAACGGCACCCAAACGAGAATTCCATGCTTCAAATTGAGGAGTCAACGACAAAACACTACTCATTTGTGACTCAAGCTCATTAACCTTCACATGCCTTCTCTGAGAGAGGCACCCTATCCAGATCGTCCAAAAGACTTTGCAGCTGCACATCACTCAAAAAATCGTGCTCCAGGAGGTGGTTGACCACCAGCCTTCCCCCCACAGTGAGCACAAGGTCATTGGGGTCCCTATTAAAGGCCCCCATGCAAGGGCTCGGCGGCAACCACCTCCTCCGCCTCCCCAATAAGGGGGGGTGTTGCCCCAAAAGGAAAAAGAATCACCCCCCGCCCCGAAATAATGTTGGGAGTGGTGACCGCATACCACTCACGCTCCAAAAAGGAGTGCATGAGGAACTTTTTTTTCGGGGTCGTCAGTGCAGACCCGGCAAGTGTTGTGGGTGAGGGGTTGGGGGAACCATCCATCCGACTGCCCCTTCCCCTTACCCGGTCGGATCCTTCCCTTCCGCACACTAATCATGAGGGGGCTGTGGGGCTTCTCCTTCCCCCTCCCAGCCCCCACCTCCTCCACTTCCTCCACTTCCTCCTGACCCACATAAAGGGTCGTCTTCGTCCCCGCACCCTTCTCGGCATGGGCGGTGACAGGCTCCAATTAACACGGCGTCCACATCCTCGGGATGCAGCTGAATCAAGAATCCAGCAACCCCTGGATTTACCTGTAGCAAGTCGAAGATGTAGTTGCTGAGAACAAGGGGGTCTCTGTGGTCGGCCATGAAGGGGGACTTATGGACAAGGAGTCCAAAGTCCACACCACGTTCAAAGCGAGTCGCCACAGGGCGCCTCACGTTTGCGTCACCCATCGTAAACCCCTCGGGACCGCCAAGGGGACGGACCCCAAGGAGCTTTTGATGGTGCTCGCACCAAGCGTGGGCAGCAGCAAGGGCCATTACAAAGAATATGAAAGCTTTGAGAGCTAAAGCGAAAAGGGGAAACATAAAATGAAGCGCGATAACCTACGCGATAACTCGCGCGATAACTAGTTATCGCGCGATAACCCCCGCGATAACCCCCGCGATAACTAGGTTATCGCGCGATAACCCACGCGATAACTAGTGCTCTAACCCCGTTCTAACCCCGTTCTAACTAGTTAGAGCACACAAAGATCAAATCGCAAAAAGTGTAAAACGGGCAATACTGAGCAAACGAAACATGCAAGGCACATTGTTGCATCATAGTGCACCCATGTAACATGTGAAATTCCGGGTTCCAACCATATTAACAACACCCAAAATTGGGGGGGTTCCGCACCACGCCCTAGAACGCTGCATCCCATGGTTAGGGACAAGAAAACAAAATGGAGAATATCATCCCACGCGAGGACCGAGAAAAATCCGCGAGACTTTGTGCTGATGCAATCTCTTTTAAGATTACATGTGATGATTACCGTCCTTACTAATTGACGGGAAAAACTTTTTTGTAGTGTCCGGGTGTGAGGAACCGCAAGCTAGTTTTAAAATGTACCGCAGTGCCGTCCGGTTCAAGCCATAGGCCAAGTTTATAAAATCATGAACTGTTGTTCCATACCCAATGGATCGAGGATTTCAGATATGCCCAAAAGTTCATGGGATTCAGCTGGCAATCGCATGCTTCCAGAAGAGGGTGTGGAGCAGCCTATCTTCCGGCCGACAGACTTCCTTTTTTCTCCTTACACCCCTTCCAAATATATCCCCTATCAAATATTTCCGTCCTGCTTGTGCGTTTCTCCAACAAAGGGCAAGTGTTATCCGCAGAAATGCGTTTTTCTGCGGATAAGGGCTTATCCGCAGAAAGACCCACCGGAGCCGGATTTCTGGCAGAAAAATGGCGCCGCCGCCAATTGCGCAGCACCTTGGGCGCCCGGGAATCGAACCGACGACCCCTGCCGTTGCCGACTTGCGCTCTGCCCAACTAGACAGCGCCAAAAAAGGCCTGGGCTCCAGAAATAGCGCACATTGATTTGTCCAGGTATGATCGAAAATTTTAAAAAAAGCAAAGGCCCCGGGCAATTCCCGGGGCCATTCTCACACTTGCGCTGCGCTTTCCCTGCCTCACACCCTCCCATGACATGCATGCACATATTCGGACAGTATTTGGGAGGTAAGGGAGTGTGTACGTAGGACAAAGTGGGTGTTTTTAAGGTGTCTGGGTGTTTTGGTACCATGGTGCAACAAGCAGGTTTCCCAAACTCCTGGGGGGGTAACTTGGCGCCACCGGCTGGGTTTTTGGCGCTTTTTTTGGCATTATCACCGCAAAAGTGTCTACTTTTTGAATAACAAGACCCGGTTGGGGTGGTTTGACCGCATTTTTGCGCCCCTGGACCGTTTTTGGTCGGGGGTCCCCCCAAAAATTGCCTAACCCTACTGGTTTCCACAAGCAGGTTTTCCAAAGTACCGGGGGGGTAACTTGGCGCCACCGGCTCGGTTTTTGGCGCTTTTTTTGGCATTATCACCGCAAAAGTGTCTACTTTTTGAATAACTAGACCCGGTTGGGGTGGTTTGACCGCATTTTTGCGCTCCCGGACCGTTTTTGGTCGGGGGTCCCCGCAAAAATTGCCTATCCGTATTGGTTTTCACAAGCAGGTTTCCCAAAGTACCCGGGGGGTAACTTGGCGCCAACCTTATAGCCATACTTATAGTACAAATTAGAGATGTCCCGCGGCTCAATTTTAGCATTGCGGAAAGCATCCCCAAAATGTTTTTCCAAAAGTTCCAGGCAGGTGGAGGGAGACAAACCCAACGCACCGTGGTCCTTTATCATTGCAACCCACTCGGGCTTGATACACCGCTCCTCCAGCTACTGCACGAGCGGAGAGTAGCTTGTGGCCTTTGTGGGTCAAGTCCAGCTTTTGCACATGCCATGATTCCTCTCGGAATTTTAGACCAATGCGACAAGGGCACTGGAGTGTGGAATTCTTGGCCTCGGTGCTTTCATCCGGCAGTTCCTCCACAACCTCAGGCTCCGTGTCGGCTGGCTTGTCTCCAGGCTTCCGACGTTTGGTCGTCCTGTTCCTCGACTTGTCCACATCACCTCCACCACTAGCTCCCCGGGTATCCGGACGCCACTTTACCGCGTAAGGGCATTGTAGATATAGGTAATCCTTGGACGATGTACTAGTACTCAACGAGTAGCCCAGCCTACGGCGAACCTAGAGGGGGAATAATATGAACAATGGGGGCAACCCAAGGAAAAGGGTGACACATCAACGAGATATTGCAGTAGGTAGCAATACCTCTGCTCTCACACTGTCCTTGGTCTTACCCAAGATGTCACCAACTTTGATCAATGGTGAGGTGTCACGCACCAGGCGCACCTGGAAAAGGGTACCTTAGTGCACCCTTTTTTCAAAGCCCCCTAAACTACCTTACTAGGCCATGGGGGGGGTTGGAGGGACCTCATAGGCACATGGAGTGCTTGTTTGTGCCCTAGCACCCCTGGGTTCTTCGTTCCTAGGGGTACAACACCGATTTTCAAATTTGCACATCACCCCTTAGTGCACCCTTAGTGCACCCCTTGTTGCGCAACAACCCCCCCCTTGTTGCACCCTTAGTGCACCCCCTTAGTGCGCACTAACCCCCCTTAGTGCACCCCTTAGTGCACCCCTTAGTGCACCCCCCCAAAGGTCCCTCCGAACGCCCTTCACATTCGCAAGCATGACACATAACACAATGGGCCCCCTTATTTCAAGTACTTCCTCCCCAAGAGGATGCCACGCCTCTCCTTCTCTTTTGCTTGCATGATCTTCCTTGCCAAGAGACCTAAGTCAAGGTTAGACATATTTACAACATGGCCCAACATGCCTGAGTGCAAGGATGCTGCCAGCATCACAACGGATCAAAGCAGTGGTGGTGGGGTCAGGTGCAGGCAACTCATAGTCTCCATGGAGGGCTTCCACCCCAGGGCATTCAGTGGAGCCCACATCTTTTCTCAAGCAAGGCTTCTTGCTTGACCAAGCAAGAGACAAAGTAGTGGTTCCAACAGGAAAAAAGCATTGGACAGGGAAATCCAGTGCAACAGAATCGGCAATAGGGGCAGCAGCAGCAGATGCTTGGACAGGCTCAACAACTGGAGCACTACTCACACTTGAAGAAGGAATGTCACAGGTAGAGCAAAGGCTCATCTTGTGGGACGGGCATAGCCTAACTTCCTTGCAGGAATAACAAACCTCAGTTGCCCTTTTCCGACAGCCCTTGGTAGTGCAGGTTTCCACCTTGTCACCTTGCCCAAACTTAGGATTCGAGGCCCAAAAAGGGGGGCGGATACCATCAGTCACATTCTTTGGAAGCTGACATGTGGCGACATGCATAAATGCAACCCAACGAACATTGGGCACTTGTGACACAGGATCCATGGCAGGGATGTCTTGTGGACGTCCACCACCTCTATGCACAAGTAGAGCATCCAAAATGAATGCATCACCTAGTCCAGCCTCCATCACTTGCTCCTCCCATGGCATAGGAAACCCACCCGATGAACCTGGAATCCATTTATTGTTCAAGGGGTAGGTGAGTGGAATGAAGACCCCAAAAACCCTGTCACCATTGGGAACAAGATTCTCAGTGGGATGCAGCGTTCTAGGGCGTGGTGCGGAACCCCTAGTTAGAACGCAATTTCTGGAACACCCACCTACCCTCAATTTTGGGGCAAACCACCTAAAAAAATGGATTCAGCACCCTCAAAAACCCCCCATCCCCTTTCTTTCCCCACATAACCCGCATCATGGGGGTGGTTTTTGGGGGGGGGGTCAAAGAGTTAGAGCACAGTTAGAACAGAGTTAGAACGCAGTTAGAGCACCTTGCTCTAACTAGTTATCGCGCTAGTTATCGCGCGATAACTCAGTTATCGCGCAGTTATCGCGGGTAGTTATCGCGCACCCCTCCTCCCTCCCTCCCTAGGACAAACAACACAAAACACTTGGCACAAAGCATCTGTGGTCGTTTTTCATACAAAGTCATCAATGTCTGTGGCCTTGGCTGCCTCCAGTCCCAAAAGCCCTTGCTCCAGGGCGTTCATGGACATGCAATGGTGCATGTGGCGGAGGGACATACTTGGCCTCAGCAAAGACCAACCCTTAAAACAATTTTTGAGCCTCCTCTTGTAAGGCCCATGCCGATACTCCGTTGGGATGGAGGAAAACTGAAAAATGTTCCTCCATTTCTCGGCAAAAAAGGTGGAATGTGCCAAGCACCAATGGATCCACCTGGTGGGGGACCAACCTGAGTCTCCCCACGCTTTTGAAAATTTTGTGGTCAACGCACGGTGGCGTTCCACTTGGGTTAGAGTGTACAACTCCCTCACCCTCCAAAGCTCATACAAACCCTCAATGCATTTCACCATGACATGCACAACAACCCATAACATAGGTCCCCCAGGGGTCCTCACTGTGGGGACATGCTCTTTGAGGCATTCCACAAATTGCCTTTGGAAGGGGGGGGAGGTTAGGAAAACTTTGGTGCTGGTTAGATCGAAATCTTTTTCTGTGGCCCTCGAGGCCGAAGGGAGGCGTTCCCTAAGAGGGATGCCTGCGGTCTCATCCTTGAGGGCTTGTTTGAAGGCCTGCAAAGCTGCAAGAGCTTGGGCCTTACCAGGGGTACTAGGGGGGAGGGCCTGGAGGGTGGTCTCAATGCGCTTTGCAATGCCGTTTAGGATGCGGCATGCTGCATGTTGGTAGTCCCCCGGCCGCCTATCAGGGGTCACACTTCTCAAGAATGACCCCCATCTTGAGGTGGACTCCACCCCCATTTGCTCAACAATCCCATTGGGGTCTTTGCACAACCAACACTTAGACCCAGCCCCCCCCATTGCTTGCATCCCCTTCCCATCCCCTGTCAAAATGACAGTGCAAGTCAAAAATTGGTTTTGAAAGAGGACAACGTCCTCTTCCACATCCCTCACCTCTTGGTTGAGGTTGGCGGAGATGTCAAGGCTTCTCAAAAAAGCCTGTTCATCCCCGCCATCCATGCAAAACCATGAGGCCCATAGCTTCACCTTCGAAGCATATTTTGCCCCCCCCCATACATTAACCCATACATCCGCACGGGTAGAGGATGCCTTCCACAAGGAAGTCGCATCAACTGAAATAACAATAATGGCAACGCCACTAGGGGGGGGTTTCCCAATAACTCGGGCCATAGATATTGCATTTTGCACAATTGATTGCAAAGGCACATGGGCAGCTGCCCTATTGCGGCCTGTGGTAGACTTTACAATGGTGGTTTGGGGAAAGTAGGGCATGATCCGTTGCCGAACGGTCCTTAGGTCCCGTTGTGTGCAACGGCGGGGCATTCGCAAAAGGGCCCGTTGGGAGAGATGCATGCTGCATGCCATGCGTAGCATGCTCAGGGCCTCATGCTCCTGAGCTGTTAATGCAAGATGGCCGCCAAGTGGGCCAGACAGGGCAGTGCACGCCCCACCACTTAAACAAACTTCGCCTTTGGTGTTGGTGCCACACACGACGTCTGGGTCACCCAATAGAACTCGCACCAGCCGCTGAACCGCCTTCAAACGCCGCCGCCGGGCCTTGGGGCACTGCAGATCGGTGTACCGCCGCAGGTTGGCTGTGTTGAGAGCCCGCAGGGCCTCATTGACAGCATTGTCCATGAAGAATAAGAGGACCTGGGCGCGAAATGAGGGAGGGTTTTGAAGCAAGGGCCCAAAAAACACACGCGATAACCCACGCGATAACCCCCGCGATAACTAGGTTATCGCGCGATAACCCCCGCGATAACCCCCCGCGATAACTAGTTAGAGCGCGATAACCCCCCGCGATAACTAGTTAGAGCACCCAGTTAGAGCGCGATAACCCCCGCGATAACTAGTTAGAGCAGGGGTTAGTGCGCACTAACTGGTGGTGTTAGAGCAAGCGTTGGGCACCCTAAAACCTTCACAAACGTTGATTTTGCACCCAGGAAACCTTGGAGATGTCAACAATGTGCAGGCACGGGGTACATGGCGCCACAATCACAAATTCAAATCAGTCACACAGTCTTTTGGATGATTTGGATAGGGTGCCTCTCAAATGTTCCGGGCTAGACAGTAATAGAAATAGTGAACAATAATCGAATCAGCTGGAGGGGTTAGAGGACCCTAAAACCCATGGACAGCAGCTGCTGCCGCCACACAGGCGTGCAGTGCAGAACCCCCCCCGCACTATAAAAAATCACGCTCCATCGCTCGCCCTCCCATGACAATGGAGCGTGTAGTGCCCTGGTGTTGAACAACACCGGGGCTTGGGGGGTGGCGGTGCATGCCCAACCCTCCACCGCCCTACCCTTGCACACACGGGTGTGCCGCTTTTTTTCCCTCAAGGAGGGATTCAGCAGGCCACCACTCTCCACCCAAAACTCACCCCCCGTGAAAGACCCCACACACACAATAAGCGCCATGGGCGCCCCATCCCGCAAATGGGAGTGGAGGCCCATGGTGTCCGTCCCTTGGGGGCGAACAATTTGGATGCTACACCATGTGAACCATGGTGGAGCATTGGAGGTGCAATACCCATTGAGGTCTGCTACCAAGGGGGTGAGGGCAGGCCTGAGGGTAGCAGCGGCCATGTGGGTCGCCCTAAAATTAGAGGGGTTGGGGTTTCCACTTCCCACGAGGCCAAAGTGGCACATGTCCACTTGGGCCCCATATCGCTCCTCCCCACGAAAAATGCCCTTGGGCAACCCCCTGAGCAAATCCACTAGTCATTGGCTCCCACTCCTACTCCCGCTACCCTGACTCTGCAACCCTTGCGGCGCCAGCCCCTGCTGGGCCTGCTGCGCCCCGAAGGAGGCACAGAGGGTGGAGGTGAGGCTGCGCACCTGCGCCTCAGCCACCCCCAAGCGCTGCCCAAGGTCATCCCCCCTCCTCCGCTGCCCCTCCACCTCCACCCTAAGCTGGGCCACCTCCACCTCCGCCTTCCGCCTCCCCTCCTGGGCCTCCCTCAGGGCCTCCCTCATCGCCTCCACCTCCTCCCCCCTCTTGGCGGCCAGGTTGAGGGCCTGGTCCAGGGCACGCTGGGTGTTGCCCTGGGCCTTTTCGGCCTTTGCCAAGGCCGACCTGTGGTCGGCCGACCGACCCTTGGCCAGTGCGGCCTCGACCCCCGTGGCGGCCGCCTGCTCCACCAAAACCTGGCAAGCGTCCGTCACGTGGGTGGCCACACTGGCCCCCAAGGCCTCCACGTCCAGGGCCTCATGGGGGGGCTGGGCTGCCGCCACCTTTGCCACCTTCGATGGCTTGGGGGAGGGCTTGGGGGCGGGGGTTTGGCCCTTACCCCTAAGGGGGGGGGGGGCATCCGGCTCAACCACCACCACGTCTGGTCCCCGCTTCGTCTGGCCTTTTCCCGGCCTTCCCCCCTTGGGTGCATACTGCCGAATCCATTCGGCAGTGGCGTCCCCCACAGAAGGGGGGGGGTCATACCCACCAACCTGGTGGATGTCCCCCCCCCTGTGCAGCTTCTGCCACACTTCCCTCCCCGTATACTCCCCCTCCCACAAAAAACACACCCTCAAAAGGAAATAAGATTTCCTTTGGGGGGGGTCGCTCATCCCAAACAAACACAAAAAAGCCGCAACCGTTTCCCCCTCTGCGGCTTGCGGCCACTTGGCCGTTTCCCCCCCAACCCACACATAGGAGGGGAGGGTGAGGTTGGTCTTCCTCTCCACCCCCCCCTCCTTCTCTGTGATGGTGACCTGCCGGTACCATCCCGTCCCCCCCATCCTGCAGGCCTCATCCCCAGGCTCCCCAAACCGCCACGACGCCCCCTCCGGCAGCCTCTTCTCCCCCTCCAACTCCAACCGGGCCGCCACCGGCTTGGCGGGCCGTGCCCCCGCTGCTGCTGCCGCTCCGCCCGCTGCGTCGGCTGCCTGGGCGTCGTCCTTGACGAAGATGCGGGGCAGCTGCAAGATGGTGGCCTGAAAAAAACAAAAGAAACAAAAAAAAAACACGCGATAACCCGCGCGATAACCCCCGCGATAACTAGGTTATCGCGCGATAACCACCGCGATAACCCCCCGCGATAACCCCGCGATAACTAGTTAGAACGCGATAACCTAGCGCGATAACTAGTTAGAGCACCTAGTTAGAACGCGATAACCTAGCGCGATAACTAGTTAGAGCAGGGGTTAGAGCAGGGTGTTGTGGGAGGTTTTCACACCTGGTGACATGGACACATGCCTTGGCCCTCCTTCTTGGCGTCGTCCAGCACCAGGCCCAGCCTCCGCAGCCACACGAAGTCCGTGACGGCCGCATACTCCCCCACCTGCCGCCACTCCACCACCTGGGCCACCCCCTCCGCCTCAGGGGCCACCCTTGCCACTCCCCCATACAACCCCCTCCTCACCACCAAAATGGTGCCCGCCGGCACCTTCATCCCAACATGCCCTTGCAGGGTGGGCCAGGGCAGTGCCTCCCCATGGCACACCTTGGCCAAGGGGCACTGATCGGGGTGGCCTGCGACCGCCCCCGCCTCCTCATTAGTGAGGGGGGCAATCACCTCCCTCCCAACCCCCCACCCCGACAACAAAAAATGCCCGGTGGTTGTTCCCACCGGGAGCAAGCACTGAGCAGATTGCTCAATGCTGACCCCATTGGGGTCCACCACCACCTCCTCCTCCTCCCCCCCCTCCACCTCCTCCCCCTCCTGGCATGGCACACAAAGGCCATCTTTGTGGGCGGTGCACAAAATCAGCCGATTGCATCCGTAGCAATTGGCTACCACCTTCCCCCTACACCTAACCGCCCCATCACACTGGACTGTCCTGGCCACCCGGCCACCAGGTGCCCCCAGCTGGGGCCTCTTAATGGACTGGGTCACGTGCAGGTTGGGGAATCGAAGATTCCCCCCCACGGTAAGCTCAATGGCAAAAAATGCCATGAGGCGGGGGTGGGACACCCCCGTGGGGGAGGCCTTGGGAATCCCCGACCCCCTGTGGACATCAAGGGCATTAAAAAAAAAGGCAGTGCCCCTCTTGAATGGCACAGCCCTCTCCACCCAAGGGTCAGGGAACCCCGAACTGCTGGAGGGCACAAAAAGAAAATGTGACCCATCCTCCTCCTCATGATTATGGGTTAGCATAATAAGGCAATTGACAATCAATGTGCCTTCAGGAATGGTGTAGGGGGGGGCGTCGCGATGGAGGTGCTGGGGGGTGTGGTCATAGCTCGAAATTTCGGCCATGTCAAGGATGGTGCAGCTCCATCCAACCCCCCCCACCACAGTCTTCTTCGCCGTCTCAAGCACACGATCTGCCACCCTTTTGAGGACTGGCAGATCATGGAGCTTGTGGGGGTTGTGCCTGTGGTGGTGGGCACCCCCATAGTTGCCGTACAATGTACGGCGGGTCCCAGAATCTTGGGGCCTGCCGACAATGGGGGGGTTCTCATTGAAAATGGGTGCCTTCTCTGAGAGAGGCACCCTATCCAAATCATCCAAAAGACTTTGGAGCTGCACAGCACTCAAAAAATCGTGCTCCAGGAGGTGGTTGACCACCAGCTTCCCCCCCACCGTTTGCACAAGGTCATTGGGGTCCCTATTAAAGGCCCCCAAGGGCTCGGCGGCAACCACCTCCTCCGCCTCCCCAATAAGGGGGGGTGTTGCCCCAAATGGAAAAAGAATCACCCCCTGCCCCGAAACAATGTTGGGAGTGGTGACCCCATACCACTCACGCTCCCACTCCCTTGTGGGGCAAAGGGAGTGCATGGGGAGCTTGTTTTCGGGGTCGTCAGTGCAGACCCGGCGGGTGTTGTGGGTGAGGGGTTGGGGGAACCAACCATCCGACTGCCCCTTCCCCTTACCCGGTCGGATCCTTACCTTCTGGACACTAATCATGAGGGGGTTGTGGGGCTTCTCCTTCCTCCCCCCAGCCCCCACCCCCCCCGCATCCTCCTCCTCCTCCTCCACTTCCTCCACTTCCTCCTCCTCCTGACCCACATAGAGGGTCGTCTTCGTCCCCGCACCCTTCTCGGCATGGGCGGTGACGGACTCCACCACCGCGTCCACATCGTCCGGATGAAGCTGGATCAAAAATCCAGCAACCCCTGGATTTACCTCTAGCAACTCGAAGATGTAGTTGCTGAGAACCAGGGGGTCTCGGTCGTCCGCCATGAAGGGGGACTTATGGACAAGGAGTCCAAAGTCCACACCATGTTCAAAGCGGGTCGCCACAGGGCGCCTCACATTGGCATCACCCATCGTAAACCCCTCAGGACCGCCAAGGCGACGGACCCCAAGGAGCTTTTGATGGTGCTCGCACCAAGCGTGGGCAGCAGCAAGGGCCATTATCAAAGAGTACGAAGGATTTGAGAGCTAAAGCGAAAAAGGGGAAACATAAAATGAAGCGCGATAACCCTCGCGATAACCCACGCGATAACTAGTTATCGCGCGATAACCCCCGCGATAACCCCCGCGATAACTAGGTTATCGCGCGATAACCCACGCGATAACTAGTGCTCTAACCCCGTTCTAACCCCGCGATAACTAGTTAGAGCACACAAAGATCAAATCGCAAAAAGTGCAAAACGGGCAATATCGAGCAAACAATACATGGAAGGCACATTGTTGCATCATAGTGCACCCATGTAACATGTGAAATTCCGGGTTCCAACCATATTAACAACACCCAAAATTGGGGGGGTTCCGCACCACGCCCTAGAACGCTGCATCCCAAGGAAAATCGCGATGCCAGTGTTGGTCCCCAGCCACAGCACCAATGTAACCAACACCCAGAATTTGAAGGGGAAGGGTCATGGCTTGCAACATGGAGTTATAAATTTCCATGGTCACAACTTCCAATTCAGGCAGGTCCTCCCACCCTTCCTCCCAATCATCTTGAGGAATGGAATTATGCCTACCATAGAACATAAAACGTTCATGGGTGTCATCATAGCGAGTGGCAGAGGGGAATTGAGCATTAAAAATGGTCTCTGCCCTTGTGATATCCAACCGTGCCACCTCATTTTGCAAAGCGGCTAAACGGGGACCAACACAACCCTCAAGCTTTACATGTTGCAGCTCCGGCAACTGCTTCAAATCAACATTGAACCCTTTAAAAGGAGAAACCTCAATGGGTTCATCACCTGGCCCAATAAGCGGATCCTGTGTATGCACGGGCCATGAAACACAATTGGTGGAAGTAAACAGGTGTGGGGTTGTCATTCCCCACAAAGGTTCACTCCACTGCAAGCCAGAACTATTCTGTAGGGAGTACACAGGCAAAACCCGGTTGCAATCACGAACCTCAAACACTCTTTCATTATGAACAACTGGTTTCTCATAGGCACGAACCTTTTGGGAACTAAATGTGCAACCAACTCGCTTAACAGGTTGCTCAGGCTCATTGTCAGGATACATGGGGTTAACGAAATTAGCAACTCGGGTACCTGCACCCTTGGCAACACGCTCACCAAGCACCTTGCTAAGATCGTTTGTGTCAGCAAAGGACAAATCAAATAGGAAACCATCCAAGTGGGGGTTGGTTTGAAGAATGGAAAAAAGTAAATCACTCAAGTGGCACCCTTCCCTTGCCTTCAGAACGGGGGCACAACACCGAATAAGAGCAAAGTTAGCAGTCTCAGCAAAACTGACAGGTTGGTCAACTGTTGTGATGCTGGCAGCTTGCACTACTAGTGAGTTACCCGCAACCCTTCTTGTACCCACAACCCTCTTGTGGGCATCCAACCACTCCTGGATGGTGAGGCCGCTCACCCCAAGGTCCTCCAAAGACATGGTGTAGGGCAGATAGGAGCCCCTAAGACAAGGAAAAGGGCAATTGGGTAAGAGAAATATGAAAAGAAGAACAAAGTAAGTCGCGATAAGGGGCGCAACAAGGGGGTTATCGCGCCCCTTATCGCGCGACAAGGGGGCGCGACAAGGGGGTTATCGCGCCCCTTATCGCGCGATAAGGGGCGCGATAAGGGCGCGACAAGGGGCGCAACAAGGGTGCAACAAGGTGCTTATCGCGCTAAAACAGACAAGTAAAACAGAAAGTTCTGCATTTAATTGTTGGAATTCTCTTGAAACAAAATAAAATTATCAACAAATTTAGTGATTTCAACACGATTTTCAAATCCGTCTGCGAGAAATCGACAGCTCAAAATTAATACCCTTTTCCAGGTCTGCCTGTCGCGCGACACCCCAGGCTCAACCTTGTCCTGGTCACCACCACTACTCGGGGGGGTTTCTTCAATATCTTCTTCATCATCATCACCTATATCTCCAATGTCTTCACTAGCATCGGCAACATCTTGAGCAAAATCCGACGCATCGGAGTCCGACAGCCCATTGTAATCATCTTGAGGCTCAACATCGCTCTCAACTTCATCCGCACCAACCTCCACCCTCACTTCCTCCACATCATCATCGGACTCTTCTTTAACTTTTGGCTTATAAGGTGAACTATCACTCAAGCAATCAACATCAATGATCTTTCTTCTAATGGGTGGCATAGTGACAATTCATCCAAAAATTCTGCAATTCAGAAACAGAATAAAATTTGTGTTCAGGCATGTCATCCATCAGGCAGTCACCAGTACAGACAGCTCTGATCTGGCATTTCCCCAAAAAATCTGCTCAATTTCCCTTTTTTCTGCCAGAAATCCCACCGCCGCAGACATTTCTGCGGATAAGCCCTTATCCGCAGAAAAACGCATTTCTGCGGATAACACTTGCCCCAACAAAGCATCACCCAAGCTCATGCGACGTTCCCACAAAGCAGGCGAGCAAATTGCTGTACTTGCCGGTCAAGGGTTTGGGAAGGCTGCCACTCGCGTGACATACCGCAAAATACCGCGGCGCCGGAAAATGGGGCGCCGGTAAACGATGTCGCGCTGAAATCGATCCCCCTGCAGCCTCCAATTAGGGTTAACCACCCAGCTAACGCTGGGTTCCCGGGGGCCATTTAACCCTAATTGGAGGCTGCAGGGGGATCGATTTCAGCAAGAAATCATTAGATTGAGTAATCGCAACCCTAACCCTAGCCCTTTGAATACTGGCGATTCCTAAGTCAAAAGCCGGGGTTGTGTGCCGGACAGAGTGGCAGCCGAACCAAGGGTTTAGGGTTTAGGGGAAAAGAGTTGGGTGCTGGATTTTCCCATCCCTTTCCTTTACCCCAGTTACTTCGATCGGAAAAATTCCATAGATTAAAACTGCAATTTTCCACCAAATTTGCTGAACACAAGCAACGAAGGACGAGGTCGCTAAGTCTTGTGAGCCATCAACAACAAAGACAGTAAAAACCGCAGTTGGACAAGATTCTCTGAAAACCTGTCGGAAAGTTGGGCGAGATGCAGAACTCTGCTGCTTTGAACTCTTAAACCTTGCACCTTGAGGCGGTTTTGACCTAGTAACTCCGCGCGACCGACGCGTTGCTGTCTCCGTGGCGTGGGTTAACTACTCTCTTTGTTTGTTCGTGCTTGTTCGTCGGTACGAGTGTGGGCGCGTAAGCAGTCTGAAACTGCGTCCGTGAAACCTGAAAGGCAGTTGGTCTTTGTTCGTTCCTGGTTTATACGTCAGCGAAGCGTGCTTGGGAGAGCACAACCTGGTGACACGCAATTTGGCGGCGCTCTGTGCCGGGGACACGAGTCTTGCTTTCTCGGCAGTGCAAAATATACAAGACGTGAGAGCACTGTGGTTTTGCGTTTTCCCTCAACCATCGCAAAGGCGTTTGTGATAGTGGGGAAACTTGTTTGAACTCGTGGCTTGGATTCTTCTGTCGCCGTTAACCACTTTAACAGTTCCTCTGCAGCCACCTATACTTGTTCCATGCTGTCCGGACCTCTGCTCGATGTGATTTCTTAGCTACTTCCAATGTCTGGGTTCACTGACATCACCTTGACCTGCCGCGATTGTGGTGAAGGCTTCGTGTTCACCGCTGGCCAGCAGGAGTTCTTTGCTGAGAAAGGATTTGAGAACCAACCGTCCCGCTGCAAGGACTGCAACCAGGCACGAAAGGCAGGTAAGGGAGGCGGCGGCAGCTACGGTGGCGGCAGCTACGGTGGCAGCAGCTTCGGCGGTGGCAGTTATGGTGGCGGCGGTGGCAGCTACGGTGGCGGTGGCGGTGGCGGCGGCGGCAAGGGTGGTAAAGGTTGCTTCACGTGCGGTGCCCCTGATCATTGGTCCCGCGAGTGTCCTCAGGCTGGAGGCGGCCGAGGCGGCGGGGCCTGGTAGACGCTCCTCTGGGCCTCCCGTCACCACACCTCGACGAACGAGTATGTGACGAGGGCTATCGACGACGGAATGACGTGGGAAGTATTCAAGGCAGTGTTGCCTGTTAGGCTGGTAGCCTAATCAACCAAAATTCTGCTCGTTCATGCGTACAGTCAGCTTCCTCTCAGTTTGCAATAGCACTGTGAGCCAGCCCTGCAGCCTCTATTTAATCGTAGGAGAAAGTGCAGGCCTCGAAATGTTTTGTGCCACAGGATGGCGTGTGGGCCTTTAGATCCCACTGCTCGATTTGCACGCCTGCATCGCCGTCGGCGTCGCTCCTGTGATTGCAAGTGCTTTCAATATGGAGCGAGCCATAGATCTTGAGCTATATGAGCCCCCTGCATACCCCCTTTGCTCTGCCTCACAGGCAGCAGCCCACAGTCTGCGTTCCCTTCTCTGCGAACAGGCCACTGCCTGCATTTGTGTCCCCCCTGTGCTCTGTGCAACAGACCACAGCATGCATTGTTGTTCCCCTCAGCAGCCCACCGTGTGCAGACTGTGGGACGTGTCTCGCATGCCTCATATTGTTTTTTGGTTTATCTGCAGCCTAAAGCTTTCACTGGTGGTGGCACGCCCTTGGGTAGTGCACCCCGGAAGGCCCTTGGAGTGAGTGACCATGGGTTGCGTTGGGTGAAATTGTTCCCCAACTACGCACCACTCCACACTGAACAAATTACTTTCTGCTGTTCCAAATGCACAACCATGAATATTATGAAGAGAACCAACTTCATATTACGTGTGGCAACTGTTTGCTGCGTTTTGGTGGCTGGGGCTTGGATCAAACATGGAGCTTCCCTGATAGCTGTGGCTGTACCTGCAGCAACAGCAGGAGATCATGAGAAGTCCAGCTGGCAGGACCAAGGTTCGCTTGGTGGTAGGATTTGGTACAGTCAGCTGCAGCGTTTTGCTGCCTGAACAGCTCAGTCATTGGCCAATTGGTGGTGACCAATTCTTCCAGGGTTTTTCAGGTTTGTGGGACTGCTGCACATTTTGGGCATGTGAATGACTTTTTATGTTTAGACTTTTCATTTTGTTGCAATCTTTTTTTTCGCAAGGAACCTCTGCTTTTTTGAGGCAAAAAAAATTTCTCGATTTTTTAGATGCCTTTGCCCATTCTCCAGATGAATTGATCCATGTAGTTATTTTCCTAAATTTTAAGACCATTGTAAGAAAAAACGATTATACTCAGTGTCGCCATCATGGGCCAGCACCTGTGGGACGGACACCAGCTCTCAGCACGGCTTCACGGGTCTTTGGATGAAAAAGTGGGTTGCGCTTGCGTCCGCTTACAAGCACCTTGGGTGCCAGTTTCTTAGTGTAGTCGGTAATTGGTCCCTCTTACTGGCATTTTCAGGAGTGGCTATCTCTACAATGTGCTGTGGATATGTGCAGTATCTCACCTTAGTGTAGTGTTAACTCCGTAAGCACGTGAAGTGGGCCGCTGTTCGTGTTGAATCGTGCACCCGCATGCGGGTAAGCATTTTTATTGAAGCTAGGAGTATGTGCTGCCCAAAAGGTGGGGCCGTGTGTTGAAGTGAGAAAAAAGAACTGGAAATTTAGCCTTGTGTGGTGCCAAGCCTGCTTTTGCGCTGAAATTGATGTTTCACGCTGAGGGGAAAATACAGCAGTGAGGAGCAAGAGAGCAAGGCGCTGAGAGCACGCTGGAAGTGGCCATGGAGTGGTGTTTGCTGAGCGTGGATACGTCGAATGTACTTCAGCATAGGCCGATGACAGGATGCTCGATGAGTCCATTTCATGAAATGACACACACGGTGCAGAAAGCGGTGAACCTATAATTTTAAGGCCCACTCCGGAAGCTGAGAAGGGTAGCCACTAGTTCACCTCCCCCCCCATGGGGGGCTTTTAATTGGGGGGCCGGGGAATGGGGCCCCGCCCCCCTCTAAAAGCAGTCCTCATGCCATTATATACGATCCGCGCGCCGAAACGAAACATATCCCAAAAGTGTACGATGCAGCCCCTCTAAATGACCGCCTCAAAGAGCTGATTCGCGCCGTCATATTTGTTTTGATCAATCATGGCTGTTTTGCAAAGTTAGGACCTTTACAAGGTTTTAACTTCTTTACCAGCATCCACTAATTCCATATAAGCTAGGGATGCGATTTAAAGGTGCACCAGCAAAGTTGAGGTGCCGAACAACACCATATATAAACCACAGGCCCCAAATCTCAAGAAATCTATTTGACATATTATTTATTTGCTGTGCACGCGTGCATTTTGGAGTCGCCGGCATTTGCGATCTTTCATTTTGACTGTCCAAAGTGAAATCGGGCTACAGTGCACGAAATTTCGATCTAAGACCAGATTTATAAATGATTCTAAAAGCCTCGTGTTGCTGTTCAATCGGGAAACCGCCGTCGTTTTGTTTTAGTACCGCTTTTGGATTTGACGGTTTTCAGCGCCCTCAGCCGCCTTTTTAAGCTCAAAAATGGAAAGAACACCCCCAAATTGACCAAAATTGCCCTTGATTTCGTCAAAATCCGATACAATAGGCCCGAGTTATGAATAGGTCAGTTTTATGCTATTTGCACCCTGTATTGCTAATCTTGCCCAATGCACCCTCCCTGTCCTTGCGCTGCTAGCTTCAACATAAGGCAAAGGAGTGTTTTTGCGTTTGTTTGTCACCGCCCGGCTCCGTTTCCGACATAGAAAAGTGACCCGAAAATGGCTAAAAACGTAATAAGGCTTTTCTTTTGATGGTGCTTCGCACCAGCAAGGAAAAGCCACACCAAGCACGAAAGACGAAGGATTCATTTAACCTTACTTTTCCACACCCTCCGCAACATATCATGTATCATTGCTTCATTGAAATTTCCTCAACATGCTCATCTTTCTTTGTTATGAATACGTGATCATGCACGTGCATATCGTGCAATCTGAGTTCGTCGTCCGACAGATACCCTTCGGAGGCGATCACAGCCCGCACACTGCCCTTCCCCATCTCGTGGAGCCCCCCTCCGCTTGTTGCCAAAGCAATAGCTGTGCCATATATGCCGAAGACCTGTGTGGGGGCCTCATGACAAGCCCGAAAATTAAGATGGAGGTCATTTGGACTTACATGCCGCCAGGCAAAGCTCAAGGTAGCAACACCCCAAGCCAAGGGAAAAACAAAGGGTGCATAGATTCAGGCTCGAATGCCATTACCAGGCAATGCGGCTAATAGTGCTGACGGTGTTGTTCCACTGGTTAGGTGGTAGGTATACGGTCGATCATCAAAGCTGCTTCAACAGTAGA